>VZRX01014450.1:0-25922 GCA_013398075.1 Notiomystis cincta
AAATTTTTTATGGTGAGGGTGGTAACTTTATTGGGGTAAATCATAATAAGGAGGGCAAATTTTCTAACGAGGTTGCCCAGAGGTTGCCCAGGGAGGTGAGAGATGTCCCATCCCTGGAAACATTCAAGGCCAGGTTGGATGGGGCTCTGAGCATCCCAGTCTCTTGTGGAGACCACAGGTCCTGAGTGGCTTTTGCAGGGGGAAGCTGCGGCCCTTTTAATGCTTCCATCCCCTGATAAACCCGCTTTTCTTCTGGGAATCACGGTAACCCCTTCCCCTCACTGCTGCTGGTTGTACCAGAAGCCAGAAATATTTGTTTACACGAGCTGTGGCCACCACGCCACACACGGGGACCTTTTCCTACAGCGTCCTCGTCACCGGGAGCTTTCTTCCTTCCAGAAATCGTCCTACAGCAGCCCAGCTCTGCCCTGAATCAGCTCCCTTTATTTCGTCGTGTTGCTTTGTTTCATCTCGAGCGGCTGAGCTCCCGCTGCGCGGACGGGAGGACAGAGGGACATTCGGGGGCTGGATCCGCCCACATCCCGGGTCGGGTCGGTGTCAGCGGATCGGACTCGCGGTTTTGAGGCTCAGTGCGAGCCCAAAGCAGAGCGCGCACAGAGGGGCAGGACTGCCCTCTTCTGATCGCTCAGCAGACACCGCGCCTTTGTTTGACCGCAGCGGGCGTGAAAAGCGCAAAAAGCGCTAAATTCGCCGCGAGCTACGAGTCCCCAGGTCTGGCTGACCTCAGTTAGGCTGGAAAGAG
This sequence comes from Notiomystis cincta, assembly GCA_013398075.1. NCBI lineage: Eukaryota > Metazoa > Chordata > Aves > Passeriformes > Notiomystidae > Notiomystis > Notiomystis cincta. Next base: position 764 of record VZRX01014450.1, read on the forward strand.
GTGTCACACCCTCAGGAGAGAGCCTAACCCCATCGGCAGGGCCTGGTGACGCCGCACTTGGGTTTGAGATGTGGAAATCTGCATAGAGTGCCTTTTGGTCTGTGTCAGCTCACGGGCTGTGCCTGTGTCCTGCAGGATGAGAACGGACCTTGCAGAGACTGATCAGAGCCAGAATGAGCCTTGGAAGTGAGAGGGTGTGTCCCACCAGCCTAAGCCCACTCGATGCCTCTTGTTCCTGCCTCCAAACGGAGGGGCAGCTCACTCTCAGCCCGGGCTCCTAGGCACCGGTACCTCGGGCTGGGCCAGCTCCCTGCTGAGAGCCTCTGCTTTTGTCTCAGCGTGGCAGCTCCTGACAGAAATGATAGAAAAACCTGCCAGGAAAGATCCATTAACCTTCACGGGTCTCAAATTGCACCGGCCTGAGATGCTGTAAAATGCATTTTTCTGTACTTATTAGTGCAGTATCATCGTCCCAGCCCTGACTTTTCTGTGTCTAGCGGAGGATGGCATCCTAACCAGTGCAAAAAGAGTTCATTTCCTACACAGAGAGGAGAGAGCTGATAAGCAGAGCACCATCCTGGCAGTGAGCAGAAATGGATTTTTCTCTTTGGGTCATCATTCCCCTGCTGAGCGCTGCTGGAGGCACAGCAGTGGGATCCTGTTAAAGCAGTGTTACAGCTGCCCACCCTCCGTGTTCCCTCCATGTCCTGCCTGAACTCCTCTGCGTTTCATCCTCTCACTGGATACGTGTTGCTAGCTGAGCCTCAAAATCCACCTCCTCCTGAGGGAGATGGCTCATATTAAACACAGAAGTGTTCAGGTTGGAAAATACCTGATCAAGGGGACACAATGACACAGTGAGTTTTTACATCTCGCACGAAGAGTGAAGGACTGGACTCCTTTACATCAACCATGCATTTTATCACTCTGCAGAATGCACAGGTATGCAGATTTGGGGGGGTGTCAGATGTCTCAGGTATGAGATATCTGGAGAGGGAGTTATGAGACATCTGGATAGGGAGATACAAGCCAGCTACAAAACCTCTGCTGTAGAGTGAGCTTTGGCACTTACTCAGAAGCTCTTCTGTAGTTCAAATTACAGACAACCTAACCCAATCAAGACTTCATCAACAATGCTGTGAAAGGAAGTCTCCCGTTCTCAACAACTTCACAAAGGGGATTTTTCTCTTTTCTGAGAGCAAAGGAACTTGAGTCTCTTAGAAATCCAGACCTAACATGTTTTGTTTCTCTTTTCTTTCCTGGATTAAGCTTGTTTTCCTCAAAGCAAGGGTCAGGTGGGCTGAGGCTGAATGGAATCAATGCCCAAAGACGCCAGGACAGTGCTGCAGGAGCCGCAGCCCTTGCTCTGCTCTGAGGCAGTGTGCTCGGGAAGAAAGCCGAAAATGGCTCCCAGGAGGATTTGCTGCTCCCTCTCCTTCGCAGGCCCTCGGCTGAGACTGTGTGACCTGCGGGTTTGACCACCCCTCCTGTCCCCAGGCGGGCTCTGGGGACACCGGCAGCCCTGCTGTGATTTAACGCGCTCGTTTACTGCGGCCCCAGGGCGGCTCTGTCCCCCTCCGGGTGCCCTCAGCGGACTCTGCCGGCAGAGGTGGCGAGGTTGTCGCAGCCCCAGCCCTCACCCGCCGCAGGGCTGCAGCCAGTGTGTGTTTTCTGCCTGGCTGAGCCCGGCAGAGCCAGCTCAGCCCTGTTCCTCGGCCTCAGTGCTTCCCCACAGAGAGCGACCGCAGCAACAGCAGCTGCACGTGTTGCTTTTGGGACACTTACCTCGCAGACCTGCTTGCAAAGGCCCCAGAAACAACACATTGTTGGTTTTCAGCTTCTGATAAAACTGCTGTGGACGAGGCCTGCCCATCATCCCTGTCCCAAATATCTGGGGAGACGCAGAGTTCTGACAGCTACAGCACCAGGTTACAGTTCAGATAGGTTTTTGACTCCTCATTTCGAGCTCCTCCACACCTCGCTCTCCGTAAGACCAAAAGCAGCTCGCAGCACAAATTTTTTAATGTTGTTACAAATTATGAGTCTCTGGGCTTTAAAAGCCATTTGGTTTAGCAGGTGCACCCATCAGCTCAGTCCTACCTGGGGAGGGGAACACAGCTCCTCCCTTCTGCCCCTTTGTCAGAGGGGACAGTGAATGTGCTGTCAGCGCTGAAGGTGATATATAAAATAATAAATACAGATGTTTTTTAGCCACACTGACACAACTCCGGAGGCCTGGCTGCTGTAGACTCAGGTTTCCAGAAACCACAAAATCTCCTTTTCTATCCCAACATCCACTGCCAAAATACCAACCCAAGCAAACAAAGTGCATTGTCACACACATGCAGGTGACAAAATCGGCTTAAATGGCTTTGCTGATGATACGGTTGCAGGAGAAACCTGCCAGATGCAGTTCAGCATGACAAAACGCCTCCTGGCTTTCTTCACAGGAGCAGGCAACACTCACCGCCCTGCAAACCCAGGCCTGCACCTGCTCCTTGCAGCCCACACATACCCGAGCAGGTGTGATCCCACTGTTCTCCCCAGCAGGGGGAAAAGCTTGCTGCCAAATCACCGACCCCTGCAAGTGTTCTGTGCGCCACAGGCGCTGGGAATGGAGGCCTGCTGGAGGATGTAAGGCGAGAGCAAGCTCTGGCCCTGCTGGTTGGCTCTGTTTGGGTGCCCTGCGGGGCTGATTAACCCTGTGGGGGTTAATCCGAGCAGTGGATGGGGAAAGCTGGAAGCCAAGTTTGATGGATTTCCCTGCAGAGGGCAGCCTGTTCTTGCCTGAGACGGCTCGTGGCCCCAAGAGCTGCACGACTCTGAAATCCAGCAGTTTTAGGCAGGAAACACAACTATTCCCACCTGCCAGTGGCCGGGAAGGAGCACCAGCCCTCCAAAAGGAGACCTTGGTCTGGCTGCACCCCAGACACCTGGGATGGAAACGGGCTCCTGCTGGGCATCCCTGAACCCACCACTCAGCTCCGCTTCTTCCATGGCTCCCCTCTCAGGATTCCTGCCTTCGCACCCTCTTTTCTCCATCCACGTGCTCAGAGAGCAGACCCTGGCTGTTCTGTGGTGCTTGCTGAGCAGGGAGCTCGGCGGGTCCAGCAGGAACCTCAGCCAGCGGCGCAGCCAGGGCAGCCGGGACGCGCGGGCTCAGCGTCTGCCCTTGCCCGGATCAGCCGGTGCGGCAGGTGGGGTCCCTGCAGGCTGCCACGCGCTTTCACCTCAGGGCCCTGAGCTAGGTGACCTCTAAAGGCACCTTCCAACCCAAACCATTCCATGACCCTATAAAAGATTCACAGCTGGAAAAGAAAACCGGACCACACCTCTCACTCTTTTCCTCGGTCAGCCTCAAACATGTTTTTCACCTCCCCATTTTCCAGGTGACACACACCCAGAGCTCAGGGAGGAGCAGGCTGCAGAGTGAGTCCCAGAGCAGCTCTGCCTCGCTCCTAAGCACAGATCTGGATCGCCAGGGCTGGCTGACAGAAGCTGTGTGTGAATACAGCGACGCTCCTGTGAAGATCCAGCAGCACGGAGAGACCGTATCGCTCCCGGGGGAGCGGCTCAACGTGGCAGGCGAGAGGATGGAACAGCTTAGCACTTACTGACAGCTCCTGCGTTCCAGGGACATCATTTGGAGCGACAAAGTACCCGCGGCGGGAGCAGAGCCCTCGCCCGCCCGGTGGAGAGATGACAAACAGCTCTGCCCATGTCTGGCTTTTAATGAGCCGAGCTCAGCCGGTGTGAAATGCCACTCGGTGCCTCCGGAGACTCCTGCGGGAGCCTCAGCCGAAGGAAGGCACCGCGGCTCCTGCTGTTCAGCCCCTCTGTCGGTGCCTCTCTGGTTAAATATTTCAGCGTGCTGCTCGGCAGCTCACAGGCTGACATCTCTGCCGCCCTTCCCTGCTGGTTTATCCATCAGGGGCTGGGGGGCGGCACAGCCGGCCTGAGGATCAAGGGGTGACACACGCGCTGCCACCCAGCTCTCGGCCATGTGCCAGCGGCACCTCTGTCCCAGGCAGGCCTCTCCCGATGCCAGGGGGATGCAGGAGCTCCTCCAGGCTCCAGGGGCACTCGGAAGGGGCTGGGGCACGGCTCTGGGAGCAGGCAGCGGGATGAGATGTATGTGGCTCAGAAACGGCACGGGCCGTGCACAGGCGACACGAGCCTCCAGTTTGCTGCTAATTTTGGGCAGAAAAGCTGATTTCTCTGCATCCTCCTGCAGGAAGAGAACAATGATCTGTCTGGGCTGTGGGACTGGAGCTGCCCAGCAGGCAGAAGCGCTCCAGTGTGAGGCCTTGTTTTGCTGCAGTGACAGACTTCTCAGTCTGTCATGAATAAACATTGCATCCCATCTTCTCTGGGGAGAGGCTTTTCTTCCTCCTTCCCTTCACAGCTCACACTTGCACGGGATTACACAAGGGAAACCTGGAGGCCCTTCCCATTCACACAGAACTCTTTCCAGGAGGGTTCTCTCTTGTTTGTGGACCTCCCTGGGGACTGTTTGCCTGCAGTGGACAGACAGCAGCAGCACACGTGTCCCTCTTGCCTTACCCAGCCTTCCTCACACCCAGCTGTGCCAAAGGACTGACTCTGGAGCCTGAGGTGACATCCTCAGCGTTCCTGTCCCCCTGCAGGGACTGCTTTGGTAGTGTTCCTTGGTAGGATGCGAATGCTGCAAATCCACACACACCCAGCACATCCAGCCCCTATAGAAACGTGGGCTCCTTGCTCGGGGATGGAGTAACTCGAGTATCAACCAGCTCCAGCAAGCTGGAAAAGCAGATGGTTTGTATGAGGACAGCTTGGATCCTCTGTGCATTTCATTTGTGGCCTGCTGACCTCCTGGGGGTTTTACTCCTGCAACAGCACAGACAAGTTCTCCTAGTGGGGGAATTCTCTTCTCCAGTGGTGAAGGAAGGTGAGAAGATGTGGCTGAGCTTTGTGATGAGAAGGAAAGATGGAACTGTGAGGCTGGAGACAAACCTTCCCAGTCTGGAGTCCTGATCCAGGGCTCACCAGGTGTTTGGCACATGAAAAGGGACAAGTTCTGCTGCGCCTGGCCGAGTCCAGGTCACACACACGGCAAGTCTCCTTTCACCTTCCCCCTCCTACACTGTGGAATGTTTTAGGGAAGGACTTACCTGGATGACTGGTGGTTTCCCAGCATCCAGCTGCTCTTGGGCACAGGGTTTTGCAGAACTCGTGAAGAGTGCTCTGGGCTGGAAGTGTTTTCTTCCCTTACTGCACATCACTGCTCACTGGGGAAACGCCATCACTTCTGGATGCTCCCGTGGGAGCCGCTGGGAGATGTGGCACTGAACTTGTGTGACAGGAGACTTCTCCCTGAGCTCTCCTGCTGCCACTGGAGCCGTCAACAGTGGCCAGCAGGACTCAGGGACAGACAGCAGGTCCATTTGAAAGGGAGCATTTCTTCATTAAGCTGTCATCCTGTCACCTATTTCACCCCATCCATGTGACACGAACCACCTGTATGGCTCTGAGAGCAGCAGGCTGAGCATACGGAAGCACCAGGGCTTCTGGTTGCTGATCCTGGGGCTGGAGCTCCCCTTGCCTGGTTCAGGCTGTCCTGCTGACCTCCTCTTCCCTCCTGAAATGCCAGACAGACTAACAGGAACACCCCAGGATTCTGAAATCGTTGCTGCAGTAAGAGTGGAGAAGCTGCCTGCCTGGCACTGCCATCCCCATCCCGGAGCCACACAGCTCACAGAGGGAGGCAGGACGTTCCCAGGGAGCTGGCTAACCTGGGAATGCTGTCCCAGCACTGAAATGTCAGCGTGCAGCACGGGAGAAATGGCAGCAGGGAAAGAGAAACAAACAGGATTGCAGAGTGGGTTGGGTTGGAAGGGATCTTAAAATTTACCTCGTNCGCCCTCCCGCTGTGGGAAGCCACTACCTTTGATCACACCCTGGTTATTTTCACCGGCTCCATTCTGCAGACTGGACTACCAAAGTTTTGCTGAACTACCCCAGGTTTTGCCCCAGGTATTTATAGCACCACCAGCACGACCCATGCAGGAATTCCCAGAGGGATTCTGTGAGTTCAGAGCAGTGCCCAGGCGCTCACTGAGTGGCCACCAGCTGGGCTCTGAGCAGTTCCCACCCAGGTACTCGGGGGCAAGCAGGGCAAGCAGGGCTCAGCTCACCCTGTAGCACCTTCACCTGCACCACTGCTGTCCTCTGTGAGGAGAGTCACACGCTGCTGGACCTCCCAACAGTGCACACTGCTACACACAAATGCTTTGTGCAACACCGACACTCACGGGAATTCACTCTGTCCTTTAGAATAGCCTGTGCTGTCAAAGATGTCCTTGGGTATATCCTCTCCAAGGCATCACAAAAATTCATATCAGCTTCCTGAAACACCTAATTTCCACTGCAGCATTAATCAGAGCAACCAGTCCGAGATCCTTCTGTTGCACTTTATTCTGCCACAACCCAAGACCGGACAGAGTAAGACCCTGTGTGAAAAGGTTGTATTTTTTAGGACAGAATATTCTTTTTCCTTATAAATAAAAGCCTACTCTGAATTTAGCAATATGGTTGTTATAAACTAGTTTCACCAGTGCCCAGATGGCAGTTTAAAATACCGTGGTGAGCACGGCTTCAGAAAGTGAAGATGCACTTTGAGAGGACTCCATTCACCCGAATGTTGTACTGCTTCAAAACCAAACTCAGCCTTTCAAAATGTCAAAGGCAACAATTCACAAGCAAACACCATATGGTGTATTTGTTCTCTTCAGTTCCTCTTAGAACCAGCTGAAAAAAGAGAGAACATTTCAGAGCCGAAATGTCTGCATGCTACACTATACAGTGCTCTCACTGCAAACTCTCAAAAACCGAGGATGGTGGCATGAAATTGCTCAAAGGGACAGATTTGATCATTTGCACTCCAGTCTCCAAAAAGTCCACTTGTAAAATCCACTGGCACTCTGCTGCAGTTTTACTCTGGGATCTGGGTGGGATTTTGCACGGGAGAAACCTCCCAGGACGTCCCTAGAACCCCTCTTGCAAGCCAGCTGAAGTTGGTATTTTTGTTACTGCAATGGTAAAGCTCTGGAGATCTGGTTAGTGCAGCTCTGCCATGGTGTAGCAGCTGCTGAGCCCCAGCACAATTAAAAATAAACTGCAGTAAAAATAGTCACATATTTGTGACTGAGGAAGAACAATCGCCGGGCCAGCAACAGAACCGTCAGAGGCATCTGTGTGACATTTAAAGGAGTTTTTAAATCATCTCCCTGATTGATTCCCAGCCTCCAGCTTGTGGCCAGTGGGTGGCCGTAGTGGAAGGACAGGTCCTTGCGAGGACCCCCCAGGAGTAGCTCCCACAATTTTGGGGAGGGATTTTTCTGCTCCCTCTGTCATTCTTCAAATAAAACCCAGGACAGCTGGAGCTCACATCTCTGAGTCCAGGGTGTCCACCCATCCCAGAGCCACGTGGCCACCCTGCAGTGTCACCAGCTGTGTCACTTTCAATAAATGCCCTCTGCAAATTGACTGCAACACCTGAAGGGTGATCTTGCACTGAAATGATTCCTCAGGCTGCAGGAAATGCAGGTGGTGACAAAGTCTGAACTCCCTCCCTGCGACCCTGAGCGCTCAGACAGCCTGAACCTGCCAAAACAAAGCTGGGTGAAAAGCAGCCCAACACCAAGTAACCCCGGAAAGAAAATATTCATGTGATGCAGGTCTTTGTGCCCATTCTTAAAGGTCTTTTCCAACCTGAATGAATCCTGTGATTTACAAATGAAACCTGGACACTCGTACTGGAAGAAACACTTCTCAATAAAAGCAATGATAATTTATAAAGTAATTGCACACTGCCACGCAAGGAAGGCTCAGGCCTTACGTTTTATTTCTGCAAATGAGAGACAGATCTGGCTTGTGATCAGCTAAGCACACTCAGGTAACAAATTAAAGCCATCCCTCTTATCCCCTTTTCCCAGCATGTGACGCTGGGATTTTAGAACAACATTGAGTAAGAGCTCACGAAGCGAGATGGAAAATCCGGAGTGGCGGCAGCACGCTCCGTTTGCTTGCTATGGAGTCAATACCACACTTTAACCGTAGGCCCTCAACACTCAAAAGCAAAACTGTTTCTTTCGTGGCCATAATAAATAGTCCTGCAGGCCTCTGGTGAAGAAGCAGCAGCCCACGGAAAATGGCTTCTGGTTTAGGGGACGTGGCCACCAATGCCTGGTGGCGGGCAGAACGCTGGCAGAACTCCCCAGGCTGAGTTCTCGTGTCGGTGTGTGTTTGACCCCACGGCAGCAGAGGGCTGGGACGTCTGTCAGAGGAGTTTCCAAAGTCTGCTGCTCTCACCTGAAGGGCGAGTCCTGTGCTGGCTCGGCGGTGCCTGACCGTGAGCCGGCTGTGCGCTGGCTCCCCGGCTGCACCACCACAGCACGGGCGTCACGGGCTCCTCCTGCGGCTGCCACGAGGGGCGGCGGGACACAGCCCCGGCTCCTGCCGCCGCCTCCTCCCTGGCACACGCTCCCTGGAGCCCGGTGATCCCACTCCCAGCCTTTGCTGGCTGCTGGTCACGCCGGGAGGCTGAGCAGGACCGTGGGCAGTGAGCTGCCAGGCTTGGATCCGCTCGTCTGCAGGGCAGCTGCTTCCAGGCATCGGCATCTCCCCCGCCACCAGGAAAAGTGCTGAGCTTGAGTTGAGGTATATCAATTGTCTGCAACACACCAGAAACCAAACCTCCGTTCCTGTCTCATCTCCCCTTTCTGAACCGCTCTGGGGGACATCCAAGCACTCAGGGCAAAGACCAGAGGCAAACGGCTTTGCCTTTCTGAGGCTCCTCCGCCAGCTTCGCCTCACTAATGCCTTCTCCACCCCTGCACCTGGACTTGCACCCATCCCACCCGTGCAGCCAGCTGCCTCCACACCTCCATCAGCTCCTGCTGATTAGCTGGAGCAGTGCCATTTCCATCGCCCTGATGTGAGGTCTTCACAGCAAGAACACGTTTTTGGGCTCCTCATGGCCTGCTGCAGCTAAACCTGCACCTGGTCCCAGCAAGAGCTGAAACCGCGGTTAATACGGTGAACGCTGCTGCTGGTTATCCGAGCCTCACGTGGGCTTTCTTCACATCTCGGAGCATTTAGCAGATTGCTTGTTAAAAGAGTAGAAATAATTCGTATGGGAGTAGTTAAATAGGGGCCTTGCAGCACTAAATACAGCAGTTTGTCTTTTACAAATGTAAGTAGCGCCACTGTGCCGGGCAGCACAGCAACAGGATGGTGAGGAGAGCAGAGACTGTCTTGTATGGCACTATTTACAGGTTTCCCATTTAAAAAGCTGCCAGGTTTGATTAAATATAAGTATAGAACATTTCTTCCATATACAAACTCTTGTTAGCTGACTAATTATTAAGGTGCTCAGAAGTGTGGATGAAAACAGAAGTTACAGTAGATCAGTTGTGTCTTCATCTATTTACACACAGTTGCCTGCTGACACCAGCATCTTCCAAAGAAGCTGGAAGCAAAGTGGCCAGGTACGAATCTAATGCCACAGGAACTGTTGTTTTCTTCACAAGATCTTTGTCAGAAGGAAAATCAGTAGAACTTTAGTTCCTTTTTCAGTAGCAGAGCTGCGTGGGCAGCCTTGCCGAGTCTGCGTGGCTGGTGGTGCCAGGCAGCACCACACCGTGGGACACCCCATTCCCAGCTCCCAGCTCCCACCCAGCCCTCACCACTGGAATCTGCTGTCCAATGGGCAGCCTGCTGTCCGAGGCAGGGCTCACAGCACCACGTTGGTACACTGAAATACATCACATGGGCCCTCCTAAGTACTCGGAAAGCTCAGATCCCCGTGCGTCCCCTGCTGCACCCTGTGCAACAGAAGGGAAAATTTTGGTGTGAGAAACCACAAACCAGCAAAAATGCACTTAGCAAAAGTGTTGTTGTCTTCCCATCAGGAAAAATAAAACAAATCCCCAGTGGCCTATATTTTGTAGGTCAAATTTCTTCCCCATTAACATTCTCAGAGAGATACTTTTTTTTGTCTGATGGCCAAGCTCTACCTCTAGTTCCACTCTCTGCTGACTGATGGCTGGTATCACTTTATTCCATACCTGTACTCATACAGGTGCTTTAGAGGAGGTCCAAGTTCGGTGTTTTGGGAACCTGTCCAACCAGGAGGGTATCTGACCATACTGAAAATGTTAATTTCATCCTTGTCATTTTAAGTTGCTATAGAAAAAGAAAGGAAGTCGCTTTGACTACTGCTTGTAAACCTACCATGTACTGTCATTTTTCCCCTCATACATTTAAGTTTCAAACAGGTCCCAGAGATCACAAGGCAAGATAGTTAAGGCAGTGTAAGAAACTCAGTATTTCACTCACACCTCTTGATCCCCTTAGAAGCACTTCTAAGGCATCAAAAGGGGCATGTGGGTTGTGCTCGCCTTTTCTGAGAAAGGCATTTGGTACAGTGTGAAAAAGGGATGCTCAGTGACCGTCAGGAGCCACTCAGCCCCGGGCAGCGGCCGCACCATCCGAGAGGACGAGGGAGGCACCGCAGGGCGTCCCGGGCTGGGCCCCTCACCACCGCTCCTTCTGGTACACCTCTGCCTGTACAATGTCCCCAGGGTGCTCGGAGATGCAGGCCCCGTTGATCTCGTTGAGCTTGTTGTCTGGAAGGTCCTCGGGCTTTGTGCAAAGTTTCAGCGCCCTGGAGATGAAGACGTCGAGGTCGAACTCGGGGTCCGTCTCGCCGCTCACCTCCGTGGGTTCCTTGTGCAGGCGGTGAGGAGAGGAGGGCAGGCTCCGTTCCTGCATCTCCGGAAGGGAACCGGGGCACTCCAGCCCCGCCTGCGTGCTCTTCACCCACTGGGCAATCTCCAGAAAGAGGTTGGACGGCTCTTCCTCCAGCGACAGCTCGGCTGCGGGTGCTATGGCTGCCCTCTTCCAGTGGGACAGATCTAAGATCAGCTTGGGCTCTGAGTAGTGGTGGGGCTTACTGTCCCTCCACAGCAATTTGTCCAGGTAGGAGGGTGAGCCCACTTTGTAGTCACACGATTTCCCACAGTCGGCGTCAAATACTCGGTCCATGGACGAGTGGGACAGCTCCAGGAACCTCTCCGAGCTGCTCTGTGAGTACTTCCGAGGGTCGACCTGCGCCTCCTCGGCGGTGGGCTCGGAGCCCGCGCGGGGGTCCCGCTGGACCTCGTCCATCTCGTGGTGTTTGTCGTGCCTCCAGTCCAGGTCGGAGGAGAGGCTGATGTGGTACCTGCCAAAGACACGCGGTGTTAGGCACGGCCAGCGCCCACACCAGCTCGTGCCCCGCGCTGCTGGCTTTGCCTCTTGCCTGCTCATCTACTCTCACGTCTTAGGGACAGCAGGGAGAACTTTCTTGGGTGCTAAAAGTGTCAGGGGGGTGAGTAATTTATCGAGAGCCTGAGATGGGGCCAGAAGCAGGAGTAAAAGCCCAACAACCAAACCAACTGACCCTTTCCTTTAGATGTCCATCACCTCCTCTCCACTTGGGATTAAGACATGATTAACAACATTAATGACCCATCTGCCCCTCAGCCCCAGACAGGCACCACGGCGTGAGTCCTTCCTCTGTGGTGACAGAACAGTACAAAGGACAAACTTACAACCCCACTGAGCCTGGACACCACCAGTTTACTCTGATGTCAAGGGCCAAGAGCATTCCTGAAGGGTCACCTTGCTAAGGAATGGCTTCTCAAACCAGCTGAACTCCCTTACTTGCAATAACCGGACAACCCCCGTTCTTAGCCACAGTCTTCCAGGTGACATCTGCTTTACCAGTTCCTAACAGAGCTGCCTTTACAAGACCTGTTATCCCAGGTATTGGGGGTTGTCACAGCAATAAACTGCCCTTCAGGTGTCATCCCCTGTCCCCAAAACACCCGGCTTGTGCTGCAGAATCTACAGCCCTTAGCAGATGTCCCCAGCTGGGTGGCAGGAGAGACTCAGTCTCAGCTTCTTGTGTCACACCAAGAAAGCCAGCTGAGGAAAAGGTGACAAGGTGACCTCCAGCAACTGACTGGCTGCTTTGGGGCTGTAACTGGCAGGGATCCTGGAACTGTGGGGATACACTGAATTTCCTGCTTCCCACCTTCCTCTCTACCTGTTCGAGCTGGTTGTCCCATCCAGCCTCCACCCTGACACTTGTTCACTCAGGCAAAGAGACTAATGAGAGCGAAGGCAAGTGACTTCTTTAGGTAATTTTTTCAATGTGGTGAAATCCAGTGGAAGGTGAGGAGATTTTAATTGCTATGCAGAGAGGAACCGTGCTGCAGACATCCTCAGCTGGTTCATCCCTGGAAGGAGCTGGAAGGAGCTTCTCGGAAAACTGAACCTAGTTAATTTGTCCTACCTGCTCCAGTTGGGCCCAGTAACTGGGATAATCACCTAGGACGTGAGAGACCTCAGCTCAAGGCTTTGAGCTGTTCTAAACTTCCAGTACAGCTTTCAGCAATTGTGGTAAATGTCAGCACAATTCAGGGTTTTTACAGGGCCCCCAGATCTGTGGCCTCTGGGGCTTATGCACCTTGAAAAGAGATGAACACAGCACTCCAAATCAGGCCCCGTGCCCAAAAGGCACAAGAATGACAATATTTTGTAACTTGTATTATAGGGCCAGAGGGCAGAGGGAAGGGCTGCAGAGCCACTTAACCCCAAATGAAGACAACCTGGGCTGTGAATAAAACCAAGAGCAGAAAGGTACTCAGCGACTGGGATGTGCAGACTCAACTTCTAGTCCCCGTGGAATCCAGGATGAGCCTCTGGTTGGCTTCAGTGAGGTGCCAGCTTGGGCTGGAATTACAATATGGCATAAAGAAGGAAAAGCAGGCATCTTTTTTGGGTCTAGAACACGTGTGGTGGAAGCCAGCCAAGCGCACGTCAGAGACTTACCAGCCCAGTTCTGCCTACAGCATCTGAGGCAGAATCTGCTCTCCAGCATCTGAGGCAGAATCTGCTCTCCAGCCCAGCCTTGGTACTGTACCTGTCCCAGTTGGACATCTGGCTCTGGTTGGCTTCCATCAGCAGGATATCGTCGATCTCGTCCTCGATGCGGAACGGGTGCTGGGACACTGGCTCGTCCTCGGGGCAGGAGTAGGGGCTCATGTAGGGGTGCTGCAGGCCCATCTCGGCCGTTAATCGATCCATAGGGTTAAAGGTCAGTATTTTCTCCAGAAAATCAATAGCTGCGAAGCAGAGACAAACAAGCTCGCTAATTCCTCAAAAGCAGTAACGTGAGTCTCGTGCAGCCCCCACAACAAATCCCCTCGAGGTGAGGGCTGAGGTAAAGGTCACACCCCAGGTGGACCTAAACCAGGCACCTCTGTCTCTGCTGCATCCCCCTTGCCCCCTCTCACAGGAGCTGCGAGGTGGAGGAGAGCAGGGCTGCAGCCCTCAGGTGTCACCTCCCCCAGCACAGCGGGGCAAAGGACGGTGAGAGCATCTCACACCTGCACAGGACAGCAGGTGTGCGCTGCACCCAGTGTGGCAGCCCCAGCAGAATGCCAAGATCCCACCCCAGAAAGAGCTTTGGGTGGTGCTGGGGTTTGTCTCCACGCTCTCAGATCCGTTTGACAAGCACACCACGTCTCAGACAGCTGATTTCACATCTTAGGCGCAGCTGGAGCGGATTAGATTTACGGCAATTTTTAAAAGCCTTTGGCGTGACGAATGCTATGGAATTATTTTACCCATTAATATTTGAAGAATTCTGAGTGGCTAAAATAATCTTAGAAAGACTGCGGTGCATGAACTCTTTCTATGATATCAGGAAATTTGAGTGCAATTAAATCTAAACATACAGGGTTTGCTGTGATTGCTTTGATGATTCCTTTTACTGAGGTTATGTGAAAAGGTAAAATCCCATCACTGAAGTTGTTGATTCTTTAATGGGAGAGTCCCTTGGAGTTCATGCAGTAAAAATAGGAATATGCCTTTCTTCAGATAGGGTTTCACCCTGCACCTTCAGAGCCCTGCCCACGGAAGGTGTAAGTGTGTGAGTGGGACAGCTTCCCTCAGCAGGAAGGACAGCCACACGTGCTGCCTCGGTGCTGGAGCACTGACCCATTTCCGACTGCCCCTCGTGAGGTGACCTCACTGCTCGGGAAGGAATCAATGGCGCGGCACAGGCTGTCTACTGCGATGTGTCACGGGCCAGGGAGGCAGGAAAACGACAATGAATTTTGTAAGGGGTGTGGGCGACCTTTCTTCCCGCAGTCACGGCAGGGAATGAATCTGCTCCTGCCTGCTGGAGGCTGACGTGGTCCCTGGGTACCCGGGGCCGATGGATATCGAGTTGCCAAGAGCAGGCATGGGGTGTCTTACAATGAAGTCAAACGTAAGATGAGCCTGGTCTTGATATTTGGCCAAAAGCAGGTGGCCAGGTACAGTTTAACCCTTGGAAGGAGCTCAGGAGAGCACCTGGTCACAGTGTTCCTGTCTGCAACAACCATCTCTCTGAGGTGGGATGTTTGTGAAGGAAAAGCCTCTACCTTGAGTACCGCACAGTTGTGTTCGTGCCAGAAGCGCAGCAAGAGAACAAATAAAGGGGGCTGGAGGAGAACCTCTGGGCTGAACCCTCACTCAGAGCTCGGGGAGACGTGTGGAAGCCAGGGATGAACCTTCAAAGGGCCTTGGAGGAGTATTGTGCCCTTAGGAGCTACCTGTGAGCAAGCTACAGCACTGTGAGCGGCACAGCGAGCAGGGCCCGGGGACAGGCCACTGCGAGGGGACAGCAGTGGGACCAGCTGCTGCAAGCCCCCAGGGATCTGTATCCCCTTCTGCAGCGCTCAGGCCCTCGGCTCTCCTTTCAGGACAGCTCCTGGCACACTCCAAGGAAACAGCTCTGAAGGCACAGCAGCTGGGAGAAGCCCCGGGAGGACACGGCCAAGCCACCACGGTACCTTCACTGTCCACCTCGGGCAGCAGCTTGCGCAGCGGCTTCCGCACTTCCCACGTGCTGTTGATGAACATGGGCATCACCTTCAGCAGCTCCTCCTTGTCCTCCTGGTGGATAACAGGGATTGTCTCCAGGATCAGCTGCATCTGCTCCAGCTCGTGGCCCCCTGGATGGGAAGAGGACAAGCAGTGAGATGAGAATCAGAAGTCAAACTGTGGTGGGTGGGGGAAGGAAGTGTGGCATTATCAGCTCCAGGCACCCCCAAAGCCCCATCTTTAAAGGCAGGCAGGTGTCCAACCTCTCCCAACGGGAAAGGCGCTTTCTGACCGCCTCCCACCGGCTGCTGGGCACCAAGTCACGGCTCTGGTGGTGAAAACCCCCACAGCTGCTGTGTGCCATTGCTGCTTTCAATCCTTTCCTTTCAGGACATACTGATCCAGGCACCCCCGAAGCCCCGGTCAGGACCGGCTGCCCGTCAGCGAGAGGAGCGGCGCAGCAGCGCCTCGTTAATGAGCGCTCACCCCACTCCTCAGCACTCTCCTGGATGTCACCAAGAGCGCCGTGGCTGATCTCCAGCTCCTGAGTATGCACAGAGGAGCCTGGCATTGATTTTCTGTCTGCCAGCAGGGCCGGTCAGAAATACTCTGTCCTCAGAGGCAGGACCAGCCAGAGGCGCAGGGAGCTGCCTGGGGCGGCCGAAACAACGCGCATTTTCGGGCTACCAAGTCCCTGCTGTCCCAGCCACGGGTTTCAGGCTGCTTCAATGGCGAGCAGCACCTGCCTGATCTGCAATGAGGAGAGTCCACCTCATTTATGGCCCAGCAGGGAGGGTGGGGAGGCCACCTCACAGGAGATGGTGGAGGCTGCTGGCCCCAAAGCAACCCTGTTCCTGTGGAGGTCCCTGGCACCTTGCAGGGGCTCCCAGAGCTCCCTGTGGGTTGGCAGGAGTTTTCCAGACTCACACCCATGGAGTTGACCCCCAGCTAACCCCCTTGGACAAGGGCAGGGACAATCAGGGACGTTGGGAAGCCACCTCCTGCCATCCTGGCCTTGCCACTCCAGCCAAGGCTGGCTCCATTCAGCCACGGCCACTTCTGCCCCACGCAGCAGAGCTCGATGGCACGGCAGGGACTCAGCCAGCCCCAGAGCAGGGCTGCCTCAGCCCAGCTGGTCAGCACCCCACACACATCCACTGCCCCGGGAGAAGATAAAGCAACAGGGGCTGCAAAAAAGACAAAGGGAGGCACGCCCTTCCCCTATCAACCCTGGGCAAATTAATTCGCTTTCCTACAGAAAAACTGATTTTAGGTCATTTAGAGATTCACAGCGTGACTCCAGGGGAAACTAAAGATATCTGTTGGGAGATGAACACCTTGTTAGTCAGGCTAATTCCCAAACTGTGATCCAAATTACAGGGTGACAAAAGTCACAAAGGCTTTGTGGCTTTTCTCTTGGTGCAGCTCCAGCCACTGCTCACTGAAGACACCTGGCAGCCAGAAGACACCGCTTTAAGCCACACAAAGAACCTGCTAATGTGATGCTGGAAGCCTTGAATTATGGCTCTCAAGAAACTCCATTCTCTTCCATTATCCTCTATTTATGGAATTCCCAGGGCCCTTTTTCTGAAGGTATTAACTCCTGAAAAGGAAGACAGGAACCACGGGCAGGGTAAACACAGCATGGTTGTTAGCCAAGGAGAGAATGAGGAGCTCTGTGCCATGTTTTGGAAAAGAGAACCTCCTCCAGGCTTGCAGCCAAGTCCCAGGGAAGCACCCAAAGCCTGGGAGTAAGCCCTGATCCCATGGGAAAAGCCCTGGCCATCTCCTAGCTCTTGGTCACAGGCCCAGCCTCACTGGTGAACCCCATGCAGATCTGCCAGGACAGACCTTTCTTTCTTTTTACTCCTTTTTACTCCTTTTTCCCCTTTACTCCTGCTTCCATTGATGGTGCTGTCGGTGGGAAAGACACTGGAGGGAGCTGTAGCTGCTCAGCTGTGGGCACCCTTCCCTGTTTTCTGTGCTGCTGCTGCTGCTGGGGAGCTCTCCAAAGGTCTGTAAAGCAGATCCCAGCTGCTGAAGATGTGCTGCACTCCTGTGAGCTTCGGGACAACCACGTCTGCTGTGGCCTCCCAGGGCTCTGCCAAACCCAAGGCTGCTCCTACCCCCACAGCAGGCAGGGAAGGGGCCTCTGGCAGGGGCTGGGGTGCATTTTTGCTGGAGGTCCAACAATCCGTGTGGGAGAAGGGAAGCAGTGAGTGACATCTACTCCTAATAACCCATCACCTTAATTTACCTGCGTTGCTTGAGCACCCCAGATAGACTACCAAGTTAATTATATTGATTTATGCTAAGCACTCAATTTAAACTGCACCGCTGACGCACACTCAAGAAACCATTTACCCAGGGCAAGGCACTCCCTGCAGGTCTGCAGCTTCCCTGAACTACACTGCTGTGATTTCCCACGGGGCACCTGCTGCTGACCCGGGGCTCTCTGAAGCGCTCGTCCTGCAGGGATGGAGGTGCAGCTGGCTGGGGGTGAACTCCTCTCCCACGCAAAGAGGAGAAGAGCAACAGCCAAGGCGAATAATCCGTGTTGCTGTGCAGGTGTTTGTGAGTTGTAGCTGCTCTGAGGGGCTGGGCTTTATTCTGCTGCTCTCTGGAGAGCAGCAGATAAAAGACACCACGGGCATCCCACCTGCTGCCAGGCTCCTACACTGGCTCTGCTTCCCCTGCTGGCATGGGAGGAGGCCGGGAAAATGGGGCAGGGGACAGAGCCTCCCATGACAGGGATGTGCTTTCAAAGCCACTGACACAGAGCTCATATTTGAGTTTGGTTTTGGTGCCCACCTATGAACCCAGCATCCTGCCAGCACCTGGGGGGTTATTAAGTGATTTCACTGGGCTGGAAGGTAGAGGAGAAGGGATGCTCACAGCACGGGCCTGGCAGAGCCCAGCCTGCGGCGTGCCAAATCCCACCTCCCGATCTCCACCTGCTGCAGCTCTCAGGAACCAGCCTGGGGAGGCTCCTGCGTCTCACCCACGCAGAGGACAGATGAATCCCAGCCTGGGGCTACCTTTGCCTCTGCCTCACCACAAAATGAGCTTAAAGCACCACCTTGGATACCTCGGTGGTGTCAGCCAAGGTTGCTTATACCCTGGGACCCACAAAGAGCAAGAACAAAGCCCAAGCTGGGGCTGAAAGAGGGGTCAAGCTCAGTTTGAAAAGCCAGGAGTGCTTGGGTGCAGTGGAGGACCTCGACAGGCATCTCTTGATTTGGTGTTTGACGTGAGGAATATGCACAGGAGAGCAGAGATTGCAGCAGCTCCCAGCAAGATCAGACAGTGCCCTGCATGTGCAGGGACAAAGTGGCACCCGGAGATGTCCCTGCTCCTAGAACGTATCCCAGGGAAACATCAGCAGCAGATGGATTAAATGCATCATTTTCAGTACTGGAGTCCCTGGACTGGAAAGTTTTGGTTAAACTGAGGACAAAAAGAAGGAAGGAAAGGGAGGCCATGTTAATGATCCCTTTGGAACGATACTGACTGCTGGTTTTTAAGCTTTCACAGAAGAAATATGGAAGCTGCAAGCAGGACTGGGGAGGGAGCAGCAGAGCAGCTGCAACCAAGTCTGTGGAGCTCCGTGGTGCGCTGAAATATCTGTGAGGAAAACGTCCTCCTGCATTATTAACGGGTCTGATAATTTATTTACACAGCTCTGCAAACAGCTGCTCACCAAACGCGTTAAGCCTTGTCATTCGCAGCACCAAGCGGCGATGGAGACACAGCCCGGGAGGAGCACAGGCAGGGGAAGGGGAGCAGCTCCTTCAACAGGCAGAGGGCACCTGCTCCATCCCTGTCCCAGCTTGGGAAGCACAGCTCTGCTCCTGACACGGCGTTTTGGGGACTCTTTTTATTAAATACGTATTTTCTTCTCAAGAACATCAGGGCTGAGCCTCAAACGCTGCACTGATAACCGTGTGCGCTCCTCGCCGTGCTTTTGTGGTCTTCTTTTTCTTGCACTTCACCTTTACAGCTGCAATCTGCACTTACAGGTAAATCCTAAAAGTGGGTGGTGGCATTCAAATGTCTTCTCTCAAAGACAAGAAACAGCCTGAAGACACTGATCACGATTCAAACTGATGGCAAAGAGTACAAACCTCCCGGAACAGGCACCATGATCTCCTGCCCTTACACAGGGGAGCTCCCTCTGCCCTGCTAGAAAGCCTTGGAACTGTGTAGCAAGGAAGGAGGGAGGACAAAAATGAACAAACAGGTGACAGAAACCTACCGGCGAAGAGCATCCTTCCGGTCAGCATCTCGGCCAGGATGCAGCCGGCCGCCCACATGTCGATGGCTTTGGTGTAGTTGTTGGGCGACAGGAGGAGCCGGGGGGAGCGGTACCACTTGGTCACCAAGCCTTCGGAGAGGTAACCCTGAAAGAGCAGAGACAGCGCTCAGGGGGCAGAGCTCGCAGCAGAGCTCCTCCGCCCTCCCCGGCCACTCCTCCCTGCGGCCCCTCCGCCGGACACCGCCGAAGTCCTGCCCCAGGGCGGTGCCGCTCCCTGGGCGGGCTGGGGCTGCCGGCCCCGCGGGAAGCAGGATGTGCAGCAGTGGAGACGGAGGCGCCTCCTCGGTGCTGCCCCGGGCAGGGCACTCGCTGCGTGTCACCGTGGAGCTGCGGCATCTCCTGCGGGGCACAGGTGGCTTCAGCAGCACAGAGCCGCACATCAGCCCTGCCTGAGCCATGCCAGGTCACCGCTGGATGCACCCCACAAACCCCAACGCCTGCAGTGAGACACTGCCCGGAGAACAAACCAGCCCAGGCTTGGGGGGATCACCAGCGCGGCGTGGGCGGAGAGCCCCCTGGATCAGCGGATGTCTCACCGGGAGTGTGGCTGCCAAGGGCTCTCAGCCAAGGCTCCTGGAAACAAGATGCGACGGGATAAGTGGGAAAACCCTTCTGGGGAATACCTAGCTGATGCAGAGATGGGAAACCTTTGTTTTTCCTGCACTTGCCTAATAAATCACCCCCCTTCCTTGCCACCGGCGCTGGGGCTCTCTCATCCTCAGTCCCACCCCGCAGTGAGGAGGATGTCCTTTGGGATGCTTCACTGGTCCCACTCGGCAGCACCCGTGGGACAAAGGCCCTCACCCCTCCCAGGCAGAGCCCTGCCACTCCTGAGCTCACCTGGGAGATTTATCACCAGTGCCCAGCTCTGTCTGGAGGCAGGGGAGGTGTCCCAGCCTGCAAATAACCCTGGCACCCCAAGGGATGGTCCAGAACCCCTCACTGCCACGCCAGGGCCGGGCATGGACGCTTATTTCATCAGGATAACGCTGCAATATTCATAAGTGGCCTTTTCTATATTAAATATAACACATTAACAGAAGGGGGTGGATTGCAATGCAGCAGAAGCAGCAAAATAAAATTAAATTATAAAGCTGGATTGCATTTAAATGCCACGAAGCATTTGGAGACTGTCAAAATGCAATGACAGCATGAACACAGTTCACATAAAAGCTTAATTAAAAACTCCATCCCCACTGATCTAGTCCCACTGACTGTTTTCAGTACACCTGGAGTTGTGCATTTCCCAGGGCGCTGGGGAATGCATCTCTCCACCTCAACACCACAAACACCACGAGGGTGATCACACTCCTCTTCCCCCAGCAGGTTTTCGTGCCAATTCCCAAATGTGCGAGTCATCAAGCTTTTAATCATGAAGGGCTTGCTTTTAAAGGAACATTTTAATTTTGGCCTGCTCATGATAAGTTGTAATGGAGACTGATTAGCTGAGAAGTTTCATTTAATGCTGCTGTATTTTTGCTAATGCTGCTCAATCAGAACCAGCACAAAAGCCCCCAGGCATTATCCGATCAAACCACCACTTCTCAGCTACTGCAATTACTCCCAGCAATGGAGACTCTGCTGTTTACTGGGGAATCCCATGAAATAAACTCTGAGGGCAGTAATCCAGGGCAGTTCTTAGCTGGAGCCATCTCCCCCCTCTCCCAGGAAAGGAGTGCCACCCTCCTTAGGGATTTAACACTGTTCCTATGTTTCTCCTCTCTGACAGCAAGATGGATCTGAGTCCTCGGGGGTGTGTGCACCATGCAAAATGCATGAGCAATACACTGCAAATATCTGAAAGTCACAACAAGACAAACATTTCCCTCCCCAGGCACGTCTCACGTGTCGGAGAAAATTCCCTACCAAAAACCTCACCGAATGGACACATCTTCGGCCTCTCTGCTGCCATGTGAGGCTCCTGGTGGTAATTAATTAGTAATTAATTGATCTCACCGTGCCCTCCTCTTCTGCTGTCACCCTGTGCCTGACTGCCACCTCCCTGCTTCCATCTGCTGGAAAACCTGGGATCCCCCGCGCTGTGCCCAGGAAGGACCCACGGAGAGGAGACCCCTCTGCTGCTCTCCATCCCACCCACTCGTGGTCCTCAGAGCTGGGCCCCACCATCTCCTCCCAGGGCACTCCACTGCTGGGCTCTGCATCATCCCTCCCCTTTCTCAGGGCCAAAATACGGGGAAGGAGTGACTGGAGGTTTGAAAACCGAGTTGTCTGACCTGGCTCGAGGTCCTGCAGCGGGCAGCACAGCACCTGATGCAGCCCCAACACCCTCCCATAAAAACATGAGGCTACACCCCTGTTTTAGAAAATACCTGAGTTTCTGTCCTGGCACCTGGATGAAGTAACTGCAGTCCTGTGGACTAACAGGTTCTGAGGAGAAGGGCCACCACAGCTTTGGGCCCAGGCTGACGGAGCCACAGCCACAGGAGGAGGACACACCTGCACCTGGGCTAGGGACAGACTCAGTCCCACCTGTGGTGCCAGGGTGGGGAGCCCGAGCACTTCTGGCCACCACCTGAGCAAGGCAGGGCTCCAGCACAAGAAATTTCAAAAGATCTGTGTAGATTCGACCAGACAGAAAGACCGAGAGCCGAAGCATATTAATTAGTTCTAATTAAGACGGAACATACATCTTGGTGACAATATTCTGCGGATTCAGCACGGCCCTGTCTGCGCTGAGGGACCACTGGAATCTCTAAGAAACAACATAATGGAGTTAATTGGGAAACAGTAGTAGTTTCAAGTCTAAGCCCTCTCATGGTGTTTTCTTTTTTTCCTTGCAACTTTCAAGTATCATTTTCCTGCTTCTCCTCTTCTCGTGTGTGGCAACAGCTCGGGCAATCTATAAAGGTGATTAATTCACTACAGGCAGGATAAGCATCAAGTCCTATCAGACAGCACAGCAAGGGAACTGGAAAGCAAAGAAAAATGGATGTTTTTTCTAATCTTCTCGCAACACCTATCTTGTGTTTTGCCTGTAACACCAGAAGGAGAAACAATTTAGGGCAGGTGCTGCTGCCTCTGGTATCGCCCTTGGTGATGGCACACTGAACCCGTGTCCCACGGGTGCTGAGGGAATCTGGCACACCGTGGCAGCACGTGGGGAGCACAAGTCCTGCTGGTGCTCCAAAACAATCCCCATCCAAGCCTGGAGCAACTCCTTGGAGCTGGAGGGATGCAGGTGACAGGAATTCAGGATCCCACCTACAGCAAACCAAGCAGCCCCTCAGGCCACATCCCAAGGCTTCTCCCAGGAGTTTCACACCAGAACCCATCGTTCTGCAGTGAAAAAGCCGCAGAGGTGCAGGCCAGGTGCTCACAAACTGGAAATCCACCAGGATCCCAGCACAGCCTGAGTATCCACGCCTCCATCCACGACCGGGATTTCCGCTGTTGCACCCGCGGGAGCCGGATCAGCTCCTGGCGCAGACGGAGGCTCAAAATAGCAACGAGCCCAAGCTCTGGGAATAATCCCGGAGCAGCAGAAAGCTTCTCTGCCTGTTCGCAGCAGGGCTTTCAGCCTTACTTGTCTGGAGTGCCGGCAGGACAGGTGTGGGAGGGGCTGTGGGAGACGCCGGGTTTGCAGGAAGGTGGCTGCACAGGAGAAGAGCAGAGCGGCTGCTCTGCCTGACGGGCTCTCGCTCTGGGATGTGACAGAGCGTTTTTCCAGGAGCACAGACGATTCCCTCCCTCATCAAACCTCTGGGCTCACAGCAGGGAGGCTGCCCAGGGGCTGGGCGTGGAGGGTGGTCCTCTGCAGAGGAGCTCAGAGCAGCCCCAGGACCTCACCTCTCTGAACTCCTCCTCACCACCACCACCCTTTCGGGAATTCCGGTATTTTACTGGATGAACTGGAAGCGATTATGTTCGAGGTGAACAGCAAGTACGAAAGGAAAGGAGGACCCCAAAGCTTTGAAGATGGCCTGTAAAGCATTTAGCACAAGAGCTCCCCCTGAAAGGGCTGACACACCTCCGTGGGGTGGAATTTCTGCCAATTAACCGTGCACTGAAAGCTGCCAACAGGCAGGGGGAGAGCGGGTCCTCTGGGGACGCCATGTGGATGTCCCCAGGTGCTTTGGAGCAGCAGGCAGGGCCCTCAGAAGAGATAATCTATCTTGTACAACACAGGGAGGGTAAGGGGCACTCTGGTTCATGGTCTTGTCCCCTGAGGGAAGACATTCAGCACGTCTCTGCTGAGTCCCCACACAGCAGAAATCTCCTGTCTTTCCCAGACAGGACCACCCCGCGCTGGGGGGCCCAGTACACCACACGGGATGCACAGCCAGGGACCAGTCTGCCCTCCAAAACATTTGTTATTTTCAAGTCTAGAATCCACTGGTATTTATGACAATTTTTAACGCTTGAATTCACAGTCTCTCTGCTCTCCCATAAGCTGAGGGTGCTCAGAGGAGGGCAGCACCTCTCCTTTACACCCTCTTCCCTCCCTAACCTGGCACAGGTAGATCTGGAATCTCATTTGGAGCCACGAGTGTTTATTAGGGCATGAAGTATGGGAATGGATGGACGGACAGACGGAAGGCCGGACGGACGGATGAATGGATGGATGGATGGATGGANGGGAGAGCTCCCCAGGTCTGGGAGATGCTGGATTGGGATAACGTGGTGGGAAAGGGTGAGCTCCCCAGCTCTGGGAGATGGTGGACTGGGATAATGTAGTGGGGAGAGCTCCTCAACTCTGGGAGATGCTGGATTGGGATGACATGGTGGGAAGGGGGGAGCTCCTCAGCTCTGGGAGATGCTGGATTGGGATAACTTGGTGGGAAGGGGGGAGCCCTCATCTCTGGGAGATGATGGACTGGGATAATGTGGTGGAGAGAGCTTCCCAGCTCTGGGAGATGCTGGATTGGGATGACGTGCTGGGAAAGGGAGAGCTCCCCAGCTCTGGGAGATGCTGGATTTGGATAACATGGTGGGAAGGGGAGAGCTCCTCAACTCTGGGAGATGATGGATTGGGATGACATGTTGGGAAGGGGGGAGCTCCTCAGCTCTCAAGATGATGGACTGGGATAATGTGGTGGGAAGGGAAGCGCCCCCCAGCTCTGGGAGATGCCGTGAAGCACAGTGAGGAGCTGGCCTCCCCAGCTGTGAGGCAGGGCAGCTTTGGCTGTGTTTCTCCCCCCATTTGGCTGTTTTTGCTGCTCAAATGCCTTTCTCCCTGTGGTGAGAGCAGCATGGGGACATCTCTCAATTTGAAACTCCTCCATAGCGAACTAAATGGATTTCCAGCTGCCAAGGTCAATCCCGATCTTGGTCTGCACCTTCACAGGCTGCTCAGACCCGACAAATTTTGGCCCTGTCTCAGATGCATGAGGTTCTAGGCTCAAGTACTTACAGACATCTCTTTAGGGCACAGGTGTAGCAGGAGAGGACCCTCCGGAGATGATCCTGTTCATCCATGTCTCTCTCTCATCCTGTCTCTTCCCCAGAGCTTTCCCATCCAGCTGTGCAGGCTCCTTCCTTTTCCACCTCACTGCTCTTTATCCTTCAGAGTTTATCCATCTAGAACATCTCCACATTCTTGCCTTTTTCTGTGGCTGCTGCCATTTGTGGATTGAACACTTTGCCCTGCACCTCGGTGCCCAAGTGGTGAGCAGGAGGGTTGGAGACAAAGAGAAGAGCGTTCCCAGCATTGTTACCCTTGTGCAGGACAGGCAAAGCTGAGCATTTCCTGTTCCATAACCCTTGCTCCCCTTGGTGAATGCAGGCACCTCGTATTCCCTGCTGGAATGCTCTGCGATGGCCCCTCTATCTGCAGCCCTGGGGCCCTGCCTGGTCCCATGGTCCCATCCCTGCCTGCAGGTCTGCAGAGGCTCCTGGGCCTGCTGTCCGTCCATCCATCCATCC
>VZRX01014451.1:0-68300 GCA_013398075.1 Notiomystis cincta
CACCTGAGTGGGGCAGAGGGGCAAAATCCCTTCTCTTGGTCCCCACTCTGTGGGATCAGCCCGGGATATGCACAAAGCAAAGCAGAATTTGTCCGTGGTTTCTTTGTCACCCTGATTTGCTGCCACCTTCCCCCAGGTGGGTCTGACCAGGCTGTGCACAAGGGAAGAAGGTTTGGGCTGTTTTCCCAGAAAAGGGGCTTTGTGAGGAGAGTGTCACCCCGAATAACATCAAAGGAGGAAAGTAGGAAGGGAGAGGCCACAGGTGGTGAAGCAGAAGCATCAGCATCACATCCTGGGACAGAACATTTCCATGAGTGGTGATGTAGGATTTGGAGTCTGGAACTGAGGGGAGATTGGCTGCATTTGCCCTGAAAAAGTCCTTAAGGAAGGGAAGGCAGAGGCATCAGAAGTAAAGGACAGTTTGGAATTCCCAGCTCCACTCCAAAGTATTCCTGGTTTTCCTGTGAGAGGTCCTGGGCCTGATGCCCCACATGAGGCTGTGAGGGGATTTGCTGGGCAGTTCTGTGGAGTTTTGGGGTTGAGAGGTGGGAATACTGAGCAGGTTTGGGAACCAAGGCTGGCACCAGGAACATTTTGGGAAGTGATGTCTGGAGAGTTCCCACTGGAACCAGCAGGGTTTGTGCTCCCTGTCCTTGCTCCTGTCAGAAGCTGCACAAATGATTTCCGCAGGGAAACAAGAGTTGGATTCCGTTTTGCCAGGGGAAAAAGAGCAGGAGAACACAAGGAGATGCTTTTTTTCTGGCTTCAAATCCACAGGATTTACTCTTCTTTTTCCTTGACTTGCATTATATGAGGAGTCCCCTCACCCCAAAAAAACCCCTGTGGATATGCTGGGATGAGGCTTTTCCAGGAAGAGGTAAGATACTCTGCTTGGAAATTAATATATTTCCTATGAGGTGCCATTTGGGTGCCTGACATTATTGCTCCTGCAGGTTTGAGCTTTCCAGTGGCATTTCTGCGATTCTGCTGTAATTTCTATTCATAATTTGACCAATTTCTTCCTTTTTTTCACTTGAGTTCATTCCATTGATGAGATAATTCACATTTCCCCCACATTAGCAGTTGGTCTTTGGTCTCCCTTCCATGCTGAAGGAGGTGAATTAAACAAAGATGGCAAATGAAATGGAAGGAAATGCACTTAGTCACATGAAATATTAACTTAGGGGAAGTGAGCCCTGCTGCTCTGGAAGGGCTCTGCTGGAGGGAGGGCCCTGCAGGGTGGGAATTCTCTGTCCCCCTGGAGATTTGCAGGGCCTGGCTATGGCGTGGTGATTGTCTTCAATCAAATTCATGCATTGGTTCTTTTAATTAAGAAACGAACCCCAGGGGCTGAACTCAGGGACAGCCTGACCCTGTGTGCTTGGTGTGGAAGAGGAAGGACAGGTGGCTCTGCCACCAGGGCGAGGTGGGGTGACAGGAATGCTCCACCCTGGGGAAAAACAACTCCCACGGAAAGAAGAAAATACTGTTCTTATTCGAGGAAATATTTTCTTTCCTCTGAAATGATCCTGAATGTTTAAACAACTTGTCTGTGGAGAGGGGTGCCCAGCTGGGATGAGAGCCCACCCACCAGGATTGTTTTTGGACAATGATCCCACAGGGATGGATGCTCAATCCCCTTTCGAAGAAGTTTGTGTGGGAGCATGGCCAGAACTTGCTGACAAGGTCTTGGTGGTAATTCCTTATAAACCTGGAAACCAGAGGATTCCCAGAGGCAGGGAAGGCCAGGGAAGGTTGGTAGCAGCAAGGGTGAAAGCCCTGGAGGTGAGGAGAGGCTGCTCAGCTCAAGATCTGTGCTGCAGAGAAAGAGGAGATGTTACCAGAGCTAAGGATCAAAGGCATAGAAATCCAGATTAAAATCCATGGAAGAGTGCTGGAACAGGCTGTCCAGGGAGTCACCATCCCTGGGAGTGCTTCAGAAACGTATGCCTGTGGCACTTGGGGATGGGCTCAGTGGTGCTGGGTTGACACTTGGACTTGGAAATCTTAGAGGGCTTTTCCAACCTTATTGATTCTACAATTCCATGAAGTGCCAATAGTTTCCACTGCTAGATTTCCCAGATTTTCTTTCTAAACCCAGTTGTCTTTTTTCTGATATCTTTTTTAAAGGTATTGCTGTCACAATTATTTATTGATGGCATCACCTTGGTGCCAGCAAGCCTGGGGCTTGGACCAATATCCTGGTGGATGAGATGTGTACAAACTCCCCCAGCTTCTGCTCATGGATCTGGATTACCATAATAAATTCAGATTTATGTCAGGCACTTGATTTCCATGGTGGAGAATATGTTATCTATGGAATCAATGGAAAGTTATTAAATGGATTAAGAAACAGGCAGCTTAAAGCGCTCAAAATGTGATTGTTGGTGGAGGATCAGTGCAGAACAAGCTGCTTGCACAGGAGCTTTGCAGGATTCAGCTTCCACCCCGCTGTATTTCCCTGTTTTCATGAATGGTCTGGAAAACATCCATGAATTAGTGCCTGTAAAGTTCGCAGCTGACTGGGATTTTGTCCTGATAATGAAGCTGAAGGTAGGGGTCTAATGCAGAGCAACTGCCTGGGAGACTGGCAGCAGGGAAACAACAGGAATTAGAATCCAGCCAGGTTTTTGGCCATCCCTCTGGGAGCAGGGAATGAGGGAGCCTGGGAGCTGCAGGGTGTAAAATTGATTCGAGGCCACATTGGAGAAGGGGTGATGATGGACACTGAACGCCTGCAGGGAGGAGTGCATGGACACGAGGTGGTGGGAGAGGGGAGGCTGCAGGCGGAACAGGGAGTTTTGACCCACCTCGAACAGAAAGCAGGAGGGGGCTGTGATTTCTCTGCCTGTAATGAGACCTTGAACTGAGGGCTCTGGGCACGGAAATCTGGTGGGAATTCCTGGTGGGAATTCTGTGGGATCTCAGGGTGGGTGTGAGGTGAGGGCAGCTCAGCCCAGCACCGGGGGCTCAAACCCTGCTGGGCTGCAGGATCCTTTCCCCATTGCTCACTTGCGGATTTCCAGGAAAACAGGAAGTTCTGTCGTTAGCAGCCTGTTGTGTGCTTGTTTAGCTCGGCTTCACGGAGCTGCACATTTCAGAGGAATATGTTTATTTATAGACATATTCAGAGGAATGTGTTTATTTATAGAGTCGTGGGTGTTGTGCTCCTCACCTGGGGAGCGTGGCTGAGTGAGCTGCACTCACCTGAGACACACACACTTACTAAAAACCAGTCCCAGCTTTATCTGGGAATGAAAGGACGAGCCAGGGATGTGTGCCAGGAACTGGGAGAGATGCTGAGGGGAAAGGGGAAAGGAGGGAGAGAGGGATCATGGCCAGGCTGGAGGGGCTGGGTGTCCCAGGGGGGATGAGGAATGTCCTGAGCCTGCTGGAGGCCACATTGTGGTAGAGACCTCACACCTCACTGCACAGCTCTGCTCTCGCAGGTGACAAACCTCGGCAGATCTGGAGAGCTCTGCTCCTCCGGGCTCAGCACGGGGAGCAACAAGTTTTGAGCACTCCAATCTCTAGTTCCCCGTGCCTGCTCTCTCCTGTGGCCATTTCCAGCTGTTCTCTGGGAACGTGGCTGTGTCTAAGGTTAGAGTTGGAATGTTCTCCCTTCCCTGTCCTGCCTGAGCTGCCTGGGGCTGTTTGGTCACTCTGCATCCACGCACACGACCAGACCGAGGCTATGAGGGATGTTTGGAACAACTTTCCCTTCCAGGCTCTTTCCTAAACTTCATCCCTGCACTCCACATCATGCAGATGCTGGGGCTGTGAGCAAAAACTGAGGTAATGTTATTTTAGAGGAAAACCAAGGAAAATGCTGCCTCGGGCAAAGGGTTCTTCCAGAAGCTGTGGGGGTGGGATTTGCAGCTGGCAAGGGGTGCAGTCCCAGATGGCTGGGGAGGGAGCAGGTGTAAATTCCATCTGGAGCTTCACCTCTCCTCTCCCTGAGTCACTCACACACAGAGTAACCACCAGTGCCAGGTTTGGAGCTGCAGGAAACTCTCCTTCTTCCTGAGAAGGTTTTGAAGCATTCCTGAGGTACTTTGTGCTCCATGGGAGACCTAAATCATCTCAGGAACCTGAGTTTCCTTCCTCTGGACACCTGTTTGTCCCTGATTTTTTACAGATATGGCACAGATAATCCTGATTTCTGGAGGAGCTGCTTGTGATTCACAGCGAATATTTTGTCACTTCATTCTTCCCAGCGTGGGGATGGAATGGTGGCAGGATCACACATGATCCTGCTCGTGCAGTGTGCTGGATGCAGCCCATCTGGATAGGATGGGAGTGAGGATTGGGACCACTCAGGACGCCCTCAGCACACCACTGGAACCAGGAACAGCTTTTCTCCAGTTGTTCTTAGGGCTCTGCTGGGTTTGGCTTTACTGGGCTGGGTGTGGGGTTTGGCCATGGGACTCTTGGCAAAAGGCAGCATGACAGGGCCAGATTTGGGGGGAAAATCCTTCCCTGGAAGGGTGGGGAGGCCCTGGCACAGGGTGCCCAGAGAATCCATGGCTGCCCCGTGCCTGGGAGTGTCCAAAGCCAGATTGGACATTGGGGCTTGGAGCACTCTGGGATAGTGCAAGGTGTCCCTGCCCATGGCAGGGGTGGAATGAGATGGGATTTAAGATCCTCCCCACCCAAACTATCCCATAATCCTGTGATAGCTGTGACAACACTGTGGCCTTTGGTGGCTGTCACTTGGAGAAAGTGCAGCTGTGACATTTCTTATAACCCTGGGATGGTTTGGGTGGGAAGACGCCTTAGAGATGAACTCATTCCAGCCCATCTGGTTCTTGCAGGCTGTGAGGAAGGAGCCCTCCCTCCTCCTCAGCTCCCTGAGCTCGGTGTGGCCCAGCCCAGCCTGGCAGGTGCAGCCCTGGGAGGTGGATCAGGATCACAGCAGTTACTCACAGCTGCTCTCCGAGATGAATTCAGGTGGATTTGGAGAGCTCAGCAAGTACCTGCAGGCTTTCAGAGATCTCCTGCCCATTCTCTTCCCCTTTTTGAGCTCATTTTTCCCAGGAGTGCCCCACATTCTCCAAATGCACATTCCAGGCCATGTGCTTTCACCTTCCCTTTGGGCAGGGGACTTTTTCTGCCTCTCATGCAACTCCCACAGCCTTGGATCCCTGCCTTTGGCACAGCCTGGCCCCTCTTCTGTGCATCTCCAGGAGATTTTGGCCTCTCCTCCCGCTATCGCTGTGGAATTTGGCACCTGGCAAAGGATCAACTCAAACTCACCTGCTCCAAGCCAAATCCCTACAAATCCCATGTGCTCCATGGAGTCCAGAGCCTGCTGTCGTGGTGCAGGGGTTCTGTGCTATCACAGTGGTGGAGAGGAGACCAGGACAATGCTTTGCATTATGTGTTTAGGAGAATTGGGCATATCCGTGATTATTCCAGCTCCAAATGTGGTCACATCCTGAAAAGGGCCACACTCCTGCATGCAGTGGGGAAACCAGTTCACCTCTGGGGAAGGAGAAGAGAATACTGGGAGTTTGGAGGGGTCAGCAGCATCTGACACCTGCATTGTCTGCACAGAAAGAGCCTTTGTTGAACTGTGTCAAGCCCAGGACTGGAATAAACCCACCTAAGAGGCCTTTTCCACAGGAATTCTCCATGTATCACTTTAAGCTCATAATCTTCTCCCTTTAAAAAGTCAGGAGCTTTCCCCTTCCAGATATGCCACAAATGGAAGGAGGACAGATGGCAACCATGCAGATTTAGTCCACATTACATGAGAACAGCTGAAAATTCTGCTTGTGCTGATTGACCTGGCAGAGAGAGCCCCACCAGGTGAGGAGCAGGAGCACTCACTAGAAAATGGGCTGGTGTATCCATAGGTTTTTCCAATGCTTGTCCATAGGAAACAGGGATAACTAGGTCAGGTTTTCAGTGGTTAAGAACCTCAAAGATTATTCCTGATTTCATGAAAAACATTTGGAATACCATCTTTAACCTGTGTAGGGTTGGCCAAGTCCTTACTTATTGTTCCCTGTGAGGGAGGGGAGGCACTAAAATGGATTTCCCAGAGAAGCTGTGGCTGCCCCCGGATCCCTGACAGTGTCCAAGGCCAGGTTGGACACTGGGGCTTGGATCACCCTGGGATAGTGGAAGGTGTCCCTGCCTGTGGCAGGGGGTGGGAGTGGATGGGCTTTAAGGTCCCTCCCAACCCAAACCATTCCATGATTCTGTGATCCCATGGCTGTTTCCGTGACCTCCTGCTGCAGCTTGGCCGAAGGATCAGGGGGATGTCCCTGCTCACAGCCAGCTGACATTTTCAGCTCTGGTCACTGTGAGCTGTGATGGCATCTCTGCTTGAAGGGCAGTGGGTGTTTGGGCACAGGATTTGTTGCACCGAGGGGTTCATGGTGACGTTCCCAAGCCCAGCCGAGCTGGCAGCTGCAGTTCAGCATTCCTAAATCCCAAATAATGGACCCTGGCAGCCAGCCCAGAGCCACCCTGAACAAACACAGAGTGGGGTTGGGAATGAGCTGCTGCCACTCACCAGAGGGAGCTCAGGGCCTTCAGGAGGGATCTTTGCAGCTCTCGGCTTGAGGCCTGCGGTGGCAGAGGAGTGCAGGACTAAGGGACAGGGCAGAATGTCTGAACTTCTGCAAAAGTCTGTTTAGACCTCTGCAGCTGTCCATCTAAATCTGTGCAAAATTCCATCTGAATCTCTGCAACTGTCCATCCGAACCTCTGCAAAAATCCATCTGAACCTCTGCAGTTGCTCACCTGAACCTCTGCAAAACCCCATCTAAACCTCTGCCATGGTCCCTCTGAACCTCTACAAAACTCCATCTAACCCTCTGCAATTTTCCATCTGAACTTCTGCAAAACTCCATCTGAATCTCTGCCTAATTCCGTCCATACCTCTGCCATGATCCATGCTGCTCGTGCATCCCAAGTACTGCACTCCCACCCCTGCAGCAAAGAGGAAAAGCTGTGAACTACAGGAAAAACCTCTGGAGCAGCGTTCCTACAAGGACCTAGGGCCTGCAAGAACCCCGAAGAGGGGAAAGAATGTTTCATGTCTGTTAGGGAGCCAGGGAAACTCTGCCTCAGGCCGTTCTTTGCCCGGGGCTCGGAGAAGGTACCAGGGAAACACTCCGACACCTGGATCCCATCTCAGCCCAGCCCAAATGTCCCTGGCCTGGCTCCCTGCAGCTCTTCTCACCTTCTTTCATTGGCATCAGGACTTTTCCCATCCCCTGGCCTCCCAGGGCACTCCTGGGCTGTAATAATTGATAATTGTTATTGCTAACCAGGGACCTGATGACTCCTGGGGTTAAATCCCTTGATATTCCTCCTCAGACACGTTCTGGTGACCTTTCCTCTGAGTGGTTCTCACACCTCCGTGCCTTGCAGCAAGCTTTGGGAATTGAGCAGGATGAAAACCCTCTGGCTACAGAAGAAACTTTAATTTTTCTGCTCCTTGTCGAGTTCTCATTCAAATGGGCTGTTCACTGTCCCCTTCTTCCTCTCCCTGCTGCTGCCGAGGGAAATGCTGGGAAAGTACCAAAACCATAACCCTGACCAAATGTTCTTAGGCTAAATCCAGGCTGCTGCCAGAATTTTGGGGGCGAGGAAGAGCCACTGGCAGTGATGGGGAGCCCCACAAGTGGGAGCTGCTTTGGCACGTTCCAGGAAAGGATAGAGTTGTCCCAGGGAAGGTTTGTGCTGCCCTGAGCTCCTGGAATGAGCTGTGGAGCTCAGCCCCAAGTGATGCTGAAGAATCAGCATTCAAACCCCCCTGGAGGTTTGGGAAGATGGAGTGGAAGAATTACACATGATATAACTCATTTTAACCTTCTTCCCTTCAAAATATCCCTGCAATATTAAGTTCAAAAATTGCATTAAGGGAGTGTGATTTAAGAGGAAAAGATGAACACCCTGAAGTGAGGAAATGGCACATCTACTGCCTGCCTCCCTGCCGGGATGCATTACGGAAATGACCTTTCAGCCCTGACCACAGCTGGGATTTTTCCTGCTCAAGTCCTGTTCAGGGCACAGCACGGATGTTCCAGAGGGGCTGTGCTGCCAAAGCCAAGGAAGAGCACCACAACCCAAAGGTTGGTGGGTCTGGATGCAGTCCCAGAGGATGTGGGATCAGGGACAAGTCGGGGTGGGGTTCAGGTGCCTAAATTGCTGCCCCTACTGCTGATCATGTCCCAGCAGCTCCTGGCACAGGTCTCACACAGGAGCTGTGCCCAACCTGCCTGCATCATTCCTGCTGCCTCAGGCCTCCAAGGGTGTCCAAACTGGAATTAGCTCCCTGTTTTTAGGCGGCTAGGATTCATCACCAGTGTTTTGGTGTGAGCTGGGGCTCAAACTCCAGCCCCTGGACGTGGAGCATCCCCAGCAGAGCCTGGGAAGTGATCCAGAGCTACCCACTCCGGTGACCTCGCTGACTGTCCCACCTAAGAGGGACATCTGACACCCCAAAATCCCCACGGAGATGCAGAGGTGCCCCAGGACCTGCTTCAGCCCCCAAATGTTCTGTGGCTGCCTGAGGGTGGCAGGGATGTGCTCTGTCCCTGCCCCAGAGCCTCAGTGCTCCCCAGCTGTGACCGGTGCCTGTCCCAGGTGTTTCGTGGTGGCAAAGCTTCCTCCCATCCTCTCCTCCCTGCTGGAGCCGCTCCAGCTGCACCATCATGCTCCATCCTTCCTCTCGGCAGCAGGAGGGAAGGAAACTCCAGACGCCTTCCTCACTGACCTCTCGATCCACCTTCACTTGAAATGCATTAAAGCGCTGCCCTCTTCCCTGTGGCACAGGCACAGCCCCACCTTTGGCCACGGGACAAAGCGGGAGGCACCAGGAGCAGCCTGAGTGCGGAATTTCAAAGGATGCCCACTCCGAGAGGGAATTCGGCAGCTCCAGTGTGTCCCGACTATAAACAAAGGCAAAACGCTGTGAGCATCAGCAAAAGGCTTTGTGTTGTAAAGTACTCCCTTTCTGTCAGAGCGGGAGAGAATTCCGATGATTATTGACCCTCCACTGCAGGAAAGCCACATTAGAATATCTCCAAATCAATGTGGAGACCAGAGCAGAGCAGCGGGGAGAGGCCGTGGCTCTGCAAACCGCACCAAATTGCAGCTCACTTTGGCCTCCTGAAAAAAAGTTTGCGAAGCATCTGTTGGAGGCCCCCGGAGCCTTTTCTTTCTAATTGCCACGTTTGACAAGGCGATGGCCCGGGGGAGCGGCGGAGAGGCAGATAATGGACCCACTTTAATTGCTTCCAGTGCCATGAGTCAGAACACTCGGGGATGGCAAAGGGGAAGTGCTGCAGCTTCACTGAAGGAGCTTTCTGGCTTTTAAGAAAGCTCTGGAGGAACAAATGCTACACTTAAAGCCTAAGTCTTCGAGGGACTCAAGATTTCAGGTTCTGGAGTTTCTTTCATGTTTTGCTTTTGACAGGAACTCTCGAGTTAAGTTTTAATCATGTTCTGAAAGAGGGAGGGATGGTTGGTCAGCTAAGAGAGGAGGGAATGGGTGTCATTCCAAGAGCCTTTTCCTCAGGGATGGGCACTGAGA
Organism: Notiomystis cincta; assembly: GCA_013398075.1. NCBI lineage: Eukaryota > Metazoa > Chordata > Aves > Passeriformes > Notiomystidae > Notiomystis > Notiomystis cincta. Next base: position 9,554 of record VZRX01014451.1, read on the forward strand.
TGGGTCCTGAGGTGGAAGAGCCCAGCTGGAGGTGGAGGATACAGCATCCAGTGGTGGTGGGAGCTCGTTGCAGATACAGAACTCGGGATGCATTTATCTGGAAGGTGAAGGGAGGATGCTGTTCCTCACTGGGAGCTGAGCATGGCATGTTCTGGGAATGGGCAGACAGGGAACCTTCTGACCTCCCTCCTCCCTGTGACAGCCGTGAATCACAGAATCCTGGAATGCTTTGGGTTGGGAAGGACCTTTAAGTTCATCTCATTCCACCCCCTGACACCTTCCACTATCCCAGGTTGCCCCGAGCCCTGTCCAAGCTGGCCTTAAATGTCTCCTGTCCTTCCGGCCTAAGGGCCTGTCTCCTGTTTTTCCTGGAAAAGGAAGGAGCCCACGGCCAGAGCTGAACCTAGTGCTCCAGGAAAACAAATTAAAATATCCCAGTGCAAGGTCTGCGTGGCTCATGGCACTTGGTGGCCACTGGGGTCTGGGACACACTGAGACCAGACACAGCTGCTGGCTGGACACCAGTCACTGGAGAAGGATTTGGGGGGAGCAGGGACAGCCCTGCCGGGTCCCTGGGCTCTCTGTCACGGCACACTCAGCTTGGCTGGGGACAAAAGGGTCACCTTGGCTTCCCACGGCTTTGTCCACTCCCGCCCTTCCCCCTGGCCCTGCCCTGGCTGGGCTTTGTCATGGATCAGTCAGGACACGGCTGAGCTGCACGGCAGGAAAGTCACTGGAAAAAGGCTTTGGGGGATGATTGACAGGAACTGTCTCGGTGGAAGGAGCTAATCCGAGCAGCTCATGAACACCAGCTCCCTAATTAAAGCGCACAGCCTGGCCCTGCTGTAATTAATTTCCCAGTGCTGCTGGCTGGCAGCGCTCTCAGTGCCACTGACTCACCGCTCCTGGCAGCCCCCGGGGCATCGGAGCGGGACAGGCAGAGCCGAGGCTTGGAGCGGAGCAGGATGTGCCCATTCGCTCCTGCCCTGCTGGGCCGGGAGGAGCTGCCGTGCTCCAGCTCCGGGCACACCCAGCGGCTGGGACAGGACCCTGCTGCCTGGCCGGGAGCTGCCAGGGATAGAGGGATCCTGTGGATCACCCGTGCCCGCTCAGCTGCCGGGATGGCTGGCACAGGGCACGTGGCTCATCCTCTGCCAGCCGCTTCCCGGCCTCTCCTCTCCTCTCTCCCCGTGTAGACATGGATTTGTATGGATTTATCGTGCCCTTGGCTGGAGCTGGGACAGGGATGTTGTCACTGCGATTCCGCTCGCTTGGGAATGGGTCTTTGCTTTCCCTCTACTGTTTCCCATTTATTCCTAAGGTCTGTGGGATGCACCCGGGCTCTGGCTGGATCTTCCCCCGGCTGTGGCAGGGAGGAGGGGCCTGGGGACAGCTGGATCCTGCCCCGGTGTCCCAGTCCGAGCTGTTTTGCTGGAGTGGGAGGTGTTGCATAATGAGATGACTCCCCCTGCTCCGGTGCCACCCCTGTTCCCATCACCTGAATCACGGAGCTGATGAGAGAGGCTCTAGAAAGTCCCATTTCTCTGCCCACGGGGTTTCATTATCAGCTGCAGAGGGATGGCCAGAGTCTCCAGCTCTGTTTTAATTTCCCAGGAGGCTGTTCTTGGTGTGCCATGGCTCCAGCAGGGAATTTCAGTTGTCTCGTGTTACTGTGCTTCATGCAATGGGACGTGACACGTCAAAACATGACAAGGCAGCCAAAATGTGTCACAACACTGCACTCAAACTCTGCCTTGCAGGGTTGCTCAGCAGCTGATAGCATCAGGCTCCAATTATCTCTGCATGCTGAGCTGGGGTTTTTATCCCTCATGGAATATGATATATGGGAGTCTCCTGCCTGTACCGGACTGTTGGGTCACATCAGATTTATTAACCACACACAGTGAATTGTTCTGACCAGACTGACACTCAAACCTGGGATCCCAGCCTGTTCTTGCAGGAAGGAGACTTCCCCACCTTGGCTTTTCCAATTGTTATTCCTTTAGTAAAGATTTGGTGAGATTTCTGTGTGATTTAATCTGTTATTGTTGGAGTTAGATGTGATTTCATTGTCCATGTGAGCACCTTTCAGGCTCTGAGGGAGGTGCAGCCACTGCCTTCAGATTCCCCCTCAGGAATTTGCAAGGCTGGATGTGGCTGCAGTCTCTCCAGTTCACCCCCTTCTGCACTGCTGGGCTTTCCTCTCTGGCTTTTTGAACTCTGCTTTTCCACCTTTGTAATGAGGTATCAACATTCCTGAATGATGTCCAAAGAGAGAAAAACCCTCCCACAAGAGAGGCTAAAGCTGCCCTTGTCCCTGGGCTGGAGATTCCCAGCGTCAGAGAGGACGTGTCCTTTTCCAGAGGTGCTGTGACGAGCTGGGAAGGAGTCACAGTGTCCCTGCTCACACGTGGCATTCCCAAATGGAGCCTCTCACTGCCCTGGCTGCTGTCCATTCATTTTAGCTCCCATTTGGAGGAATCAGACTAATTACTGGCTGCTAATTGCTGGGAAAGCACTGCTGGCACTGCCTCCCTTCCCACCACCCAGAGCAGGGAACAGCCTGGCTCTCCACAGATCTCTCAGCAGGAGCTTCAGGGACCCTCGAGGTCCCTTTGGAGAAGGTGCTGCTGTATCCATCCCTTCCCTCTCTCCAGGCTCACTCCCAGCTCCCCAGCTGGGGAATTTGGTGAACCAAAATGCTTCCTTGTGATTCCAGTGCAGCCCAGCTCCTGGGGAAGCAGGTGGGCATCACCAGGAAAAATGTTCCTCTGGGGGGTTTTCCAACCCCGTGGGGCTGCCTGTGTGCTTGGGATACATGGAATATGTTCCCACCTTGCAAACTTTGTGGGATCTCTGAACAAAGCCTTGCATATGACTTTCTCCTACAACAGCACCATGGAAAATCCTGCTGTTTCCTCCTCTTCCTCCATGGCTGCACAGGTTCAAAGGGGAAAAAAAATGGGGAGAGAGGAAGGAGGAATATATGGCTCAAAGTTTTGAGCAGGAGAAGGAAAGGATCCTCTTGGCCCTCAGACTTTTCCAGGCAGGTCTGACCTGGAAGTTATTCTGGGAATGTCTCGCACTTGTTTCTTCCAGGAAGATCAAATCAGTCCAAAATTATTTGTGGAAAGTCACAGTTATGTTTTGAGAGCAGTGTGGGGACACCTGCTTGTTTGGAAGAGTTGTTCTGTGACCCTGCAAAGCGAGGAGCTGGTGGCAGTGCTGGAATGGGATTTGGGATTTCCTGGTACCTGCCAGGTGCTTTTCCAGTGGCTGAGCTGTACCAGGTGTGCCCATGGCAGAGGGAAATGCCCCAGAATTCAGTCTCTTTGCTCACAGGTAAGATCTTGGGAACAGATCTGGTGTTGGATGTGCAAATCCAAAGTGCTGATCTCTCTCTTTCCTCTCCCGTGGATGCAGAGCAGAGAAGGCACTGGGACTGCATCTCTACAAGTGTATATTGATCTGAGCTCTTGAGCTGAGTGGCAGAATCCCATTTTTAATCCTATGTTTTAATCACTGGTTGCCCTGGCATCTGTTGTTTGTAGTTGGTGCCACACTCAGAGGGGGGATTTCAGGCTCCTCTGCAAAGAGAAGCGCTCTCCACGACCCTGCCTAATTCCCACCCTATTTTTGTTATTCCTCAGGAAGCAAACTGCTGATTTTGGTGCTTTGCTTGAACATCCCATCAGAAGCGGAGTCCTGCCCCGGAGCGTGTGTATGCTACAGCGAACCCAAGATCACCATCAGCTGCCAGCAGCAGGGGCTGACAGTGATCCCCACGGAGATCCCCATCCAGAGCCAGCGCATCTTCCTGCACAACAACAGGATCACCCTGGTGAGGGCCACCAGCTTCACCTCCTGCCGCAACATGACCATCCTGTGGATCCACTCCAACAACATCAGCATCATCGAGCCCGGGGCCTTCTACGGGCTCACCAAACTGGAGGAGCTGGACCTCAGTGACAACACAAACCTGAAATCCATCAACCCCGTCACCTTCCGGGGGCTCGTGCACCTCCATACCCTACACCTGGATCGCTGTGGGCTCCTGGAGCTCTCCACGGGGCTTTTCCGAGGGTTGTTCTCCTTACAGTACCTCTACCTTCAGGATAATAACCTCCAGATCCTGCTGGACGACACCTTCATCGACCTGGCAAACCTCACGTACCTGTTTTTGCATGGGAACAAAATCAAGAGCTTGTCAGAGAACGTCTTCCGTGGGCTAATCAACCTCGACCGGCTGCTGCTGCACCAGAACAGGGTGAGCCTGGTGCACCGGCGTGCGTTCCACGACCTGGGGAAGGTGATGACCTTGTACCTGTTCCACAACAACCTGACCGTGCTCACGGGGGACACCATGGCCCCCCTGGTGTCCCTGCAGTACCTGCGCCTCAATGGCAACCAGTGGATCTGCGACTGCCAGGCCCGCTCCCTCTGGAACTGGTTTAAGCAGTTCAAGGGCTCCTCCTCGGAGCTGGAGTGCCACCTGCCCCCTCGCCTGGCAGGGCGGGACCTCAAGCGGCTGCAGAGCTCTGACCTGGACGGCTGCGTGGACTCCTTCAACCAGATCCGAACCAGCGTTTTTAGCACTAAAACCAGGTCGGGGAAGCTGCCGACGGGGCTGCCCCCGCTGGGCTCCCACGACGGCTCCTCCAAGTGCTGCCAGCCAGAGATGGACAAGTCTTTTATTTATGAAGCTAAAGGCAAGTCAGGGCCCTCCTCCCACAGCAGCCGCTCGTCCAACAACCACCTCAAGGAGAAGGAGAACATGTCCAGGCCCAAGTACATGGAGATGGACCCTTCCAAAAATGGCAGCAACAAGCAGATAAACGATTCCCCCTTTGGGACCTTCCCCAGCATTGTAGACCCTCCTTTGACCAAGTTGAGACCCGAATTTCTAGAGCCCATTGAACCTTCCACAGTCCCAACCAAAAAGAGGCAGGGCTGCTCTAAAAAGAACAGATCAAAGGCCCAGTGCCGCCTCACCCAGCAGGGGAACAGCTCCACGTTACAGGTCAGCCTAAGCCTTTTGATCCCCCCCTTGATGTGGAGCTTACTGTTATTCTGCTAAAATTAACTCTTTTCCTGGGTTGATGACACTTTAATACTCGACTTTTGCTGACCTCCATAAATGTTGCAAACAAAAGCAGGACTCCCATCCACCCTGAGAAAGCTTTGTTACACAAAACTTAACTGGATGCCTTTATTAAAACAAACAAACAAACAAACAATCAAACAAAAAAAAAAACAAAACACAAAAAGACAAATACTGAGATGTACATAATTTATTTGTCCTGAAACCTGTGAATTATACCTTTGGTCTTCAGAACTGCACATGCCCACAAAGCAGCTTTTGCTACAGCAGATGGTAAAGAAATATGGTTTATTTACAGGAAAAAAAAAAAAAGAAGTGTAAGAAATGCTCTGAAAAGAATGTCTAAAATCTGTTTGTAACTCGCCATCACACTGAACAATGTTGCAGGTTCCCATTTGCAGAGGTAATGGATTTGATGCTGTTTTAATCCTATGTTGATTCTTGCAGTTTTTCCGTCTCCATTCCATCCTTCACACCACGTTTACGGGCAGCATTTGTTAAAGAATGCTGCCTTCCCCTTCACAAGATTGCAGTATATATAGATATGCATTTTATTTTACTTGTGTACAAGTATACAAAAAAACTATAAAATAAAGATTTCTTTTTCCTAAGTGGTTGTCATCTGCGAGGGGTGAAGGACTCAGAGCAGCTAAAAAGCTGAAAATTTAAAACGATGTCGAGTGTGATCTGAGCATTTAACACCACAGTGATAAATAAGGCATTTTTGGATGGTTATGCAACCTTTAAGTGGTGCCAGCAAAGAGTTTGGTTGTGTGAAACATGCCCTGCTCATGCTCCTTCAAACTATCCCACCTTCTCCCAGCATCATTCAGATTCTAGGATGCTCAGGAGAACAGGAAATACTGTTTTCTGTATTTTGGCCCAGCCCCTCAGAGCTGGGGTAGAGAGATGTCAGAAACAATCCCAACATCTGGGCAGGGCTGTTTTTCCCCTGCTCTGCACAGATGGGCTCAGCTCTGTGGTAGATCCTGAGTGGAGCAGCACTGGGATTTAGGAAATAGAGGTATCTCCCCAGAAGCACAGGGCCTGGCAGCTCAGGTGCCCATCCCTGGAGTCGCCGTGCCAGCGGCTTAATCTCCAGGGTGACTTTGGGAGGCTGAGAAAATAAACCATTGCTGTCTACATGTGGTAGATGCCACCCCATAGGACCCAGGGGGCCACAAAAGTGGACCTGGCTGTGCCCTCCTGGCACTGCAGCCACCCCCTGAGCCAGGCTAGGAAGGGTTGGGCACAGAGCTTATCAGGAGGCTGCTTTTCCTTCTCGAACCACAGAGATTCTCCTCTGCCCTCCTCTCCTGCTGGGGTTTGGAGGTCTGTGTAGGCTGGAGCAGCCTGTCACACACAGATGGCATGGGAGGGGGGCTAGAGAAGGGCAGTGGCATAGTCCCAAGGGAAGGTGCACGCCGGGATTATGGGTGGAAGTCAGACTGGGGGGCTCCAGGCTGCACCACCCCTTGGCCTTCGCAGCACTGGGACTGGTGCTGAGCTTCCCAGAAGGAGGGAAGCACTGCCAGCCAGGAGTAAAGGGCATCAGCAGGGCCATGACTTCCTTCCAGCCTTGTCCTAGGCCTGATGGCTCACGAGGAGGGAGCAGAGACCATGGGGAGGAGCAGGAGGACACTTGGATGGCCGATGTCCCACCCTGGGATGCTGTAGGGCAGCATGGTGGGGTCTGTGCCCCAGTCTGGAGTGCTGCTGGCTCTTCCCACCTCTGCTGCAGCCAGTTCCCACCTGGGTGAGTGACAGGCAATGTCCAAAGTGCTGCATTTGTGATCTGTCTCCATATCCACCCCTGGGGCTGCCAGAAGGGTGAGGCACAGACTCCTGGGAGTGAGCATCTCCCTCGTGTCACTGAGATGGGGACAGGTCTGTCCATCCCAGCTGGGCAGGAGCTGCTGTGCAGAACAGCCCTGGGATCCCAGCAGGTCCAATTCCTGCCAGCCCAGCTCCATGATCCAGCCTCTGCAGAGGGTCCAGGTGTGTTTGGGTGCAAATTCATTGTCCTGCCAGAAGGATGGTGCAGGAAATCTGTGCCTGTGCTGAGACAGTGCCAGGGCGAGCTGGCCAGCCCTGCCAGCCCTGCTGTGTGTGCCCAGTTTGGTGTGCACTTGTCCACACTCACAGGCCACTGACTGGGACCTTACCAGGCACTTCCTGCCATTCCTGCTCGGATTTGATCCCTCATGCCAATGCTGAAGGATTTTCCAAGGGCCTGCATTCCCTGTCCTCTCCTATTCATGCCAGAAAGCATCATCGAGACTCTTGCAGGATTCAAGCCTACATTGGAATCTGAAGCTCAGGAGCAGAGAGCAGCTTGGTCATGGGGTCAGCACTGCCCCAAAGCCCATGAGAGCTGGAAGATTTGCTGGATGCTGTGACAGGCTCCCCTGGAACCTCCTGTTTGGGTCATAGGCTCAGCGTGACTCCCTTGTCCAGTAACCAGTGAGTCTTGTGGTCCAAATTCCTGCTCCAGGGGCACGAGGAAGCCAGACCAGGTGGCAAAAATGCAGGATGAACCTGAAAGGAAAAAATAGAGAAAAAGAGACCATTGTGGCATTTCCCCACAGCAGCTGATGGGCAGAGCTGGGAGCTGGGCTTGCCCTGCCCAAAGCAGGGTCTCAGGGAGTTTGGCTCCCTGTGGATAATGCAAAGCAGACAAGGGATTCCTGTCACTTACACTGAATGGAGCAGGAGCTGCACTCTGCCAACCCAGTGACACCGTTCCCGCTTTCTCGAGCTCGTCTCTGCCGTGCTTTCAGTGGCTCCTAGGACTACACATTGGCCACAAGCCCAGAAGAGTCCCTCGTGCTAATTTCCTAGATTTCCTGCTGTCCAGATGCCAATTCCTGTGTTTACAGGCATTGGAAGGCCATTGGAATGACAAATATTGAAGAAGGGGATGCAGTGGGCAGCAGGAATTCCCGTTGAAGCATGGTCTTCCAAAGGCTGGGCTCTGGTACTGGTGAGGTAGGAAAGGAGTTCAAATGAAGGGAGTTCCCCTCTTCCTTTGTGCTTTGCTGGGCTTGGCGCAGCTCTCCCAGATATTCCCAGACATATTTTACACTCGGATGTCACTGAGTTGAGTGGGATTCACCCAGCAGGGCTCAGGACCTCGTTGGTTGTTCCCCATCTCAGGATCCTCCCTCTCCCTTCCTTTCTCACCATGCAAGTCACACTCCATTTTCTGCTCCTCTTGCTGATGGCAGCAATGAAATCAGAGACAAAGTCAGCAGCAAGGAGACAGGAGGGATGAGGGATGGGATCCCTGGGAAGAACTCCCCATCACCAGCATGGAGCTGCACCACTGGGCACCTGCTGTCCCCTGGCACCATCCCCACGCAGACCCCTGGCAGTGCTGAAGAGGCAGCAACACCACAGGCCCTCCAGCAGGGGTGGGAACATACCACGTTCATCCTTAATTCTCCAGAATTTGTCTCCATGGATTGCTGGCTGGTAGTTCCAAGCAGGAACAGAACCAAAAGAAACCCTTTCCCAGGTTTTCAGATCTGCCTGGAAGGACAGCCCAAGCTGGCAAGGAGATGATTGTGCCCCTCCTTGTCATGGTCACCTGGGAAGGGTGTTTATCCCTGCCCCTCCCTCCATCTTCCCATCCTCCTGCACAGGGGGTGGGGCTGTTCCTCTGCCTGTGGATGGGGATTCCAAAGACCTGTGCAGGTGGGGATTGGTCCCATCCTGAATGGGTCCCTGACACACAGATGTGGTGCCCCTCACTCCAGGCGACCCCATCTCTGCTGCCAAGCTACAACAAATGATGGGGGCAGATCTTATGGAAGAGGAATTTCATCCAACTGGTTTTAAAAGGTTTTTTTTCCTTTGCTAATGGATAACTGTGATTCACCAGGATGAAAACTTCATGGAGGGATGCTGTGGCTTTGATATCATTTCCATCAGCAAGACCTTTTCCATCAAAGCTGGTGGCAAGAGGGGTAATGCAGTGTGGAAGAAGCCCCACTGATGGCCTGGTTCAGCAGATATCCCAGCCATGGATCAGGAGGGACTGAGCTGCTTGGATACCTGTGGCTCAGGCAGCTCGAGTACAAGCTGTGTTCTTCTCAGGATTCCTCCCTGTCCCTGTCCAGAGCCCCTCCAAGCCTTTGGAATATAAACAATCTGAGTCTGGGCAGTGCCCCATGGGGCTGGGGCTGGAGCTCAGGGCTGCAGCTGCTGAGTCAGCCCTGCTGAGAACACCCCAGCAGGTGACTGGGAGAGACTGGGAGAAGGACAGGGGCAGCCAGAGGGACGTGGGTAGGCACTAGGGGACGTCCTCTGTCCACTGCCCACAGCAGGCTGTGTCCCCAGGAGCATTCTAAGCATTTTGCTCCATGCAGATTGATGGAATCATGGAATATGCAGAGCTGGTTGGGATGAGGATCATGGAGTCCCCTCTGGCCCTGCACAGACCCCCCAACAACCCCACCCTGTCCATCCCTGGCAGCGCTGTCCAAAGGCTCCTGGAGCTCTGGCAGCCTCGGGGCCGTGCCCATTCCCTGGGGAGCCTGGGCAGTGCCAGCACCCTCTGGGGGAGGAACCTTTCCCCAAAATCCAGCCTGAGCCTGCCCTGGCCCAGCTCCAGTCATTCCCTATGTCCCATCCCTGCTCACCTCAGTGCCTGCTCTGATGGTGTCTCTTGGCTTCAGACTTGAGGAATCCACAGCTGCCACAAATGTGTTTGTTTCCCCACTTCCCTCTCTTTCACTGGATGTGGGAGAAGCTGCCTTTCGTTCTCTTGCCCTTCCCCTGGGACAGGGAGCTCCCGTTTCCAAGCTGTTCCTCCCAACAGCAGCACTGGGACCCTGCCCCAGCTCAGCTTCCTGAGCTGAAATCAGCTCCTTGACAAAGCTCATCTGAGTCCTGCTTAGCTGCATTCTGGGTCTGGAGACCCTTTTTCCAGGCTTTTCTCATCTGATGCTGGAGTCTCCCCACTCCTTCTTGGAGCTGGGGAACCAAAGGAAAAGCTCCAAATCCCACAAGAATGAGGAGAGCACTGAGAACTGTGCCAGGGAGCTCCTGTCCTCACCTGTCCGTGGGGACACCTGGGCTGCAGGCAGGTGGCACCTCTGCTCCATCCTTCCTCAAAAGAAGATCCTGGGGCAAATTCCCTGCTGGCTGTGACTCCACAGGGACAAGATCTCTCCTCTAAAAGAGATTCCCCATAACCCTGTGAGTGAGCTGTGTTTCCACATGTCTGCTCTGACACAGAGCAGATTATCCGAGCTGCTGAGTTTTGCTCCAAACAAACACGATGCATAGAAATAATAAAGGCTGGAAGGGTTTTTAATTCCAAGCTGTGTTTCTGGATTAGTTCCCCATCATTAGGCAGTCAGGGAGTGGAGTTATTGCTGTTCTGCCTACTTCTCAAAATCAGCAAAGGATAAAAAAACTCGGAGTCATTGAGAGCTGGGGGTGGGCAGGAGAGCAGAGAACAGGCAGGAGAGACAGGAGCTTTTTTAGGGATGATATTGGACCATGGTGCATGATTGCTGGTGGGAAGCTCTGGAGACAGCAGGAACTCTGCCTACGACCGTGGTGAGGGCAAGGAATCTGTGAAATTCCTCGGACCATTTCTTGTAAATTCGAAGTCAAACATTTGAGTCTGGCTTGGGCCAGAAACTCTAATTCGAGCCCCCTTGATTTGTGCCATAAGTAGGGCACTGCAGGGGGAACTGCTGAGGCAGGTGAGACTTATTGAAATTGCATCCCAGGGTATCTTATCTATAAATAGGGATAACAGAGGCTTGGCAAAAAGAGGCACAATGAAAATAACAGAGCACCCTGCCCACTCACTGAAGGATGAGGCACTTCAAATCTCAGAGTGACCCACCTTCAGTGCCGGTGGAGAGACTTGTTCTAGGTCAGCAGGTACCAAAAAGGCCCAGCTGTCATCAAGCACAAAAACAGGGCCGTTTTTTGGGATGAAATCATCGCTTTTGATAGCCTGCTGCACTCCACATGGCAGCGACACGGGCGCTGCTCGCATGACTCATGGGCTGGGCTCCTTTGCAGCCTCTCGCTGGTGGGCGGCTCCATCTGCACTGATTTACTGGTGGCAGGGTCCACCTGCAGGGCCTTACTGGTGTCAGGCAAGGCTTTACTGGTCCCAGTGTCCTCCTGCAGGGATTTGGGTTGGTTTGGGTCAGAGTCCTCCTGCAAGGCTTTATTTGTGCCACCTTCAGAGGTTTATTTGTGTCAGGGTCCCACCTGCAGTGGTTTTGTTTTGGGTCGGGTCTGTGGGCAGTGCTGTGCTGACTGCTCAGCACCTCTCTGCTGGCGTGGTTGGGGCTGGGTCCCACTTGCATTTGTTGCTCCGTGGCTGGTCTGGAGTGTTATCCCTGGAATCTCAACTAGGAATGGAACAGCTGCGAGGTCTGGTGTGAGGAGGGAGTGCAGGACTTTTCTGTGGGAGCGGGCAGCTCCTGTTTTTGAAGCAGTGAGGCTGCACCTCCTGGGTGGTGGTGGTGGTGGTTGCTGGGGTTTAAATTGGAATTCCTGCAGCTCCCTGCTGAGCTGGGACATCCTGCTCTGCTTTGTGCCTCTGCAGTGCAGGTTGATCCAGCGCCTCTGGAGCAGGAGCAGGAGCAGGAGCAGGAGTTTCCTGGCATGGGCAGCAGGAGCACCTTTTACCAGATGCCCCAATGGGCTGGGGGCTCTCCTGCTGCCCCGGGCAGGGGCCGTGCTGGGCTCTCCTGTGCCCGTGGCTGCCGGGAGGGGCCCAGCACCTTCCTTCCACAGCACCCACCATGGGCAGTGCCCAAATCCTCGTGGAGCTGCCCTCAAAAATCATCCCGAGGAGCTCTGATTGCCCCTGAGCCCCGGGGGCAGCCAGCAATATCCTGCAGCCTCCAGCAGCGTCACCTGCACACGGTGGCATCGCAGTGTGTCCTCTAATCTCTTCCCAGGGCCTGTCTGGGTGCAGGGTGCAGGAGACCCTGGGGCTGGGTCTCCAGACACATCCGAGCCTCTCCCGCAGCAGGAGAAGGGCGGGATGCTCGGCTGCTCTGTGCTTTCACAGAGCCCAGCCCTGGAGCGGCTGCCTGAGGACTCGAATTGAGCTGCACGCTGCTCGAGAAGGACAGAGCTGCTCTTTTCTGCCCGCTATTTCCATTCAAACCACAACAACAGCGGCAGCGGGAGCAGCCGCTCCCATGGAATATTTATGAGCCGTTTGCAGAAATGTCAAGCAGAGCCAGCGGTTGTGTGAACGCCCTCTCGGAGCAGCGGGCTCGGGAAGTTATCTTGCGTGATCCCTGCTCCGAGTGCTGCGTGTAATGGTTACAAGCGCTTTACAAAGCCCGAGCCTTTTGGGTGCCCCAAAAGCATCCCCCAGCAGGGCCGGGAGGCTGGGCAGCAGCAGCTCCTCACCCCGCCGGCGCTCGCACCATTCCGAGCTCACGTCCACACTGCGGGACTAAATGTTCCCGTTTGCTCTGGGCAGTAAATCTGGAATTCTAACGAGGTTTCCGAGCCAGGCTGTTACGTTCTGTGTTTCACTAAATGTCTTTTCTTTGCTCTTTTCCTGCCTTGCTGCCAGACTGACCTTGTTGGGAGATGGGGACAAAGGAGCAGCAACTTGAATCTGGGAATGCATTCCCACACACACCTGATTTCTGTGAATTAGGGGTGGGAGTGGAAAAACCCCAGGATGTTAACTTTGTATATTTTAATTTGTGTGTCACTTTTAGGAATTTTCCAGCAATTCCAGCTCACCAGAGGTGTTCAGTTTCCCCCATGCTCCATGTGGGTAAGTTCTAAACTGTTGGTTTGTAGGACCTGAGAGGTGCTTTGGACTTTGACCACAATTGCTCTTGGCCAACTCTTGTCAGCTGGAGGGGGCAGGAATATTTAGGTGAAGTCAGAGGACCCTTCAGTTTTTAATTTGTTCCCTCCCTTGGAATATATTCTTTACTTTCAGTAGATTTGTGGGCTTTAAACAACCTAAGAGATGATTTGCAGCTACTGGGGGAAGCAGAGCCATCACAGAAGGAATGAAGATTTTGTAGAATCACAGAATATCCTGAGATGGAAGGGGTCCACGAGGATCATCAGTCCAATTCCAAGCCCTGCACAGACACCCCAACAAGCCCACCCTGGGCCTGGGTATGTGGGAGAAGGCATTTGGGAGAAAAAGTGGCCTGAGAGCCCAGGGGAGGAGCCAAGTGACCCTCAGCAGCCCCGATTTCTGCTGTGGTGCAGCTCCCACCTTGCTGTAACTTGAGGTGCTCCTGGTCCTGGCCTGCCTGGTTTGGTGTCTCCACCCAAACCCTGGGCCCAGAAGCTCCAGTTTTGTCCAGCCTGGTGCCTCCAGGCCGTAGTGGGTTTGCTGGTCCACACTGGCTGTTGCTGTGTCCCTCCTGCCTTCTCCATGGCCTGATTTCATGGCTTGCCCTTGGAGCTGTCACCTCACTGTGACCCTGCTGGATGATCCCTGCACCTTGTCCTGACCTGTGAGTGGATTCCCTGGCTTCCCCTTGGAGCTGTGTGGGCTCCTGGCTGGGCCTGGCCACCATCTCTTCATCTTACTGCCCCAGCCAGGTCCTGTGGGAAAACCTGTGGCCAGAGGGGCCTTTTCCAGTTGTGGCATCCTAATCCTGGCCTTCCCTGAGGGAGCAGCCATGCTCCTGCTGCTCCCTGACCAATCTCAAACCTTGCAGGCTGCAGCTCAGAAGGGGTTAGCAGAACAAAAAGCCACACAGGTAGCTGAAAACTGGTCTAAGGTGGCCTCAGCTTTCTCCAGAGCTGCTAAATTTTGCTGCTTGCAAAACCTTTTGTGGTGCTGGAACAATGCGTGTGTGTATAAGGGGAATCTAGGCAAGATTTCTACTTTTCAGGTTATTTTTGGTTTGCTTGGGAAAAAATGAGGAGGAGAGTGGGCTCCAAACCTTGTTCCAAAGGCTGGAAAGGAAGCATCTGGTGTGCCCAGAGGTTGTCATAGTGAACATGAGTGACACATAATAATGATGAATCCAGAAACTTTCACCTTGATTTCCCAGCCTGGTGGAGCTTTGAAGTGAGCCTCTAATATTATGTTAGCAGTTTATTGTGTGTGCTTCATTAAAAATACATCACAGGCCTCTCGGAGCTGGAAGGGACGCAAATTAGGTCAGCGAGTCCAGGCTCCTGCTGCTCTGCCAGGGCTCTGATCCTGCTAATGACTCCAGCCCAGCCCTGGCAGGTGCTCGTGTGCTGCCAGTTCCAGCTCTGGGCTGACAGGGAAAGCAGGATTTTGGTCTTTAAAACTTTCAGCTCTTGTTAAAAGGGGTTTATTTCATGTTCCCTGCCTGGCCAGTGTTTGAGTATGAGGGGGCAGCTCTGCCCCAGCCCTGAAACTCCCCCTGAGCCTGGGCTGAGCCCCAGCGTCAGACAGCAGGGGAGGGGGGATTCTGACCCTCTGCCCCACTCAGGTGAGACCCCACCTGCAGAGCTGCCCCAGCCCTGGGGCCCAGCACAGGAGGGACCTGGAGCTGCTGGAGCCAGTCCAGAGGAGGCCAAGGAGATGCTCTGAGGGCTGGAGCCCCTCTGCTCTGGAGCCAGGCTGGGAGAGCTGGGGGGGTTCATCTGAAGAGGAGAAGGCTCCAGGGAGAGCAGAAATGTCCTGCAGCTCCCTCTGCTTCCAGCCAGGCAGAACCAGGCTCTGGACTCAGCACTGGAGCAGTGCAGTGTTGGGGGAGCTGCTCTCCAGTGGGACGTCTCCTCCAGGCTGGAAGCACTTTGGTAAAGGAGTGAATCCAGGAATGTGGCTGAGGTAGTCATTGCTCATGGCTTGTCCCCAGCCCTGCTGTTGCCTTGGCCACTCCTTTGGGATGTAGTGCAGGTTCAGGTGCCTCAGCACCACCAAAGGAACAAGAATCCCTTTGTTCTGAGTCCTGTGATATCGGAAATGAAGGCTTTGCCTCCAACTATTTGTCACTCTGAGCTGGAGGAACGAGGGACTGAGAAGCCCTGGGGCTTGCTGCCACCTCATTGTCCTTCTGGGAGGACTCTGGAGGGGTGAAACTCCTGGGGGTCGGTGGCACCTCAGCATCGCCCATTTTGTGTCTAGGCTGGGCTGCTGGTGCTGGGACTGAGCCCAGGGATAGATGGGATATTGGGAAGGAATTGTTCCCTGGGAGGGTGGGGAGGCCCTGGCACAGGGCGCCCAGAGAAGCTGTGGCTGCCCCTGGGTCCCTGGCAGTGTCCAAGGCCACATTGGACACTGGGGCTTGGCTCAGCCTGGGACAGTGGAAGGTGTCCCTGCCCATGGCCTGGGTGGGCTTTGAGGTCCCTTCCCACCCAAACCATTCCATGATTCTGTGATTCCATGATCCGCCAAGTCCATCAGCTCTCCTGTGGCCATCCCAGGGAATCAGCACCGAGCCCTGCACCTGGAGCTGATGTGGGTCTGGCTCTCAGCAACCTGGGAGATGCATCTGAGATATGGCTCAGGGCAGAGTTTGCTGCTTCTGGAATGAGGTTTGGCCGGGATCAGTGTGGGATCTGGGCAGAAACAGAGCGGATCTGCAGGGGAGGCACCAGGGGGGTTGCCCTGAGGGACCACCACACTCCAGTTGTTTTGCTCTGCACTGAGATCCACGTGCGGGGAATTCAGAGCCCCTGAGAGCTCAGGGACCCCTCACTCACCACCTGCCCAGCAGACCTGGCAAGTCTGAGCACCCCGAGGTGTCCACCCTGGACTTTGTGGCACTTCCTCCAGCTTGAAGATGCTGCTGTTTTCCACTCCGTCTCCCGGGGGAAGGAGAGCACAGCCCTTCATTAGCTGTAATGAGTGTCTGTCTTGGGCTGGGGCCACGGGCTCTGGGCTCCGCGAGAGCTGTGCTGAGCAGCCCGGCCTGACCTAGAAAAACCCCTTAATGTGGTGTTCGTTTTGCAAGGGGCAATGCTCTTATCTAATCACCAGCCACATCCTTCAGCGGCACAGCCACCGCAGCCCAGCTAACTCAATTAGGAAAGCACCAGGGCAGGCTATTTACAGGCTGGGTTTAATGGCTGTCGCAACAGGAGGACAATCACATGGAACCAAAGGGCACAAGTGGCTGTGAGGGGGATAACTGGCATCCTCCTGCACCCCCCAGGCCGTGGCAAAGCCCTGCTGTTCTATGGGGCTCTCTCCTTCCCACTGAGCCCCTCTCCCTGGGGCTCCTTCTTTGTCATGTCTCAGTCTCAGAGAAACTCTCACATTTCCAAAGCATTTCAGTTGGAGAGGGGGCTTGGTGGGGGTTTTATTTGCCTTTTTTTTTTTTTTCTTTCTCCAAGACACTTATTTTAAGACTGTCTTCCCCCTCCCCTGGTCCAGGTCTGCTCTGCCTTGTGTTGGCCCAGTTGGGATGTGGCAGCTGCCCCTGGGGGATGGAGCCCAGGTGCTGTGCTGGCCACAGGGATGTTCCCTAGGGAATGGGGTCAGTCCCTGGAAGTTCTTTGCACCTTTGGAGACTGTTCTTTTAGGGCTCCTGGGACCTTTTCTTCCCACCTGCAAGAGCCAAAGGCAGCCAAAGCAGAATCCCCAGAGCCCTGTGTGACAGAGTGTCACAGAGAAAAGGCAGAGCTGCTCTTCCACACCTCATTCCCTCCAGGAAGGGCTCAGCCCTGTGTGTCACTGCTCATAGAGAAATGGAGGCTCTGGGTGAGTAAAATGCCCCAGATAGCCTCAAAGGGTGAGAGGAGAAGTGGGGTTTGGGCACAAACTGCTGCATTTTCATCCAAGGCCCACATAATATTCAGAATTTAAATCCTGAACTGAGCAACAATCAGCATCTTTCCCAAATACATAAATTCACTTATATATGGTTTCTCCTTTCCTCTCATGTTTCACTACTACAGAAATATATCAGGTCTGAGTGAATTTTGGAGACATTCCCCCCCTCAGGATGGGCAGCTGGAGCTGGAAAGCCTGGCTAGGAGAGTGATCTCGTGGTGGGATGAGGTGGGAATTCCAGGGCTGTCCCCCATGGGGTCAGGCTCCTGCCAAACATTCCTTCAGATGAGGAATAGAATGATCTCATCATTTTCCCTGTGACCTCACCTCAGTCAACCTCGAGAGCACCGGGGGTGGAAGAGCAGCTCTGTTCTGCTTCCCACAGGCGCCGTTTCATCTGTGGCCTCTTTCCCCCAGCCTTGCTCTGGATACAGCACTAAAAATGGGCTGCTGCTCATTGCTGTGGTGCCCAGGCTCTCCCCAGCCAGCCAGGAAGGTTTTTAAATGTTGGAAAATCAGGAGGTTATTTTATCAGCATTGTAGGCAGTGTTTTTTTCCAAGTGTTTGGAGAGCAGGATTGGGGTTGGTGGCCTCTCATCTGCCCAAAATGCACCTGGGGTTTGGGTTGGTAGAGCAGCAAAGTGCCAGGAAGTTGCTCCCAAACTCCTCCTCTCCAGCCAACAAAACATCCCTGATTGGACTGCTCTGAGGATGACATACAACTTAAAAACAAACAAACAAACAAAACCCACAAGAATAACAAAAACCCCTCCAAATTGTGGTATTTCAAACACTCAGCTAACAGGCAGCATTTATAAAATCATGGAATGGCCCAGGGGAGGGGCCTTTAAAGGACATCTCATCCCACCCCTGCAATGGGCAGAGACATCTTCCACTATCCCAGGGTGCTCCAAGCCCCAGTGTTCAGCTTGGCCTTGGACACTTCCAGGGGTCCAGGGGCAGCCACAGCTTCTCTGGGCAAATTTCCCAGGTGTCTGTATGAGAATGTTTTGGGGTGCAGGTTCATTCCCTGAATTCGGACCCCACACCAACCCTCAGCATTTCCATGACCATGTTACAGCCTCGAAGATTTTCCACCATTTTTTGCTGCCAGTGCCCCTTCCCGGGGCAGTTTGGAAGTCTCAGTGTTCCTGCCTCAATCTCAGCAGGGAGCTGAGCCACCCAACATCCCAGTCATCCTTGAGGCCAGAAGAGTTGGACCCAATGGAAATATCAGCGTTTTTCCAAATTTAACTTT
Source organism: Notiomystis cincta (assembly GCA_013398075.1). Lineage (NCBI taxonomy): Eukaryota > Metazoa > Chordata > Aves > Passeriformes > Notiomystidae > Notiomystis > Notiomystis cincta. Next base: position 27,641 of record VZRX01014451.1, read on the forward strand.
TCTTGCCTCAGGAGGACTGGAAAGACAAAAACTGTGTGTTCAACAGAAAAAAAGCTGTGGGATTGGTTCTATTTCGGGTTCAAGAGTGGAAGCAGAAGCTCAGTAACAGTGGCCTGCAGTGAGGACAGGGGGGTGAAGGCCACCTCCTGTCCCCCAGCCCAGCCCTGGGAACTCTGCCAGGGGTGAGGAGCACAGGTCTGGTCCCTGCTCTGCTTCTACCCCTCTGAGAACGATCTCAGCAGTGGCCAGGCAGGGGAGGGGACACGGGAGGGGACACTGGAGGCGAGCAGAGGTTCCAGGGCATCCCCTTTGCTTCTTCTCGTGGTGCACACTGGGCTTGGTGTGAAATCCCTGAACTCCCTCCTCCCCTGGGGTCATTGTCCCCAGCTGCAGAATTGTGCCAGGCTCTTCCCATGGGAATGCAGGTGAGCAATCCCACCTGTCCCTGGGCCCTCTGTAGCACTTTGGCCTTGCCTTGCCTTTGTCCAGAGCCCTGGCTTCCCACATGGAGCAAAAATGGGGTTTGTGCCTCAATGTCTCCATGGTGCCACATCCCACACTGGACTTCCTGGTCCTGGAGTGCAGATTCAGCCTCCCACAGCTCCACCCTCAGCATTTCCTTGGTCACATGGTGGCCACAGGTGTTGTAGAATCATGGAAACAATCACAGAGTCATTGAGTTTGGAAAAGGCCACCAAGACCATCAAGTCCAACTTTTGACCATGCCCAGTAATCCCCAAGTGCCATCTCTGCTCATTTTTTTAACACTTCCAGGGATGGGGACTCCTCTACTGCCCTGCCAGCCTGTGCCAATGCCTGACAACCCTTTCAGGGAAGAAATCCAACCTGAGCCTCTCCTGAAAGCTGGAAGCTTCACAAACATTTTTGTGCCCAGTGTCACCACGCATGGAAGCTTGGAAGGCTCAGTGCTCCCACATCAGTCTCAGGGAACTGAGTCACACAAATACTAAAATGTCTCCAAAATATCTCAATGCCTTCAAGGAGCTTCTTTTTTTCAGCCTCAAGAAATGTTTTGCATGTTGAGAACAGCCTGGGTGCCTCCTGCCTGAAATCAATGGGCTTTTGGTCAAGATGGAGCTGAGGGAAAAAATCCGCCCCCCAAAAAATGGGCTTTTGCCCAAAATGCTGGTGGACATCTGTGAATCTGATAAGAGTCTAGATTCCTTCTCCTCGAGTTTTTGCAGGAAACATTTGCAACAGGAACATGCTGATGGGTTTCTCACAAGGGCACGGAGTGACAGGACAGAGGGAATGGCTTTAAGCTGGAGGAGAAGAGATTTAAACTGGATATTGGGAGAAAATCCTTCCCTGTGAGGGCAGTGAGGCCCTGGCACAGGGTGCCCAGAGGAGCTGTGGCTGCCCCTGGATCCCTGGAAGTGTCCAAGGCCAGGTTGGACATCGAGGCTTGGGGCAGCCTGGGACAGTGGAAGGTGTCCCTGCCCATGGCAGGGGGTGGAACTGGATGGGCTTTAAGGCCTTTTCCAACCCAAACCATCCCATGATTCCATGATTCCACAGCACTCTAACTGTCACTGAAAACAACCAAAAGACAACAGCTTTAAAAAATTAAAATTTTAGTGGAAAACTGCAATCCCTGGGTGATTTCCTTTCCCAATGCTAAGGGGATATGTTGAAAAAAGTGGAATTTTGCTGCGAAGGAGTGGGAACTGTTGCTGTTCCTCAGGCAGCTGGAGCATGAGCTCATAGAGGCAAAATAGAAGTGGAGCCTGTGCTCTGGGGGCGAAGGCGTCTGGGGAACAGGAGCAGATTGTTGCACCAGGGAAAGGAATTAGGATTCAACAAGTGCAAACTGACAATCACGAGGAAGGAGCAGAGAGGGAGAAGATCAGGTTAATTAGCAGCCCAGAGGAATTGGAGGCCACAAGCTCAGCAGAACTTTGTGGAGGAATTAATTAAAGGTTTGTTTGGAGCTGAGCTTGACGATAAAGAAAAAAACTAAAAATCCCCTGTTGCATCTGACACTTGGAGCTGGTCCTGGAGTGCTGCCAGGCACTGGCACAGCCCCTGTTTACACCTCCAGGAGCCGGTGGACAGGAGGGAGAATTAATTGCAGTGAGGCAGATGAGGCTGTCAGAGGAAACCCAGCAGAACTGCCTCATCCCTGCTCCCTGCTGGGTGGGCAAGATGGGGAGAGGGAGCTGAGCAGTGGGAGAGGATCATTCCAGGGATGCTGGGATGTGCCAGGCATCACTCTGTGCTGCCTTGCCATTGAGGACAGGGACAGGGCGACTTTGGGGACAGGACAGGAGCCAGGGGGACTTTGGAGACAGAGCAGGAGTGGAGCTGCCAAGCACAGTCTCTGCAGGGCTCCATTCCCTCTCCCCATGGATAACCCACTCCCCAAGCTGGAAGAAGCACAGGGGCAGGTCAAGGTCTTGCAGAACAGTTGTGCTGCTGCTGAGGCACCAGGAGAATTCCCCCAGGAGGAGCACTGGGAATGCAGCTGCTCAGCCCCACTCCCCAGGGCAGAGCAAATTCCTGACTGGACTTGGATCAGAGAATCCCACAATGGTTTGGATTGGAAGGGGCCTTAAAGCTCATCCAGTTCCACCCCTGTCACAGGGCAGGGACACTATCCCAGGATGTTCCAAGCCCTGTCCAACCTGGCCTTGGACACTTCCAGGACCTTGATTTTTGCTTCCATGCTGTTGTGAGGTTCAAGGACCTTTGTGCATGGTGTGACTGAAGCAGGACACGGTGACACAATACTGGACTCCAGGTCCCAAAGTCCCTCTCAGCTTGGAGCTGACAGATATAACCATGAAAGGGACCTGACATCATCCTCTGTTTTTAAACATTAATATTGGGCATTACCTAATCCATGTGAAATGGGTTGGGAAGTGACAACACACTCCCGAACACGAGTAATCAACACAAAACTGTCACTGAATGGGGACATTTCTGCTGGGATAGCAAGGAAACACTAAAGCCTTTGTACTTTTCAACTTTTCTATCAATTATCTAAAAATAAATGTGAAATTTGCAGATAACATCAGGCCTGGCAGGATGGATGTACAGATAAAAGCAGGCAGCTCTGCAGCCTGAGATAATTCCCAGGAGCGGGGCTGCTCCATTAAAATGTGTTTTCTCACCAGAAGATGAGTGTTGGATGGCTTGGGGCAGGGCACCTGAAGCTGCTGGAGGCTCCAGCTCCAGCAGGGAGCAGAGGAAGGTGGTGGTGCTGGATGTCACTGCCAGGCCAGCACTTTGGGGTGGGATTTCACAGGACAGGGAAAAAAGGTGATATTGGCTTTATACGAGGCACTGGTGGGACTGGTAGAAAGATGCTTTTCTTTTGACACTCTCTGCTTAGGGAGTTCCAAGGAATATTGATGCTGTGGGATTAACTGGTGGTGTAACTGGTGTTACTGGTGGGCAGTGTGCAGTCAGCTCACAGCCAAACTGGGGCACTGCTTTGGACAGCTCCCCGTGCTTTTGGGTGATGCAGCCCCCTTAGGCAGGAATCACAGGGAGATTCCATCCTGCATTCCTGCCAGATGGCCCTGGAGGGGTGTTGATGCTAGGCTGTGTGCCAGGGAATGCTCACAGTGCCCCACAGGGACAGGGATCACCGGGGAGGTTTCCACTGAGCTTGGATGCACCAGGACACCTCTCCCAGAGCCCACTCTGTGAACACAGAGCCCTCTGAGGGCCCAGCTCTGGGGTCCCTCTGCACCTCCTGGGCCAACAGAGGAAAGAGTCAGACACAACTTTTCAGCTCCTTTTCTCTTCCCAAGGGACGTGTGCCAGGTTGGAGCCCAGTAGACGCCAGTGCGGGATCCCTTAGGACCAGCAGGAGTTGGGAATGCTCCAGCCTGGTGGTGTGGATGCAGATGACTCTAAAAATGTCCCTCAGTGCATCACAGAATCAGGGAAGGGTTTTGGGTCCAAGGGGCCTGAACGAGGCTTTGGGATGATCTATTTTGTCTCAGCTCTGTTGCATTTAAATCATTTCAATTTTACACCTGAGTAGGAACAGCCCTGGCTGAAGTTGTGTCCCAGGGGGCCCTGCAATTCTGTATTTCAAACTTGTTCCTGCTCTGTGGCAGGTTACAAATGTCCTGTGAGGGAGCTGATGTGACATCAGGCACAGCTTGTTCAACTTCGAGGCCAGAGCTGGACCATCCCTGTTCCTGATCAGCACAGGGATGGAGGGAAAGTGCCATTCCCTTGGATGTGGGCCTCCAGCACACACAAGTGCCTGGGAAAGAAACACTGGAGTGCCTCTGAAAGAGGAATTTAGTAGGAATATCATGTTTTGCAGGATCTGTCCATGCAGCCTTAGAGGTTACAGAGGAGGGGCAGGGTCTGGCTGCAGCCGCTGCCACAAGAGCTCTCAATCAAAGCAGGGATGGGAATCCTTTCCCAGCCTGTCCAGAGACATAAATAAAGGGAGCTGAGGCCAGAGGAGGAGAGGGTGGGAATGCTGGGATGCTGGGCTGGTGTCAGCTTTGCAAGGAGGCTTTTCTCAGTCATCTGTGCAGAACTAATGACACAACTAAAGAGGGAGCTGGAATGGTACAAGAATCCTGAGATCAGAGGGAAGATAAGCAGATGTAAACATCTCAAATTCCTACAATAGGGGGATTCTTTTTCTGGAGGTGCTGAAGAGAAAAGAATAATTTTACCAGCAGCCCCGTAGCTGATTGGGGGTGAGACAGCAGCCCCAAGCCTCCTGAGAGAGGGGGATTTATTTAGAAGACAACCACAGGCAAATATGTTCTTTTTTCTTCCCTTGCTTTTTGATGAGGAATATTGCTGGAATCAGCTCAGGGGAGGGAGGCTTTGATCATCCTTTCAGAGAGTGAAAAAAGCTGCTTTGAATTCTTCTGCAAAGCAGATCCCAGGAGGGGCTGTGGGAGGGATGCTCACCCTGGGGCAGAGCCCCTGGGCAGGTGTGGGACTGTCCGGGGAGAGGGAGCATCCCCTGTCCGCATCCTGCCCTTCAGACAGACCTGCAGGGGCAGAGGAGCCTTGAGAGCACAGAATCATGGAATTGTTTGGGATGGGAGGGACCTTAAATCCCATCTGGTGCCACCCCTGCAGTGGGCAGAGACACCTCCCACTGTCCCAGACTGATCCAAGCCCCAATGTCCAACCTGGCCTTGGACACAGCTTCTCTGGGCACCCTGTGCCAGGGCCTCCCCATCCTCCCAGGGAACAATTCCTTCCCAATATCCCATCTATCCCTGCCCTCTGGCAGTGGGAAGCCATTCCCTGTGTCCTGTCCCTCCATCCCTTGTCCCCAGTCCCTCTCCAGCTCTCCTGGAGCCCCTTTAGGCACTGCAAGGGGCTCTGAGCTCTCCCTGGAGCCTTCTCCTCTCCAGGTGAATCCTCCCAGCTCTCCCAGCCTGGCTCACCCTTCAAGTGCTGCTAACAAGGTGAGAAATTAAAGGTGCCACGCAAACCTGAGCTGCTCCTTGAGAGGAACCCAGAGCACTGGGGACCTCCAGAAGACAGCACAGACCAACCATCTTAGGCCCCATTTTAAGATAAAACCATCCAGAATCCAATCCTGGTGTGGAGGAACCCAAGGTCAAAGTGGCCAAGGGTTCCTTGGTGGTGAACCCAGTGCCCAGATGAGTTCCTCAAAATGGGAGGGAAGAAAATACAAAGGGTTAGGAACAGATTCCTGGCAGGAGCTCTTCAATCCATCCCCAGTCCTCGTGGAAAAGCTGTGGCATCAGGAAATGCCCCAGAAGACCAGAACTTTGGTTTGAGGTGAGTCATAAACACCCTTCCCCCAGGAAAATTCCCTTGGGACAGAGAGGAGGGAGATCCAGTGCTGTAGGAATGTAAAAAACCCAGTAGTTGTGGAGTTGCCAGCTTTGTCCTGCACTCAGAAACAAGTGTTTGTTTAGATGGTGCTAATCAGAGGAGCATGAAAAAATTCCCAAAATAAACGTCTTTTTAAAATTGAAGAACCAGTGTTTCTCTGAAGGAAATTGCTTTGAGGGACTGACACTAATTTTCAATATATTTTTTTCATTCTCTGCTTCTATTTTAAGCAAACAAAACCAAAACTTCTCAAGACTGAAAGTGCATTTTGTTGAGTGTGGGGTTTTTTCTTCTCTGGCCACTGAAAACCCCATGAGAATGGAGAAAACTCAGGTTCTCCCATGTGGATATTGGCTTCCACCTGATAAAATCAGCTTTTTCCAAAGGTAGCTTTATGAAATCATGAATATTTAAACCCAAAACTTTACTTTTTAAACATGAGGAGCTCTCCTCTGCTTGCCTATGGTTTTGAAGTGGACAAAGTTCAAATGACAGGGACACTCCATGTGGGAAAATGAAATCCTCCTGTGAAAGGAATTGTAAAGAGATTTCTTTGCTTCCTGAAAACACTGTCATTGAAAAAAAAACAATCAGAGGCCACCTCGGTTCCCTTATCAGTTTTAGTGTTATTATTTCTCTGAGCCATTTTCCAAAATTTTTCTTTGACTGCTGGTGGAGACAAACCAACAAAAATTTATTCCCAACACCTGCACAATGTAGCAAATTGATCCTGATAGGCATCCCAGATAATTGCTATGGAGTCCTTTCTTTTTGGGAAAAGTCTGCTCTGGCACCACAGCTTTGGACGTTAAATCCCATTTATCTCCCTCCATGGGATTAAACCCCGGGAAGGGTGGTCTGGGAATAATGCAGGGAGTGGAGCTGGGCAATACCAGGGCTCAGCCTGGAGCAAAGGAGGCTCAGGGGGGACCTTGTGGCTCTGCACAAGTCCCTGACAGGAGGGGGCAGCCGGGGGGGTCGGGCTCTGCTGCCAGGGAACAGGGACAGGAGGAGAGGGAACGGCCTCAGGCTGGGCCAGGGGAGGGTCAGGGAAAATTTCTTCCTGGAAAGGGTGGTTAAACCTTGGAAGGGGCTGCCCAGGGGGGTGGTGGAGTCCCTATCCCTGGAGACATCCAAGGAAGGAGCAGATGTGGCACTTGGGGACAGGGTTCAATGGTTGAAGGTTGGGCTTGGTGACCTTGGAGTTCTTTCCCAGCCTTGGTGTCTCCAATGTGATTAAATTCCTTGTGGGGTTGGAACTGGCTGGGCTGTGCCACCAGCACCTTCCTCACCTTCCCACAGCCACCTTCAGTGGAGCTGATCCTAGAGCTGCTGCTTGGAAACGTGGGAAGACAAGGCAAGGACACACCAGGGAGCCCAGGAATTGCAGCCCCACAGATGCTTTAGGTCCAGCCCTTCCACGAGGATCCTCCTGGGCTTGGCAGCTCTGCAAGGAGCTGCTGTGTCCCCTGGCTGTGTCCTGGGCTGTCTCCCCAGGCTCTGTCCCCAAAGACACTGAAAGGAATGTGAAACTTGTCTTTACAAACCAGCTGTGGGTCTGCTGGTTGATGAAATTAGCATTGAGAGATAAGAGAAACAATGGGAAGAGATTCCATTGAAATCCCCCTGATTAACACCAGGAATAGACAGGAAGATGTGTGTGTATTTGGAATATACAGTAGAAAGGGGTTTTAGGTATCAGGCATTCCAGGAAGTCTGTACCTCTCAAGTACCTCAGACAATGGGGAAAGAGAGAGGGACATGCGGCCGGGAAATTGGGATAAAAAGGAGGCTGCATCTTCCAAAAATTTGAGAGATCCCAGGGGAAATGCCCCATGGCCTCTCCCTTTATTCGAATAAAGAAAAAGGGACTCCTCTGTCTCCTTTTTGGACATAAACCTCTGGTGTTCGTGGATTAATTTTCCTGACAGACACCAACCCCAGGCTCTGTCCCCAAAGCCTCCCCGGCTCTGCTCTTTGCCGCTGCCTTTGTTCTCTCTCGCCTTTATCAGGGGCGGGCGGGCAGCGCTTCCAGCCTGGCAATTAACAGTGGCAATTAAGAGTTGCCGAGGTAGGTGTTTCCCCTCCGAAGGGACCTGATGTTTTCCATGCTGAGCAGGAGAGAGATTCCCGCTGAGGGAGCTCATTTGTGCTGATTAGGAAATGTTGTCCTTGCTGGAATCTGAGCTCAGGCTAAAAAGTTGCAAAGTATTAAATTGGTTTTGTTTTTTATCTACTGCCAGTCCCAAATCCCTGTCAAAATATGAAATCACATAAATTTCAGGTGATTGCTGCCCAGTCTGTGCTTTTCAGGGTTTAGAAAATCAGGTGAACAATGAGGAAAAGCAGCAGTTACCCAGGAAAGGCCTCTTTTCCCACATCCATTGGAAGGAATGGTTGTTATGGAAAGGGAGGATATTAGAGTTGTCCACAGGATGCAGCCACTGCTAAGTAAATGCTGCCTCAAAAGGTGTCTGTTGAGCCTCTCAAACCCTTTAGTGAATGATAAAATGGAAAAAGCTGGGAAATAATGGGAAAAGATAATCTGGACCCAAATGGAAAAACCCATCTGCAAAAATCCAATCAAGCCACCAGCGACACTGAGCTTTTCCAGGGACTTTAGCTCGGAATTCAAGCACTCCTCGTGCCCAGTAATGACGTTTTATGTCTTGTGCACTAAGTGCCAGTGTGGAATTAACCAGGACAATATGGATTTTTATAAATAACGCTGGTTTTCAGTACCTGGAAAATAAGTTTAGGTCTCACCCTGCTTGTTCTCAAAGTGATCTAATGTTGAGAGGGAAACAAGAACAGCCTCCACCACTGTCTGGGTGCTGATGAGAAATGATTAATCCAAGCCTGGCTGGAATAGCTTTGCAGGCATCCCCAGGACAGCTGGATGGATGGGGCACTCCATGGAGACAGAGCCCCGTGCAAATAAAACAATGAGGAAATAAGGGATGTTATTGATGGAGATGATTTCTCCCCTTACTCGATCATAACAGTTTTATATCTGTGTAAAAATGAATCCTGCTCAGTAATGTGGTCTCTGGGAGTTGTATTTATCCTGTTTATTGCTATCAGGAACTTATTCCCTTGCATAAATTATTCATGGGAATTAGACAAGCTCATGAGGCCTTATTTGTGTGGGGAGGGATGGGGAGTGGGAAGGCAGCAGGAAACTTTTTTGTTTGGGTTCTTTGGAGGAAGAGTGCTTGGAAATCATGGGGAGTGAGGAAAGCCCAGTGGGAATGGGTCTCACCACTAAATTCTCCCTGGCATGGGGGCCATGGGGGTGTTGGGGTGTCTTTGCCATTCAGGGCAGAGCCCTGTGGGGGCACAGAGAGGCCCTCGAAGCAGCAAAGAGCAGGAGAGGAGGAGCTCCCCCCTTTAAGAAGGCACAAAGTTCATCCCTCACCTCCAAAGGTGCAGGATTCTGAGCAGACAGAGCATTTGGGAGGAGATTTAACATCCTGCTGGGACCTCTGTCCTCAGCCATAAAAAGGGGCTGGGTGGCCACCGGTGATCAGCAGGAGATGGAGAAGAAGAGCATTAGTGTCCCCTGTGGGGAGGAACCCATGAGGGGAGCACGAGCGTGCCAGTCCCTGCTCTCCTCTGGCAGGTGCCAGGCAGGAGGAGCCCTGGGATGAGGGACAAGGCCCGGGACTGTGCCTGCAGCTGCTGCCCCACCCGCGCCTCGGCCGGCCGGGGCCCGGCGCTCCTACAAACCAATTCCCTTCCATTTTAAAGCACATTATTATGCTTAAAAGCAAATTTCTCCCCCATTGTGATGGGATTATGATCGAAATATTGTCCCAGTGCAGCCGGAGGGGGTGGAGCTGCCCTTCCTACACCCCTTACCCCAGATCTTCTCTCCTCCCCTTTGTTGTTCCTGCAAAAACCTCTTCCCAGTAGCTGCTGTTGCCTCTTTCCAGGTGGTAATTCAGGAGGCCTGGCTGATTTGCACTTTCTGGGAGAGTTCTTTGTGCCCACCTGAGCCCTGTGTGTGCCCCAGCACAGCTGGACCTGCCCGAATCAAACCCCAAGGGTGATGCTCTCAGCAAAGCTGCACAGCCTGTCTTGATATCCCACCTGGAGCAAAGCTGGGAATTCCTCTGGAATTTCTGCAGCTGCTGGGTGGATTTCCTGTGCAGCATTGACAGGGCTGTGGGGCACATAGAGCCCTGTCCTGGTGTGGATGAGGGGCAGAGCCCACGCTGAGGCTCTCATGGCTTTATCTTTGGGAAAGAGCAGCTCCCTGTGAGCCCCACAGGCACCAGATTGCAGCTCCAGGGCCTGGGTGTCACTTTTTAGCTGTCAGGTGGCTCATTCCTCCTCCAGAAGCCGTGAGAAAAGTAGCCAGGTGCTCTGGGACTTGCTCTTTTCCATTGGCAAGGGAAGAATGGAATACCCTGGCAAAAGCCATGATGGAAAACCCAGAGCAGGGCAGAAGAAAAGTGTGATGTGAGTAACTGGCAGCTTCTTCTCAGTGCACACAGGAATTACTTAAAATCCTCCTCTCACTGAGGCAGAGGATGAGGAATCACTTCCTTCCCCGTGGTGTCATTCCACACGGGAAATCTGGTGAAGAAAATCCGCATGGAGCTGCCCAGCCCCAGCTGGGAGCTGCTCCCCACCCTCTGCTGCCTTGGGGATGTTTCCAGCACCAAACCTTTCAACTCCTTCCCAGCTGAGCTGGAGGAGGCTACAGGAAAAACACTGGAGAGATCCAGGTCAGTTGGGAAGGGTCAATCCCTTATGGAGCAGCTTAGGACACTTGGAATGTTCAGCTGGAGGAGACTGAGGATAAATTCAGCAAGAACAGCTCCAATCTCTGCTCCTGGGACAGGGACAGCAGCCAGGGAACGGCTGGAGCTGGGCCAGGGCAGGCTCAGGCTGGATTTTGGGGAAAGGTTCCTCCCCCAGAGGGTGCTGGCACTGCCCAGGCTCCCCCGGGAATGGGCACGGCCCCGAGGCTGCCAGAGCTCCAGGAGCCTTTGGACAGCGCTGCCAGGGATGGACAGGGTGGGGTTGTTGGGGGGTCTGGGCAGGGCCAGGAGCTGGATCCATGATCCCAGTGGCTCCCAGCCCAGGATATTCCAGGATTCTGTGATTCTATGATCAATGTGCACCAAACCCACCAGACACAAGAGCCTCAGCCAAGGCACAGACAGCATAGATCAGATTGGTGATAGGAGAAATGATAAAGTCATGACCCCACAAATGACTGGGAGATGAACAGAGATAACAACTTAATGGGAGCTCACTCCAAGATAAGGAAAAGGGGATGGTGAACGGGAGCCAGGAATTTATTCATAGGGAAATGCCAAGTGGAGAGAAAGAGGTGCTGTGATTTCTGCATCCAACAATGGGGAGAGATAAACTGTGCCCCTCGAGCTGATATCCACATTGTTAAAACACGTTGTCAGCTGCAAAAGGGACACAAAGCCTCACAAGGATGAGTCAAGGCTTGGAAAACCTGAGTGTGCCAAACAGGAGCAGCTCCATCCTTCAGTTTATTAAAGTGAAGTTTGTGAATAATAGCACAGCATAAAAATCCCCCCAGAGGGTGCAGATTCCTGATAGCAAAACAATGTCTAATTTTGCAGATAAGCACAGATCAAGATCCAGGGGTAGGAAATTGCAGGCATGGCAGGATAAGGCTGGGAATGACGCAGGGGCTCCATTCCTGATAACAGGGACTCTTCAAAAAGCTCAGGATTTGTTGCTGGAACATCTAAAAACGAGGCACACTCTGCACTGGGGGGTCCAGGCTGGAAGGGCTGGATTTTGCAGAGAAATCCAGAGCCCTGGGGCTACACAGAGCCCAAAGTGAGAGATTTTTTTTTTAGGCAGCAACCTGAGATGGCATTTTAGGAAATTTCAGATATTCCTGAATTACAGCCTGAGGCAGGGCCACCCACGTGTTCCTGGGTGTTGCCTTGGTGGACCCCAATCCTTCAGTTTGCCCAGGGAAGGAGCATTTCAGGCAGAAGGAGCAAGGTCCTGCTGTGTCGAATGCCAGGCTGCTTCCCTAACTCTGAATCCCAAATATTCCCTGCTTGCTGGGGACATCCAGCTGCCAGCATTCCACAAACCAGGAGGAATTAACTTCTGATCATGGATATAAAATAAGAAGCTGCTGGTGGCAGTCCCTCCTTCCAAGGCGTGATTTGGTTCCTCCTTTCCATGGAGACAGAAATGACACTAAAACCCCAAGGGACACAGTGGAAACCACTGGAAATCAATCTGAGAATGACCAGTGGAAAGGAAAAACCACCTTCCATCCATTCTGCCTAGAACCTGCATCCCCATCATCACTGTACAGGTGACAGAGCTTGAAGAGACATGGAGCTTCCTCTGTGCTCTTTGCACTTGGGAATCCCCCCATGGCAGGAGGGATGTGGGATTTGCTAGAAAATAGATGAGACCTGCTGCTAAAATCCTTGGAAAAGGTTTTTCCTTTGCTGTGTTGAACTCACAATGTAATTTCTCCCTGTTTTCTGAATTTCTCAGATTTATGTGCCCTTGTTGGCTGAAAGCAAAGGCAGCAACAAGCCCAGAGCTGTCCTGCAGTGGAAAAAAATCCCCAGGATGTCGCTAAGAAACTGCAAATATTTAATTATTGATAGCTCTGGGCCAGAATCCATCATGATTAGATCCCCTCTGTAATCAGTCTAATTGGGAACAGCCCTGAATGGAGGTGCTGAGCTCTCATTGAGGGCTGCTCTCCCTTTCCTGGAAGCATCAATGCTGCCTCTGACGTGAGCTCTGCCTGCATCTCATTTCCCTTCCCTCACCCCGGCTTTTCCGTGAATCTCCGAACCACATCCATTCTCTGAATCACAGCCCCATCCCGCCCTCACTGCTCCAGGCAAAGGAGCTCAGAAAATAATTCACTTTCCTGTAAAACCCCGTGGTTTTGTGGGCCCTGGGAGCAGGAGCTGGCAGCAGTTTGGGTGTGGTGGTGACAGCTCAGATCTTCCACCTCCTTCTGCTCTTTGCAAGTGGGGGGCAAGGCTGCCTTGTCAGATTGTCAGGAGCAAGAATCTGCAAGGAATTGTTCCCTGGATTTGGCCAGTGATCCAGAAAAAAATAATAGTGCAAGGCTGACCCAAAACTACAACTTTGCAGAGATTCTGGTGAAGGGAAACTGCTCCTTTTGGGGTAAAATGCCAAATGAATCATTTTCTGTGACAAGAATTGGGTTGTTTTGTATTGAGGTGTTGTTTTTAATATGATTTGTAGGAAAGGGGGAATTTTAGTCCTCAGCTGCTCACCTGGCTTGTGTTGGAGCTGGGATGGGAACCCAGAGGCTGCATGAACACAACCTACACTGAGATATAGGGAAGAGGCACAGAATGGTTTGGGTGGGAAGGGACCTGAAACTCATCCCATTCCCACCCCTGCCATGGGCAGGGACACCTCCCACTGTCCCAGGGTGCTCCAAGCCCCATCCAGCCTGGCCTTGGACACTGCCAGGGATCCAGGGGCAGCCACAGCTTCTCTGGGAACAGGGATGGGCAGTAGGGGAGTGAGGAGGCTGGGATGTGACCCTCCTAACAGAGGGAGCATGGGGCTCTCTCTGGATTCCCACGGCTGCCAGAAGGATCAGGAGCCCGGCAGGATCCGTCTGCACAGGCACTGAGGCAGAGTGGAGAAGTCTCCATCCCAGTAATGATCCAGAGTCCCATCGTGGTCAGCAGTGAGGGATCCTCCCTGCCAGGAATCTCCCAATCCAGCTGTGCTGCCAGCAGGGAGATCTCTAAGCAGGCAACAGTGATTTTCCTGCTGAAACCTGGATTTTTCCCCAGCAGGCTCCATGTCCTGAGGCTGTCAAAGGATAAATTTGGGCTGATAAGTTTCTCCTTTCATTGCTCCCCCCGCAGTTTGCAGTCTCCTCCTGGAAGGGCAGGGACAGGACTGGAGGAACACCCCGGGTGTGGGGCACGGTCACTCCCATCCCTGGGGGCTGCTCTGCACAGGCAGAAGCTGCTCCTTGGCCAGGCTCTCCCACTCCAGCCTTACACCTGCGGCTCCTCACAGCTCCAGAATCCATCTTTGCAAGCAGATTTTTCCCTCAGCTGCTACAATTCCTGGGTTTTGGTCCTGCTCTGTAGTGCTTCCCCAGTGCTAGGGCACGGCCACCGTGGGCAGCCACAGGGACAGGGTTGTGCCAACCTCACCAAAAACTCAGGCATTTGGAAATTGCTGAATTTGGAAAAGAATGGGAAAAAGAAGAATTGAGCACAGCTGGAGGCCAGGAGAGAGGGAATCTTCTTTGGGAAGGCCAGGACCTGCACTGGCCTTGGGGTCCAGGTCCCAAACTCATCCTCCCAGGCTGTCCTTGGTCTCTGCAAAGTGAAGCTGGAGCTGAGGGAGGAGTGGGGAGCACAAAGCAAAGGCACTGAACAGCTCCAGTCCCAAAAGTAATCCCACTGGATCATGGTTTGGGAGCTCCCACCTGGAGCCAGGGTTTGGGAGATCCCACCTGGAACATGTTTTGGGAGTGCTTTGTCTTCCTCCACCTTTTGGTGGCTGATTCATCAAATCCCAGCCATGGCTATTGGGTTTCCCACCTGGAAATCCAGCTTTGTCAGGAGAGTTGGGAGCATGAATGAAGGTTTTCTGCTCCTGGGAAAGAGAAATATTTACTTTATTCCCACAATAAATGTAGGATGAGCCCCAGAGGCTTTGCTCACCCAATCAGGCATTACACACTTCCTTCCATCTTTTTTCCATTGTGGTTTTTTTTTTTCTTTTTTTTTTTTTTTTTCCATTATAAACATGTATCAATATAAAGTTTCCCCTCATTTCATTCCCACTTTGGATTCCTAGCTTAGGTGTGCTATGCCTCAGAACCTAAATGCTGTACATAANCCATCTGCCCAGGAAATGGGAACACTCTCCTGCCTTCCTGGCTGATGGAAATCTTCTAAGAAGAGAGGCACCTGCTATGTTCCACAGTCTGGGTCTCTCCTTCCTTCCTGCCTGGGAGAACTGAGGGATTCAGGGGAGCAATGCTGTGGTCCCAGTGCCCCTGGCTTTCTCCCATGGGTTGGTTGTTGTGTTCCCTCACTGAACAGCACATGGCAAAATGCTCCTGGGAATTTTTGTGTGCATCCCCTTGGCCCCTTCCTCCAAAACCTCTGACTTCTCCCATTTTTCCCTGGGATTTCCCTTCACACCTGTGGCTCTCCGAGGAAGGGCTCCATGGAGGGTATCCCAGTGGAGCTCTGGTCCATCCATGGGCAGCATTCCAAGCACAGGGAGATGGTGAGCATCTCTGGGGAGAGAGGACAGCAACCCACATGTGGCCCATCCCTAGCAAATGCCAAAATGTCAAACATGACAATTTTCCAAGGCTTTTATCAGGAAAAATTAGCTGGGAACGGAGAGTGTCCCTTCCTGTGTCCTTCAGTTCCCAGCCCTGCTGCAGATCTCATCTGGGCTTTGCAGATGAAAGGAAGCAGAAAGGAAGGAGAAGAGGCTTGGAGTGATTTGCTGACTGAGTATTTATTAAAATAGACTGAAGCAATTAAAGACAAAAGCTCCCCAAAGTTGGGATGCAAATTGAGGAGCTGGAAAACACAAAAGGAGAGGATCTGGTGGCAACTTGAATTCTGTACAAACCAAGATTTTTCACAGAATCACAGAACTCAATTCCAAGCTAAAGCCAAACTGAAATTTTCAGAAAAGCAGAAACTCAAAGAAGAATTTCTTATGGCTAAGGTGAAAATTAGTTTGACAAACCACAAACATTTCAATTGAAAACTGGGACATCCTCTTTTCTCTCTCTCCTTTTTTAATTAACCTCAAACTCTCAAAAGAACAATGATGGGAACCCAAGGAATGTGACATTGCCCAAGTGTCTCTAATAAATGCACAAGCTGCAAAACAAATATGGATTTGCAAAACATTTTGTTTTCCCCACATTTCCATTTTCCCTGACTAGAAGTATTCCTGCAAAATTTCAGCCAATTCCCTCTCTAATATTCAGCTGCCTTAATGCAATCATTTAATCCTGATTTAAAGGCTGTGAAATGAAGGATGAAGAGCTGATATTTCTCTGTAACCTTTTGAATTTCTATATTCTGACTCTGGTCCATTGGATCCATAACATCCAGATTGCAGGAGCAGAAGGGATTTTTTACATTTATTTTCATAATTTAATGTTTGTTTTAGAAAAAGGAGGGGAGGCAAAGCTGCCAGGGCTTAATCATGCAGCAATCTTGAATCTCACCACGACTGGGGGAAGCAAAGAAGCTTTGGCATCTTTGCTGCAGTGCTAATTTGCATTGAGGAGGATCTTTCCCCTCCGCAGCTAAAAAAGAAGAAGTGTGAACTTCCAGAGTGACATTTTGGAATTTGTGTGGAGCTCCTCCCGCTGCTGGGGCTGCATTCAGTGCTCTGACTGTTGCTTTTATTGAGGCAGGTTAGTCCAGAGGAATAAATGCTCTGAGGGAAGGTGTGGTGTGGGGGGATAACTCGGGAAGGGAAGCTGAGCCCACAAATAAATGGAGGTGGTAGGAAAAGCCAGAGTGTGGACAAGCAGGAGGCAGAAGGCAGAAGGCCTCAAACAAGGGCCCTTCTCTGGGCCAAAATCAGGAGACAGAAAAAGCAGCATTTGCTCCCAGGGCAGCAAATGTTCTGTACCTGCAGCTGAGGCTCCTCCACAGCCCTGCTCCCCACTGGGAGGATTCTTCCTTCTGCTCTGCCACAGGGCAAATCCTGACCCTGGCTGGGGCAATCCACAAGGAGCAGGGAATGGCTGGAGAGAAGTTCTGGGAGAAGGATTTGGGTGCTGGTGGGTGAGGGCTGGACCTGCCCCAACACTGAAACCCCCCCTGAGCCTGAGCTGAACCCCCAGCATGGGCAGCAGGGGAGGGGGGATTCTGTCCCTCTGCCCCACTCAGGTGAGACCCCACCTGCAGAGCTGCGCCAGCCCTGGGGCCCAGCACAGGAAGGACCTGGAGCTGCTGGAGCCAGTCCAGAGGAGGCCACAGAGATGCTCTGAGGGCTGGAGCCCCTCTGCTCTGGAGCCAGCCTGGGAGAGCTGGGGGGGTTCACATGGAGAGGAGAAGGCTCCAGGGAGAGCTCAGAGCCCCTTGCAGTGCCTAAAGGGGCTCCAGGAGAGCTGGAGAGGGACTGGGGACAAGGGATGGAGAGACAACAGGATAAGGGGAAGGGCTTTACGTTGAAAGAGAATGGATTTAGCTGAGACACTGGGAAGGAATTGTTCCCTGTGAGGGCGGGGAGGCCCTGGCACAGAGTGCCCAGAGGAGCTGTGGCTGCCCCTGGATCCCTGGCAGTGTCCAAGACCAGGTTGGACATCGAGGCTTGGGGCAGCCTGGGACAGTGGAAGGTGTCCCTGCCCATGGCAGGGGGTGGATTGGGATGAGCTCCCTTCCCACCAAACCATTCCATGATTTTATAAAGGCCACTGCGGCACCCTGGCCCTTGCTCCCCACACGATGCTGGGAGCAGCTGTTGTGCCACTGCCACTTCCACAAGCTCCTGGGGCTTTCCTGGGAAGTGCATCCATAAGGGATTGTGTGAATGGATGTGAGTATGGATGTGGGGAGATCCTCCCCTTGTCCTCCTCAGGAGCTGCATCCCCTCTCCCTGGCAGCTCCCTGAAAGTGGAGATTGGAATGCCTAGGATGGTGTCTGCTAATCCAGGTGGTGCCCTTACAGTTCCAGCTCATCAAGCTTCATTAGAGCTCTTCATTAAGCATTATGAGAAGCCTGAGGAATGTCTGCCATGTGGTACCAGCGTGGAGCAGCCCCTGCAGCTCCCTGCTCATGCTTTAAGTCAAACCTTTATCCCAGGAATTTGGCCAGTGGGCAGGGGGACACACGGATTGTGAGGAGCAGAGCAGGAAATCACAGCTGTGGTGGGCAGGGAGCTCTGCTTGTCCCTCCTCAGAGCCCAGAAACAGGCACAGAGCTCCTCTAAGGTTATTTATTGGTGGGTCACGGAATTTTGGAGCACTAAATACATGTGGGCCTTGTAAAAAGGAGCTCAGAGTTTTTGGGGGGGGTTTCATTGCTGTGTTTTAAAGGCAGGCTGGTAGAGGAGAAACTTTTTCCCAGAGTGGTAGAGGGGAAAGGTTTTTCCAGCATTTAAAGGACTCTGGCCATTTTTATGGCTATTGTGATGGAGAAGAGGATGGCATTGTGGATTTGGGGTTGTATATAATTCTTGGGAGCTGTATTCCCATTTCCCTCCCCTCCTCAGTGTCCCTCAGCCCTGCTGGCCCTGGATGAGCCACAGGTTCTGAGCAACTGGGCCAGTGGAAGGTGTCCCTGTCCATGGAAGAGGCTTGGAATGGGATGGGCTTTAGGACCCTTTCCCACCCAAACCATTCCATGATTTTATGATTTTATTTTGAAAATGTCTGGTTTGGATTTGTAGCAACTCCAGGCCCTGCTGGAAGGGTCACAGGAGAGTGCCCAGGGGAGCAGCTAAAGAACTCCATTTTACCCCTAACGTTTTTTTTTGTTTTGTTTGTTTTTTTTAATTAATAGGGAAAAAACCTCCAAACTAAAAGAAAATACCCAGGACTCCTTAAACCCTTCCCAAAGGTCTGCCACATGTTGCATTTCCAAGTCTGGTCCCCAAGGACTGGCAGGAAATGCAGGCAGAGGATGAGCTCTGCTCCTCGCAGGCGTGGCTGCAAAGGCCACAGGAAGGGACTGTTCTGGTGGCTCCTCACTGGGACATCCATCCCTTGGATGGGCACTGGGGAACAACCACTGTGGAGAAAAACCAGGAAAAGGCAAAGCCTTGTCTCATCCTCAGTTCTGCTCAGTCCTTCCCTGGGAAGGAGAAGCCCTCAGGGAACCCCAAGAGCCAAAGGTGACCAAGGATGGTGAGGGTTTGTTAAGGAAAAATGCCAGCAGAAAATCCCTGCTCCTGTTGGTCCTTTGCACTGGAATACAGAGACAGTCCTTGGCCAGGGCCTTTGGGTGGTGGGAGAGACAAATCAGGGGAACAGAGGAGTCAGAAGAGAGGATTTTAGACTGAATCCATCAAGGGAATAATGCCAAATTGTCTGTCCCAGCTGGAGTCCCCAGCCTTGTCAGGGAGCCCAGAAATGGAATTGCTGAGCTCTCCCCGTGCCCAGGAACCCCTGGCTGACACTGGGCCCGGGGCCAAAGGAAAAGGAGGTGGCAGAGGAGATGTCAAGGTCTGAGAGGAACTCCCAGGGAACTTGGGAAGCACAGAGCAGTCTGACTGCTGCCCTGGGAGCACTGGGAAAGTGCAAAATAAATGAGCAGCCAGGGATGTGCAGCAGGGGGAAATGCCTCAGACATCTGAGCCCTCTGACAGAGCTGGCAAACATGGAGAGGAGGGTGATCCTGGATTTCCCTCATTAGGAACTCTTCAGGACTTGGCTTTGGTGGGAACACATCACAGGTAAAGGAAGAGGAATAACAAGCAGCAATAAATGAAAGTGGTTGCCAGGAGTGCTCTCCACAGGTCTGTGCTGGGATCTGGGAAGTGTAATACTCCTAAACTACCTAAAAAGGAGCAAACTGAAAGGAGGAAACATTTGCATGGGATGTGTGTTAGAGAGCAGCCAAATCTGAGGCTGCTGGCAGGAAAGGGAGCAGGAATCAACAACAGCCACAGGCTGGGAGTTCAGAGCACAGGATAAAGGTTGATAAAGGCAAACAAAAAGTAGATGGGGAAATAATCATCAATCCTTCCCACCTGAGTGCAGGGCTGAGCTCCAAACAAACCCTTGTTGGGAAGGGGAAGAGCTGGACAAGGCTGTGAAGCCTTTGATGGGCTCTGGTCAGCAGGAAGCAAAGGGAACTTGGAAGGGTAAGGAATGAGGAGCAGAGCAGCAAGAAGGGATTTGCACCCTGAAGGCCAAGGGCCTTCCTGGTTGCCTCATTTCAACAAGATTATATGGGAATTAAGGAAAAAACAGTTAGAAAAGGGCAGTGAGGATGAACAGAGACACAAATCCATGCTCAGAGGGCAGAGAGAACCCCAGCTTCTCAAGGAAGGGATTTCACAGCTGTGTGGAGAGTGGGGATGGAGCTGAACAGGGAATATTCATTGGCACCAAGGTTTCTTGGGACAGAGCCAGCCCAAACTGCAAATGATGATGTCAAAGTTTTCTTTTTAAGGTTTTTTACAGAATCACACAATGAGTTGGGATGGGAGGGACTTTAAAGCCCATCCCATTCCCATCCCCTGCCATAGGCAGGGACACCTTCCGCTGTCCCAGGTTGCCCCAAGCCCCAATGTCCAACCTGGCGTTGGACACTTCCAGGGATCCAGGGCCAGCCACAGATTCTCTGGGCACCCTGTGCCAGGGCCTCCCCACCCTCACAGGGAACAATTCCTTCCCAATATCCCATCTAACCCTACTGTCTTTCCCTTTAGAGTCACTTTTGCTTGTTTTTTTTTGTCTATTTTGGGTTTTTTGTTTTGTTTATTTGGTTAGTTTGGGGGGGTGGTGGTGGTGTTTTTTTCTTTGTTTCAGAGTGTTTTTGTATTTGTTTTGGTTCGGTTTGGTTTGTTTCAGCAGAGCTTTTGGGAGCTGTCCTGCTTGCCAGTCTGACAAATCTAAACCTTCCCAGAGACACAGGCACTCGAGTGAGGTCTGGTTCCCCACTGGAGATGGCTCCAGTACAGACACCTGTGTGTGGATCTTGCAGGACCACCCTGCAGAGCCAAGGAAAACCCTTGGGCTTGAGCCAATGAGTCCCCAGTTCTTCCTCCAAGCAGGACAGTCAGGATGCATCCCTGGATTCCTGGAGACTGGAGGAGCCTTCCCGACCCTTTCTCCTGCATGGTTGTGACTGTGCTGCTTGAAGGCAATGCAGGCAAATTCCAATTTTTCTGGAATATTTTTAGGCATGTTCTCCCTTCAGCTCCACCCCCAGCAGCTCTTCCAGGTGTCTCCAGCTCCTGGCCCTGGTGCATCACTTGGAAGTGGCAGTTTTCCAAAGGCAGTTTCCCAAAGGCTGTGGCCAGTCCCTCAGCTCAGAGAAACAACTTTCCAAAAGCTTCTTTCCAAACCCCAAGGCATCTCTGGGAGCCAAAACCATCCAAGCCTGAGGGCTTAGGCAGACCCACCATGGAAGGTACTGAGATGTCCCAGTGGTGACGCTCGCACTGCCCCCATTTCCATGGGGCACACGGCGCCGCATCACATCCCTGCCACCTCGGGGACTCCTGCTCCTGGCAGGAGCCAGGCTCTGGCAGGAGCTGACACTCATTCCAAGCACTCCCGAGCTGAGGAGATCCCTGGAAACCCCCAGCTGCAGGATCTCATTAACAAGCAGGGCACATTGCCCGGCCCAGCAGCAGCCCCGAGCCTCGGCGGTGTCACATCAGCTGCTCAGCTCTGTGACAAATATTCCATAGCTCATTATCCTTGAGAGGAATCTCCCTCTCCAGTGCTTTTAAGACCTGCAGAAATTGGCAGTTGCTGTTTGCTTTTTGCTCAGGCAGCACCAAGTTCTCCAATTAGGAATTTGTTGGGAGCCCCCTCGTACGCGGAGCCCGAGGGCAAACCCGGCTGTGCCAGCCAGGGGTTCCCAGCTGACCAAATCCTCGCCTTCGGCACAGCTTCCATGAAAAACCTTTCACTTCACCAGGGAAGTGTCAGCATTTTCCTCTGCAGCACCTGCCTGCCTTTTTATCAGAAAATGGGGATGGAGAAAGCCAAATGAGGAAAGGAGCAGAGAGGCCCTTTGATGTTAAGGAAAGCTGGAATGCTGCATGTGGAGAACCCATGTGGATTCTTCCTGGTGACTGCTGAGGGCTTCTCCATCCACTGCCACCATGTGCTGGGAATTCATCCTGAGTGTTGCAGGATCAGGGAAAATGCAGGGATCAGGGAAAGCTCTGGAAAGCCTGAAACCTGCTCAGGCAGCTGTCCCAGTGTGTCCATGATGTCATTCCCAGGCATTCCCTGGCAATACCCAGCCCAGCTCATGTGTCCTGAGGCACCATCCCAAAGCCACCTGGCCCAGCATTGATGAGGTGCCATCAATCATTCTGTGCATTTATGGCAGAGCCAGCCCCTTCAGGCCTCTCCCATGAATATGCAGCTCATTGGATAAGGATCAATATTTGAGGGAGACTGCTACACTCACTATGGCCCCAAATCCCAATAAAAACAGGGAGTCCAGGTGAGACTTTCATCATATTCAGAAGAGAAAAAATCAAGGGAAAAAAGAGGAAAACAGCAAGGAGGGAATAAAATCCAAGGAGTGCTTAATGACCTCTTCAGGGACTCTGAGTATTTCTGAATAAATTCACCAGCAATTCCTGGGATGTGCAGGAGAGGGATCTAGGGGATGGGAACAGGGTGTCATTTGCAATGTGGACAGATGGGCAAGGATTTCCTGCCCAAACTCTTCCTGTGTGGAAAACTGGATTCTTGACTAAACCAAATTGATTTCAGAAAGTTCTTGATTCCTGCAGGGATACGAAATCATATTTTCAACTGAAATTTTGAGTCAGAAGAAAAGGGAGAGCTTTGATGAAAAGTCAGCTCCGAGAAATGAGCCTGTCTGCAGCGATTTCCCTCCTGATCCAATATTGTTACAGCTGCTTAATATTTCCCCAGTTAAGCCCTATTTTGATGAAGAATTGAATACTTTTTCCTAAACTACTCCTTTTTTCCCCCAAGTTTTTCCTGTGCAGGCTGTTGAACTTCTCACAAAACCACTTCAGATAAACCCCTGGCTTTAATTTTTTAATGAATAATAGAAAATGCTGAGGGAAATATTAAAATCATTTTCTAGACACATTTTCATTCCAACAAAACCCAGCCCTGAAAGCAAAATTTTCCTGGCTGCTGATGCCTCCTCAGATTCTGTGGTTTTGTACAGCGGGTGCTCCCCAAGCTCCCAAAATCCTTTTGGGATCAGGGAAGTCCTGATGGATACACACATGGTACTGGGTATCCCAGGGCTTGTCCTTGGGAATGTGGAGGGAAAGGCTGTGCATGGAAGGCCAGAGCCACATGAACAGCACCTGGGAAGGGATGTGTGAGGTCCAGCTGTGGGTTTGGGGATGCTCCACTTGGCCCTTGTTCCAGAAAAGGAGGGATGGAGCCCTGGATAACCCTGAGGACAGCAGAGATTATGTTTCAGGACCCTTCCAACCCAAACCACTTTGGGATTCTGGGATTCAGCATCACTCCAGCACCTCTGGAGCTCTGTCCCTGGGGAGCTTGTTTAATACACAAGTCAGTGAGCAAGGGAGGGAGAAAATGAGGCATTTCAGGACAGAACAGCTCAAAATAAACTGGGTTTATAAGATACCAGACAATGATTTGGGTTATTGCCTCTCCTGTCTTACCTACTCTTTGACCTGCCAGTATTGTTCAACTCCCAAGGCAGGGCAGCCAGAAGGGCTTGAGGGATTTATCTGATGTGCTGGGAAAGGGGTGGGAAGTCAAGGGGAGGGAAAACTCATGGAGGGAAAAGCAGAGAGTGCGGCAGAATGGGAGATCCGAGGCAGAGGTGGCATCTCAGGAGGGCAACAGGGAAGGACAAGGGTGCCAGAGAACAGGGAAGAGAGGAACCAGCTGAGGAAGGAGCAGGGAGAAGGGGAGCAGGGGGACACTCTGAGATCCAAGGACAGAGCTTTTCTACTCAGAAGGGACCACAAAACCCAGTGGGGACACATCCTGCAAAGGAGGGAAAGGCAGTGAGGGATAACGAGGGAGCCTTGCAGCAGAATCAATTAATGAGCGAGTCAGCTGCTGCTGAATGAGATTTGAATTTCACACCAGTGCTGGAAACCCCAAAATAAACCTTTCCCCTCCCCAGTGCGTCAGAAATTCTGCCTTTTAAGGCAGCATCACCCGCTAGATGTTGGAGGGGCAGACAAGGGACAGAAAATAAACTCCCGAGCCCCTCCTCTTGTGTCTCTCCAGTCCTTTATTCTGCTCTAAGCCTCGGATCCTGGTGGAGATGGGAAGGGCTGTTCTCACCCAGGAGGGAGGAGAATTCCCATGGGATGGAGAACAACAGAATTCCAATTTCTAATTCAGTGCCTGCAGCTTGTTAGTGGGGGAAAAGGCACCTGGTAAGGTGTGCTCCCCTGGGAGCTGCCCTGCCTGTCCTGCTGGAATGGTCCTGGAAAACGGAGCTGGGGGGGCAGGGCAGGCTGGGGGGAGCTGCAGTACCACGGATGGCTCGGGCAGGCTGAATTTCAGTGGGAGTCAGCTCCAGGCAGAGCAGAGAGAGGTTTGTACCAGGATTTAATGAGGCAGAGAATCCGTGTTGTCCTCAACATCAAAGGGGCTTCCATTTTCAGCAGATGGCAAAGATTTCATTCCCAAACAAGCACGGAAATACCCAAAAATCCTCAGCACTCCCTGAGCCCTTCCTAACTCCAAAGAGCTCTGCCAGCCCCAGGGAAAAGCCTGCCCAAAGCCAGAGCTCCTGGCATTGCATTGGCACCTCAGTGACATCGGAGGCTGGGGATTGTGCCAAGGAACACCCTGGATCTCCCCCTGATGCCAGTGCCTGGAATCATGGAATGCTTTGGGTGGGAAGGGAGCTTAAAGCTCATCCTATCCTATCCCCTGCCATGGGCAGGGACACCTTCCACCATCCTAGGCTGATCCAAGCCCCATCCAACCTGGCTTTGGACACTTCCAGGGATCCAGGGACAGCCACAGCTTCTCTGGGCACCCTGTGCCAGGGCCTCCCCACCCTCCCAGGGAAGAATCTCTGGGGCCATGAGATGTTTTATTAGCAATTCCTCACAGGACTGGGTAGCCCTTGGAGAGGGGCTGTCCACTCAAACCTCTCTTCCTTTTGAAACAAGCATTAGCTCCAGTCCTCCTCCCTGCCACCTGGATTTGTGTCTCTTCCCATGGCAATCTGGGAAAATTTCATCCCTGTGTACATATTTTCCTGAAGCTCCTGATTCGCAAAGTCTCCTTCATCCTTTCTATGTGGTGGCAGAGCCAAAGGCCCTCCCATCACATGGAACATGCTCAGTACTCCCTGGGGCAGCTCCACCAGCTTTTCTTCCTCTCCTCAGCTCCTGAGCCACCCACTGGTGCCATGTCCCAGCCTCCAAACCACTTTCTCTTCTTCCTACTGAGCCATTTTTCCACATCCAACTTGCCCAAGCCCAGAGTCCTCCGGATCATTTAGGAAAAGCCAGAGTGTGTGACCTGTGATCACTTTTTGTTCTTTTAAAGCTTCTTTTTGGGGAAGGCTGAGCTGATGATTCTATGCCACATGTAAATAGCAGTTTTTAGCAGGTCTAAGACACTGGGATTTTATGGGCTTGTGGAAAACCTCCCCAAAGAGCTGAAAGAGTGAATTCCTTCTGGTGTAGACTATTCCTGGAATGTTTATTTGCAATGCAGAGGGACTAAACCACTGCATTTATTCTCCCTCACAGGAATAAACACAGGAATGGTCCTCCCTTTGCTTCACCCCAACCCCCTGTGCCTGCTCTGGGAAGTCCCATGGTCTGGATTCCCCATCCTTTTCCATAGGAAAGGATCACAGGGTTCCTTCCCGGCCTCCCCCACCCTCCTCTGCTCTCCCTGTCATGTGAGGAAAATCTGATTCCTTCCAGCAGGGTTTTTTCCACTGTATTTGTAAAGCTGCACCAGGACTGGCCCCGCTCCTCCTGCTCCTGCCTGGATTCATCCTCGTGGGGACTCCTGAGTCCTTCTGCAGTCCTTTGCAAAACCCTCATGGATTTATATCTGCATCCTCCCTCCTGGGCCTCCTTTACCCTGCCAGATCCTGGGGTGGGTGAATGGATGGATGGATGGATGGATGGATGGATGGATGGATGGATGGATGGATGGAGGGAGGGATGGATGAAGGGTGGGATGGATGGATGGATGGATGGATGGATGGATGGATGGATGGATGGATGGATGGATGGATGGATGGATGGATGGATGGATGGATGGATGGATGGATGGATGGATGGATGGATGGATGGATGGATGGATGGATGGATGGATGGATGGATGGATGGATGGATGGATGGATGGATGGATGGATGGATGGATGGATGGATGGATGGATGGGTGGATGGATGGATGGATGGATGGATGGATGGATGGATGGATGGATGGATGGATGGAGCAGGGCTGTCAAAGATTACCATCTGTGGTCCTGACTCCACCCTGCAGCTCTACCACCACCATCCCAGTTTCCCAAGGATCCCAACTTGCTTCCCAGCACCATCAGCTCCTTCAGCAGCTCCAGAGGGATCATTTCCCAAGGATGATAAGCTGAAGTTGTGCCAGGTGCTGGAAGGGAACCAGCAGCTTCTCAAGGCCTGCCTTTGGACTGGCAGGGCCCTTCTGCAGTGGGAATATCCTGTCCTGTCCCTGGAGCAGGATACATCTGGGATGTCCCACAGTTAAGCACAAACCTCCCCTCTCTATCACTGCTGGCCAATCCATCCTCCCCTTCCTGGTGATTTATCTCCCAACATCCCAGCAGAGGTAATTTCCATATGGCACAGACTGCTGGAGTGGGCATTTTTCAGGATATTTATCTTTCATTTGCATAATATTCAAATGATTTCTAAGTGTTGAAAACAGTTCACAGGAGAAAAACAAAAGAGTTGCTCATAAATTCCTTTTCCTCTGGGTACAGGGAAACTGGTCAAGGTGCATCCTGGATTCGTGCTGGGAGAGCAGGGACCAGCTTTGGAGTTGAACCTGGTGGGAAAAGGGAACCTGTGGAGAGGGAAATGAGAATCTGCTCACATGTGCAGGTGTGTCAGGTCACTGTTCCCAGTCAGAAAGGTTGGTTGGATCTGGGAATTCAGCTCCGTTCCTTCCTGTTCTTCCCTAACTTGATGTCCCAAGGGCTTCATCTCCCAGCATGTCCTTGTCTGCCCAGAGAGCCTCATCCCTTTATTTCTGAGGTCTGGACAGTTCTCTGAGCTGAGGAGCTGGGAACAGAGACACAGGACACCTGGGAACAGGGACACAGGACACCTGGGAACAGGGACACAGGACACCTCCCACCACAGAGCTTTGCCCAGTTGAGCAACATCCCAGTGCCAGGGCAGGGATGGTCTGACCAGGGAAATCACACACAGGATTCCTGTCATGACTGGATGCACTGAGGAGATCCCAGCCTTGCTCCCCGAGTGGATCCCTGCAGCAGCCTCTCTTCCATGCTCCAGCCTGTTTTCCTCTGAAGTTCATCCTGAAGTGGCTCCTTGCTCTGTTTCATTCTCTGCTCCTTGTTTACCTTGGACAAGTATTTGCAGATTCCAGAGCTCAGATCTTTGGGAGGGATTATGCCAAAATCCCTGTGGTCCCTGAACCTCCCAGACAAGATCTGGGATGTGCTGCCAAGCTGGGCCCTGCTCTCAAAGTCCTTAAGCAATGCTTTACCTGCCTACTGCCTGCACATCTGGGTGCCTGTGCTTTCCCATGAAGGCTCTGGGAAACACTGGGAAGAATTTATCCCTGGATTTCACTGAAATGGCATAAATAGAATGGTGAGAAAACCCTCTGCAAATCCTTTTCATCCCATTGGCTTTGATAGAGATACAGGGTTTGTTTGCTGTGTAATTTTTCATGTTAAATATATAAATAAATATGGGATTCAAGAGGGATTTTTTTCCCCCACCTCTATCTATCTATCTCCTCCCATACCTGAATTTTAGGCATTGTGTCACTGGTGGAAGAGGCTGAGTGGCAATTTGGCTTCACTGGGCATCCAGTTCTCAGT
The DNA here is from genome assembly GCA_013398075.1 of Notiomystis cincta. NCBI lineage: Eukaryota > Metazoa > Chordata > Aves > Passeriformes > Notiomystidae > Notiomystis > Notiomystis cincta. The sequence goes on from VZRX01014451.1 coordinate 55,181, forward strand.
AGGGGCTGGGAATTGGGTCAAAAAGTGGGAGGCAGGGACAGGGTGTGAGTCATTATTGGGGGAATGGGAGGCACCTCCCAGTCTCCTCTCGGCATTGGCTCTGCTCTCCCGGAGCATAAACAACGGCTCATCCCTAATGACTCCGCTCTCGTTAAGGGGAAGCTTCATTTGGGAGCTCTGCAGCCACTCAGAATTCATCCTGCATCCTGATGAGTGTGAGGCAGGGTGGCTGTGATCCCCCCCTGACCCGAGGGGATGGTGCTGAGCAGGAGGTTCTGTGTCCAGCTCCTCCTGAGGGTCCCAGACCTGCTCTCCCCCTTGTTGGGGGGGATACAGGGGTGCTCTGGTCAGCCAAGCTCCTGGAAGCTCCTGGAAACCTCTTTCCCCACCTGGCTGAGGGAAAAGGGGGTGCTGACCAGGGGTGAAGCTCCTGGAAGACTCCTGCCTCACCTGCTTGAAGGAAAAGGAGGTGCTGACCCTGTGTGAAGCTTCTGGAATCTGGTACATTCCTCCTTCTGCACCTGGCTGAGGGAAAAGGGGATGCTGACCCTGGGTGAAGCTCCTGGAATCTCCTGGAAGCCTCTTTCTCCACGTGTCCAATGGAAAAGGGGGTGCTGACCCTGTCTGTCCCAGCCAAGCCCATGGATCCCATGTCCTCCAGAGGAACATCCCTCTGAGCAGCCAGTTGGGCTTTCCATACGTCAGGATCCTGGGAATCACACAAAAGGCACCTCTGGTATCCCACTGCCATGAAATGCCCCAGCACTTCCCCAGAATATGTTCAGGGCAGGATAATCCCACCACACTCCGTGGCTGGCTGGCTGCAGTCACCTCTTTTCTAGACTTGGAGCTCTTTGGAGAAGAGAGGATCTCTGTTTGTTTGCTCCCACCCCAGCAGGGTGGGATCTTGGCCCATGGTTGGGAAACTTGGGTGTTCTGTGGATACAAATGTAATTAATTAATGAGGAGAACCAGTGGGAAGGCAGAGCTCATGGCTGGAGGGACTGATTCAGACCAATAACATTTCTTTTATTCATTCCAAGCTCTTCTGTGCAGGAAGAAGCTCTGGAGCTGGTATCTCCAGAGGTTCTCCCACCTGTTCCCAGCATTAACCTTTGCAGTTGCAGCTTGGCTGAAGTGAGACCCCAACCCTCTGCCTGGCTGGGAGTGTCTCGAGCAGAGCCCCTCAGCAGCTCTGGGAGGCTGAAGGGTCCCTCTGGCATCTCAGAGCCGGGCAGGAAAGAGCTCCAGGGTTCCTCATTAATCATCCATCACACAGGGAAATTCCTGTGTCTTCTAGCAGGCTTTTTACCCTGGATTAGGAAGCAGCTGCCTCTTAATTAGAGGCCAGCTAAGTGCTACCGTGTGACCGGCGAGGTTGTGCATATTTAATAACTCAGCTCCCAGCTGCTGCTGCTCGGTGCTGGGTTAGAGGAAGCGCAGGCTGCAAAGTCCCCTTTGATGTTTCCCCACGCTGGCTGTCCTTGGAAACGGGGGGAGTGCAGTGATCCAGCCACCCCAAAATCCAGGGAACCACACTGGGCAGGGAGGGGTGTCCTTGCCTGCACTGATCCGGCTGCTTTACGCAGGGTGGGGCAGGGCCAGCTGGGCAGGGGCTGTGGGTGCTCCTGGTGAGGAGCAGGACTGACCTGGGGAGGGGAGGGGAAGCAGGACCCTGCTGCTGCCCTTCCTTATCCAAACACATCCAGCCTGGACTCTGCTAATGGATTCCTTCTCCCAGTGCTGCTGGGGACAGAGATGAACATCCACGTGATTGAGGCTGGTCCAGTTCCTCACACAGTGAGGTGGCCACCACTGTGCTGTCACAGCACAGGCAGCAGCAGCAGCAGGAGGTGTGGAAGTTCTCCTGCCAGATGTTGCCAGATCCCTGAGCATTGGAACCCAAATGTTTCCCAGTCCTGCCCATGTTCCAGCCCTTGTTAACGGTGTTTGAGGATTCTTCTGCCTGTATTTTCTGCCTTCCAGTCCATGTTCTCCATGTAGCTCCCTGGATATTTCCATGTCTATCTTCCTCTCCATTTCTTGATCCTCCCTGAGGCATTTTGCAATTTTAAATTGCAGCGCTTTGGCTCCTCACCCTTTCCAATCCAGTGCATTGAAGTGTCACCAAATTGTTCTCAGTATCTTTATTTTTCCTCTTTGGATGTCAGGAAAGGGATCCACAATATCCAGGTAAAATTCAGGTGTAGGGAGCCATCCATGGAGGATTAAATCAGCCTGGTACTTGTAGCTCATTAAGGACTCACAGAATCCCGGAATCCCTGAGACTGGAAAAGACCTCCAAGGTCACTGATCCCAAGCTGTGCCCAATCCCCACCTTGTCACCAGCCCAGAGCACTCAGTGCCCTGTCCAGGCCTTCCTTGGACACCTCCAGGGATGGGGACTCCACCATCTCCCTGGGCAGCCCCTGCTAAGGCCTGACCATCCTTTCCATGAAGAAATTCCTCCTGATGTCCAACCTGACCCTCCTCTGGAGGCCGTTCCCTCTCCTCCTGTCCCTGTTCCCTGGCAGCAGAGCCCGACCCCCCCGGCTGCCCCCTCCTGTCAGGGACTTGTGCAGAGCCACAAGGTCCCCCCTGAGCCTCCTTTGCTCCTCCTCTGTCTCCCTGTAGCAGCTGCTCCTGTTGCTGGTGCTCCTTCCTCGTGCCAGAGCCCTTCAGCCCAGAAGAGCAGCACCTGTGGTATGTGACATCCAGGGAGAGGAGAGCCAGGACAGTCTGGTTGCTGCTTCCCAGAATTTCCCCCAGGCAGGAGTTTGCTCCTTCTCCATCCCCTCCAAGGTATTGTTCCCCCTCGGCCAAGTGGATTTCTGAAGTCCAGGACCAAGCTCAGATCATTCTTTTGCAGGGACCCCCAATCCCCAGGAGCTGTGAGGTACCAGCAGCTGGGAAGAACCAGATTCTCAATGGCTGTGGCTCATCCATCTGGAAGGATGGCCAGGAGCAGATCTGTATTCAGCCAAAACAGACTTTATTTGCAGGAACAGAAGCAGATTTTGGGTTGGGATAGAGACAGCCAAGAGGCTGAGCAGGGAATTTGCTAAACACAGTATTTTTTGCCACCCTTTGCTTGTTTGCTTATTTTTTTTGTCAAAAGTGAAATGTCTTGCTGGAAAGTCTCCATTAAAGCTGAACTGGGAGAGCTGCCAAGATCTGGGATGGGATCTCAGGTCAAAAATGTGCTGGGGAGTCAACCTTAAAAACAAGGCTCTGGTGCAGGGAATTTGCCATGGAGTGGGAGCTCTGTGCTCCAGTCCCTTCTGGAGGATTAGGATTTCCTTGGAGTCCGATGTCAGTGCCCCAAAGAGGGGGCAAAGTGTTCTTGTAGTCTGTCACTCACTTATTAAAAGTTTGCTCCTGGACCAGAGAAACAATTTTCCCATGAATATTTCATCAAAACCAATGTGTTTGGGTGAAAAAAAAAAGGAAAAAATTGATGAAATGGCGTTTTCTACAAAACAAACACACACTGCATCCAAAGCAATTCCATGCTGCCCACCCCCATCCTGCCCAACCAGCAGTGCCCTCCTGGATCCTGCCAGGCTCCTGAAGCTGAGCCCAAGCAGAAGAGCTTGGAACCAAGCTGAACATTGGCTGGATTGATATCCCTGACCTTCCACTCCTGTCCATTGCAGCAGGAAGGGAATTCTGGCAGGAGGAGACTGAGGGGTGAATTCAGCAAGGACAGCTCCGATCTCTGCTCCTGGGACAGGGACAGCACCCAGGGAACGGCTGGAGCTGGGCCAGGGCAGGCTCAGGCTGGATTTTGGGGAAAGGTTCTTCCCCCAGAGGGTGCTGGCACTGCCCAGGCTCCCCAGGGAATGGGCACGGCCCTGAGGCTGCCAGAGCTCCAGGAGCGTTTTGGGATTGCTGGGGGGTCTGTGCAGGGCCAGGAGCTGGATCCATGATGCTTTTCCCACTCAGGAGATTCCATGATTTTAACATTTCACCTGGAGACAAAAAAACAAAAAAGCTCTGTTGGAAGAAGGGACCTGGAAGTTTCTCTCCTTGCCATGGATGCAGCTGATGGCATTGGGGTGGGATGGAGAGGATGCTGCAGGGATGCTGAAGGACATGTCGTGGCTGGAGGCTCCTCAATCCTTCAGCTCAGCTCCTGCTCAGCCCACTCTGGGAGGGAACTGAGTTAATATTTCACTAACAGATCTCCTAAACTTGGGCTCCCTATGGGGCTGGCATTGATCACTGATCCTCAGAGCTCCCCTCTTTCTTCCTTCTAACCTTCCCTAGGCTGGAAAGGTGGCTGCTGATTGATATTCCAAGGCAAACGTTGCAGTCTTTCAAACACTGCCAGGCTTTATGAAGAGCTGTTAATAAAATGGATTCACTTGGCAGCAGAAGCAAAAGGAAGGGGGGAAAAAAGGCTGGAAGGAGGAAAAGGGTAATTACCAGACAACTGAGGGCTTTTCCCTACATTGTCTCCAAGGTCTTGGCTCGGGATTGTTCATGACCAAGAATTCCAAGGGCAGATTGTTGGGATTTTAGCATTGGAGCAAAGAGCCAATGTTGAATTTGTGAGAGGGGCTTGGCTTGAAGAATTTGGATTCAGCCATCCTCAGATCTTCAAGATTCCAGAGCACTGGATGATCTCTGGGGAGGAAGTTGTCAGCTATCCATGTTTTTTGTCATGGGGGCACATGTTCCATAAAGAAAAGGAAGGACTGGGACAGAGGATGTGGCACCTGAACACCCCCAGCAGGAACCCTGTCCCTGGGGACTCAGCAGTTCTCACTTTGTGCCATTTTCTGACCTCTCTGCCTTTGCAGGAGGAATGTCCCACCCCCTGTGGGACCCTTGTGCCACGGAAAAACCCTTGGAGCACCTTGATTCTCCTTATTTCCAGCATCCCTGAGTTTTGTCTTCAGCAGTGAGGAGTCAAGAAAACCAAGTGATTTGAGAGAGATCAACTTAGAAGAGCAAGTGACAGATAAAAAAGGCAACCCAGCAGCGCCTGGAATTGAGGCATTTCCAAGGTGTTGACAGTGAGGAGGAGGAGGGAGGTATACTTGGCTCCCAGCAGCTGGAAAAGAGAGCAGAATATGGTTTCTTTCCTCCCCCACAAGGAGAAGGGCTGGAGGTTCCCTTCTCTGGACACAGCTTTGCTTGGGGTCTGTGTGGAGAGGGAGAGGGAGGGGACCCACCCCAAGCAGGGGCTGACCCTCAGGGTGAGGGGCTGGGGCAGTCCCACGAGGGGCACAGTCACTCACTCCTCGTGGGGACTGAGTGTGCCCTGCTCCTGAAACCTGTCACCAGCCTGGGATGTGTCCCTGCACATGAACCATGGGTCCATCTGCTCCTCCTCACCCCCTGGGCTGGACAGGCTGGGGGGGTCACACAGCCCCAGTTCCAGAGCTCCAGGAGCATTTGGACACCTTTCCCAGGGATGCCCAGGGCTGGATTGTTGGGGTGTCTGGGCAGGGCTGGGAGCTGGGCTGGATGGTCTTGGTGGGTCCCTTCCAGCTCAGGGTATTCTATGGTTCATTGTCCTGACGGTCCCACGCTGTCACCTTTGGCAATTTTTAAAGGATTTTTAAAATTAGGATTTTAAAATTTTAAAACTCTCCTTAAAGGAGTTCTAAACCCGCAGATTTTTAGAGGATTCAGCAAAGCAGTGTGTCTGAAATGCAGGGCTCTGTGGTGGAGCTGGGGGTGCCAATGAAGGCCCAGGCTGTGCAGAGCTCCCAGGTCCTCTCCCCATCCCTTTCTGTGCCGTCCTTGTCCTCCTTGACATTGGAATTATGGTGCAGCCACCACAGGGCTTTGTCTGACAGCTGCTCCACTCCAGGATTTCCTTACTTGATTTCTCAATTTGGGAAGTCTTGGGGGACTCGGTGGCTGAATGGCCATTGTTTACTCCAGGCCTGGGAAGGACATCAGGACATGTGCCCACACTGCTGGCCTGGGAGATCAACTTGGACACACAACACAAAGAGTCTGGCAAGCCACAAAACACAGAGTGACTCATCCTGCTTCAGAAATGACTTTCAGCCTCCTCCAAGGTCGCTGGTGCTTCTTTTCACTTCTTCAAGGGCTGAGGATGTTTTCAGCAGGGGAAAATCACCCCCAGGAGTCCCAAGGAAGGCACTGGAGTCCTTCCTCAAGGTGAGCATTGCAGGCAGTGCCTCCTCCTGCCTCCTGAGCTCAGGGAATGTGGAGGGACCTCCATATTTCAGCCTCTCTGCTTTGAGAGGGTCAAGAGCTACCACTGGGGAAAAAAAAAAAAAAAAAGAAAAACTGAAGGCTTTCAATGGAGTCTGCTAAAGATTCCAACCCTTTACCAACCCTGTATCCCACCTCTGAAGGGATGGGATCTGCACCAGCCCCTGCTCCTGGCACCTTCCTGATGGACACTGTGGGGCTGAGGGAGGGAAGCCAGGAGGAGCAGACACTGAGGGGGTGAAGGAGGGGAGCCAGGAGGAGCAGGACCAAGTTGTTCTTCCAGCCCAGGAGCAGCTCATTAGCAAAGGACTCTTTGTTTTTAATGTCTGAGAGCTCAGGCCATGGAAAAGGTCAGGGATGCCTGGCAAAAGGTCCCCCCTGAGGCTGCCCTTCAGCCCAGCATACAAACAGCATGGGGACAGGAGAGGTCAGATCCACGGGAAACACGTGAGCCTGGCACAGACGATTCCTGGGGGAAAGGCTGGGATCTGCCAGGGACTCTGCCCTGGCAAAGCACAAGGAGAGGGAGCAGATGGGCAGGCAGGCACTGACTGGGCAGGAATTCCAAGGTGCATCTCCTGCTGTGGAGCTCTGCCTTTGCCCCAGGTCCTTGGCTCCTGGGTCAATTTGCACATTCCCTTTGACGACTGTTCCATGGCTGGGATGCTGGGAATGCTGGGATCAGGGAGCTGAGCATCCTGTCAAGTCCCACCTTGGCAGCAAGGGACTACCACCCAAAAAGAAAGAGATTATTTGTATCTCTTGCCTCGTTATTAAACTCTGGTCCTCCACTCACTTTCTGAAGACCTCGTTTGTAAATGCCAATTTAAGGTCTCAGAGCATGTCTGTAAATGCCAATTTAACTCAGCTGGTTGTATGGTCTGCAGGTCACGTCCTTTAGGTGCCAGTGCCTGGGGGACCAACAAGGAGGGGCTGGGGGGTCATGGACTGGCTGCTGCAGGCAGGGATATAATGAGGCCCCTGGAGGGAAGAAACAGACCAGTTCCTAGGAGAATTCCAGACTGTATTCAGTGGGAAGAAAGGAGAAGAAACCAGGATGTGAACACCCCTCAGACCAGGGGTTTGTGGCCCAGCAGAGCATCCTATGGACTGGGTTTAGGCACTGGGTTGGCAGCAGCACCACAAATGAGAATTGCTCTGCGGGTTCTTCATCCTTCTCCCGTCCCAGGATGTTGTGCAGAACCAGAGCTGCTGGCAACCTTCCTCATCGACCTTCCTCCCCCAGGCCAGCAGAGGGGCAAAGTCACAAATAATTCCAGAGCCAGGAGGAGAAATGAAATGTCCACCCCCTTCCAATGTTTTGTATCCTTGACACCTCCTTTCCTGACAACAAACCTTAGGAACCCCTACAGGGCCACTTTGTCCCAAAGGTCTGTGCTGGAAGGGACCCCTGAAGGTTTGTTACCGCACTAGACCGGGTCTCTGCTTCTGGATCTACAATCCCAGAATATCCTTAGCTGGAAGGGACCCACAAGGATCATCAAAGTCCAGCTTGGTAAATCTTGGTCAATTCAGCTGCTCCAAGACTTTTTCCACCTCTCTGGTGGCCTGTCCCAGGGCTTCACCACCATGCCAGGGAACAATCTTTTCCCAATTACCAGCCTGAGCCACCTGCACTTCAAGCTGTGGCAATTCTCCCTTGCCCTGCTGCCACAAAAATTGGCTGTATCACCTTTTAAACTCCTTGCCAAGCACAGGTGGCTCTTAGACCCCTCCTACTTTTTGCCAGACCCAGCCATCCCCAGTCTGTCCTTGTGCGCCTTTGTCCCTCTCCATAGGGCCAGCACTTCTCCAGGTAACTGGGATGTTCAGCCAGACCCTCCACGGGCACTATAACCACCCTTGGAGCACGGGTGGGGCTCTTTGCAACAAGAGCCAGAGCACTTTGTGTCTCCACACAGCCCAGGGCTGCTCCAGGCAGACATGGAAAAGTGTCAGTGCTGCTGCTGGAGCCTCCCCTGCTTTGGATTTCCTCTGGTTTGACCCTCAGCTGTTTCTTCTCATCCTGGACCACTGAGCATCCCAACAAGTGCACGATGAATAATCTTCTGCTTTTGGATGCCCTGGGGAGCATCAGGACAGGCCTGGCTGGGTTTTGTGTCCATCACATCCTGGCTGGGTAAGAGGAGGGGAAAGCTCTTTGCTCCTGTCAGCAATCCTCGGGAACCATCCCTCCCTCTGGAAGTGCAGCTTATTTCAGGCATCTGAAGAGGACTTGGTCATACAGAGCCAGGCACACTCTGGGAGCCCTTCAGAGGGGTTCTGAACATCCTCTGTAATCTGGTTTCTCTCCACTGTAGCCATAATTCCCTCCTCCACACAGCACAACAGGATACGTCCCCTTCCTGTGTTTCTCTGATCCCAGTGGCTCCTGCAGCGCTCGCTGTGACTCCCCTGGCGCTCCTTGTGTCCTCCTCCTCCTCCTGCTGCCTTCACCTGCCCTCGGGCCACCGCAGCAGTTCAGGCAGCAGCCACCAGGCTGCTGTATTTCCCTGGAAATACCAGAACAGGTTCTGCATATGTAAAAGCCTGGGAACGGTGACTCGCTGTGAAGGGAATGAATATTCCCGAGCGGCAGCATTGCCTGAGCCGGCACCGACTCCAGGCACTGCCTAATCACAAAGTGCCTCTCAGGAGATTCCTCCTGCTCTTATCTCCTCCTTCCCAGCCACTCCAAGGCCTTATTTCCTGGATGATCTGCTCTTCAGGCTCCATGAGGGGACTTGATGCCCAGTCTGGCTTCAGAAGAGCTTTGTTTAGTTTTGCATCCCAGTCAGAATTATCAAGATGGAAATATCCCAGAATCCCAGAGTGGGTCCACACTGGAAGGGACCACAGAGGGTCACTGGTGGCACCTCCCTGCTCCAGCAGGGCCATCCCAGAGCACGGGGCACAGCAGTGTGTGCACACAGCTCTGGGATAGCCCCAGGGAGGAGACTCCACAGCCTCTCTGGGCTCTGCCCAGGGCTGGGCACTGCCCAGGGCAGAAGTTCTGCCTCCTGTGCAGGGGAATTGCTGGGATCAGACCCTGCCCGTGGCTCTGGTGCCACTGCTGGGCCTGGGAGCAGAGCCTGGGCCCTGCTCAGACCCTCCCTGCACCCAGGGACAGACATGGGACAGACAGGGGACACCCAGGGACAGACACAGACAGACAGAGATACCCAGGGACACCCAGGGCTGAGGGCCCCTCTCAGCTGGGCTCCTCTCTCAGCTCAGCAGCCCCAGCTCCCTCAGCCTTTCCTGGGCACCGAGATGCTCCATCCCTTCCCCAGCTCCGCAGCCTGCGCAGGCCCCGCTCCAGGAGCTCCCTGTCCCTGTGTCCTGAGGATCCAGAGCTGGACACGGCACTCCAGAGGTGCCCCCAGGGCTGGGCACAGGGGCAGGATCACTGCCTGGCCTGCTGGGAATGCTCTTCCTGATGCCCCCAGGATCCCATTGGGCCCCAGGTCACTCTCCTGGCTCAGGGACACCTCGTTGTCCCCAGGTCCTTCCTCACAGAGCTGCTCCCACAGGTCCCTCCCAGCCTGTGCTGGTTGTTCCTCCCGAGGTACAGGACCTGCATTTCCCTGGTTGAACTTGGGACATTTCCTCCCAGTATCTCCCCAAATTCTCCCAGAAGATGAACACAGCTGGGTTGGGTTGTCCCATCCATAGTTTTCCACCCAGTATTTAACCTTGGGAAACCCTGAGGAGCAGCACCAGTGCTGCATCCCAGAACACTCCATCTAAATTCAGCACGTATCCAGCACAATGCAGACATGGAAAACCTCCAGAGGAGTTTCTTGAGCAATAATAATGCTTTTAATAAGAAACAAACATTGGGCAACTTTGTGATTAAACTTTTATATGTTAAACATTTACAAAAACAACAGCTCAAGTGAGCTGCATGTGTGAGTGGTGCTCAGAGATAAGCCAGGAATCTGCTATGAATATGGATCAAAGAGCCCTCATGGAAGAGCTCCATCCTAAAATTCTGGTTTGGGGGGGGTGGGGTGTGTGTGTGTGTGTGTGTGACAAAATATCCATGAAAGACAAAAATAAAAGAGGCCAAGAAAATGATGAGAATTCACTCTGCTTCCTCAGCTGAGGATATCCATTGGAGAAGGGTAGGGTGGTATCCACCTGGGAAGTTTGATGGGAAATATCCACAGTAGGAGTGGCATCTGAGGCCTTGGAGATTGATGCAGCTGCTGCTGCTGCTTGTAACAATTTCTGTTTTCCTTGGGAATGCTGTGATTTGGATAAACTTGCTCTGGAAAGTACAAGCTTTGGCCCAACCCCTGTGGATTGTCTGCAAACACAGAATGAGGCTGGGAATTCCTATTTAAGGGCATTTCACGGAGATTTGGGCTCTCTGAATGGTTTCCAGAGAATGATGTGGAAATGGACAGCCTGGGAGAGCTGGGGTTGCTCACTTGGAGAAGAGAAGACTCCAGGGAGACCTCAGAGCCCTTCCAGGGCCTAAAGAGGCTCCAGGAGAGCTGGAGAGGGACTGGGGACAAGGGATGGAGGGACAAGGCAGGGGGGAAGGGCTTTAAGTTGACAAAGAGTAGATTTAGATGGGATACTGGGAAGGAATTGTTCCCTGTGAGGGTGGGGAGGCCCTGGCACAGGGTGCCCAGAGAAGCTGTGGCTGCCCCTGGATCCCTGGCAGTGTCCAAAGCCAGGTTGGACACTGGGGCTTGGATCACTCTGGGATAGTGGGAGGTGTCCCTGCCCATGGGTGGGCTTTAATGTCTCTTCCCAACCAAAGCATTCCATGATTCCATGATATTTCAACATTTCCTGCAGTTTCTGGTATCATCCAATCCCGGCACTGCCCAGGGAGCTGGGAAGAGTTTGTGTCCCTTGTCCTTCCTGAGGATCCTGCTGGGAACACCTTTTGGAGCAAATACACTGGAGTTCAGTAAAGATGATCCATGTCCAACAAAATGGCCTCTTCTTCCAATATGGGTGTCCCAGGCTCCAGGGAACTTTTGGAGCTGGGGACAACTCTCCCCGAACACCTCAACTCCAAATCCCAGTGGCTCAATCCCTCTTTGACCCCTCCATCCATAACCTGCTCCTTGATTTATTCCCCAGCTCTCCCTCTCACCACCACTTTTGCATATGTAAAAACCCAGTTGGTTTTTAGCAGGTTTAATGTTTTTTCCCGATTTTCCACCTAAAGTAGGGCAGTTGTTTTATCCCTGAGCTGGCTGCAGCTCTCTATGTAGGTTAATAAGGTTTGCCTTCGTTATTTACACAAGGTTTTGTTTGTTTGTTTGCACTTCTCCAGAAAATTTAACACAAAATGCTACCCAGAGCAAACAAAAAGAATAATTTTGTAAGTTTGAGGATTCTTAGGGGAAAAAGACAACAAAAGAACAACATGGGGAAATGATGTTCCCAACTAAAACATCAGAATTATGGCCTCAGGGAGCCTTTGGTCACTCTGAGGAGCAAAAGGAAGGTTTGACATTATTTCAAAATATATTTTTACATTTGAGAGTGAGAAAATTTGACCACTTTGGCCACTACTTTTTGTTTAAATATGAAGCACAGGATAAACCCCTCTTGGGAACCTGAACTCTGCAAGTGCTTGTCCTAAAGCTGGGGGATAAAAAGCAATATTTAACCCTAATAATAATCAGTGATATTCTGTTATTATTAATACCCCACTATTGAACACAAAGAAGGAAGCTGAGGTTAAGTGTGAGGAATAAAGATTCAGGCTCTGTCTCTTAGGATGGTTCTCAGGTAGCAGGAGCTCCCAGGCTGACAGATAACCCAAGGAAGATTAAAAATTGTCTCAGGACCAAAGTAGGTCTGGCAATGAACCAACTCCTGCAGCAGCAGCGGGGATGGAATCAGCAGAGATGGAGCAGAAGAGGGAAAACGTGGAGCGAGAGGTGGCTGGGAGGTGGTGGAATGGCTGTCACCCTGTCCCACAGAACCTGGGGGTGATGTCCCACAGCAGCAGGGAAAGGTGGGATTTTCCTCCTGGAGGCCCAGGTCACCTGCACCAGGAGCTGCTGAGATCTCACTGAGGCAGCCTTGGCACTGCTGATGTGCATTTTCATTTCATGTTCATGAGATTATGTTAATGTGAATGGGGATGCTCCAGGAGATGAACTTTTCCAGCAGCACTGGTGGAAGCTGGATGGGATGGCCTGGGGAGACAGGCACAGCATAGCCCTGGTTGCCAGGAAAATAATGGGAATGTTGTTACATCTCAGCAGCAGCACAGGGATGAAATAACCCCTCCTGGATGAGCTTCCAGCAATGGCAGGTCATGCTGGGAGGGTTCCACAGCCTGGAGGAGCTGGGCAGGAAATCAGGATCAAATTCCTGCCCCTCCAGGATGGGGTAGATAATGGGAAATCCAGGATGGCAGCACTGGTCTCCTTCTCCCTGCCTAAAGCAGGATACAGCCTTTGGCTTCCCATGGGCAGCCTCAGACTTTCTCTTCACCTACTGCCCTCACATTATTAATATTCATGATCAAAATCATCCTTTTCCTGCTCAGGAAATTGAAAGCTCAAATAAAATTTATTAACGTGTCCATTTTCCTGCACGTATTTCAGAGCCTGATTTCCCAGAAGTTTATCCAGGGCACATTCCCTGTCACAGAGCTTTCAGTGCTGAAGCAGCAGCCAAGACATGAAAAGCCTGGAATGGTGACACCTCCACTGGGGTCATTCCACCTTCCCAGTCCCCTGCTATTGCCCCCTGCAGATGGTTCCAGAAGGGGATCAGGAATGGGGAAAATCTCCTGGATGGGTGAGAGGTCTGGGTGCCAGAATCAGTGTATCATTGAATGTCAGCAGGGGATGCTCAAGGGAGAGAGGGATGGGCAGGGCAGCAGAGGTAGATCCTGGGGTATCCTGGAGAGGATGAGGAAGAGCATTCCCAGCAGGCC
>VZRX01014453.1:0-10538 GCA_013398075.1 Notiomystis cincta
TACGAGATCTGCTCCTACGGGGACGTGATCCAGGTGGTGGAGGTGGCACAGAGAGACGCCGAGCCGCCGCTCGCACCGCCCGGGGAGCCGCCGCCGCCGCGGTCCGGGGGCACCGTGCCGGGCAGAGCGCTCGCCTCCGTCGCCCTCCTCGCCTACGGCTACTTGGTGCTGCCGCTGCCGCCCTACGCCGCCGGGCTCTGCGTGGGGCTGCTCTGCGGGCTCCTGCTCGGCTTCCTCGCCGTCCTCTTCCTCGTGCCCAAGGCTCCGCCGGCCGCTCGGGGAGCGTGGGGCCGCCTGCGCCCCAAACTGCTGCCGGGGGAGCCGCGGGACACCCTCCACCTCCAGGTAGGAGAGGGCTGACGCGGGGTGGAGAGCTGGAGGGGACCGCAGGGCTGGAGGGACGGGGGTGAGCGGGCACAGCCGGCTCCCCGTTGCCCCTTTTCCAGGGCTGGATGAACCAGCTGCACACGTACGACCCCGAGCTTTTCCACCCGTCGCTCACGCACTCGGTGCTCGCCGTGCTGGACGGGGCCACCCTCAAGCTGTCCTACCCCAAGAGCAACATCCCGCGCCGAGCCACCTGCGAGGAGGAGGAGATCTCGGACGCCGTCTTCGTCAGCCACCGCTGCTACGACCTGACCGACGCCAAGGTGAGCCTGGGTGTCCCCAGGACCCTCCCGCGGGGATCCCCCCAGGCCTGGGCCGGCCTCACCCCGCTCTCGGTGCCGCAGGTCTTCCTGTGCCCGCCCAGCCTGGCCCGAAAGCGGACGTGGAACAAGAAATATCCCATCTGTGTGCTCCTCCCCGAGGCGGCGGAGGGAGAGGGCAGGGGCAGCGAGGAGCAGGACGCGGAGCTGCAGGGGGAGGAGGGGACGAGGAAGGTGCCGGGGGCCGGGCAGGACGCCCCGGGGGACAGCAGGGACAGGTGCCTGTACCTGTTTGGGCGGACGGGGCGGGAGAAGGAGGAGTGGTACCAGCACCTCGTGCAAGCCGCCCGTGGGACAGCCAGCGGCCACGATGACACCAGGGCAGGTGAGGAGCAGCCCCGAGGGGTCACCGCGTCAGCACAGGGTGGGTGGCATGTCACTGGCGTCATGGACGGGCATCATGTCATCCCTGATGCCATCCTGACCCAAGAGACTGGATATTAGGAAAAGTTCTTCCCCTGAAAGGGCTGCCCAGGCCTGGCACAGCTGCCCAGGGCAGAGGTGGAGTCCCCATCCCTGGAGGGAGTTAAAGCCCTGGGGATGTGGCACTTGGGGACACGGGTTAGTGCTGGGGAGTGGTTGGATTGGTGACATCAGAGGGGTTTTCTGGGTGCTGGGGAATGGTTGGATTGATGACATCAGCAGGGTTTCCCAAGCTAAACGATTCCATTCCACGCCCCCAGGTATGGGATGGGCTCCCAGTGCCGAGGACATCCCGGCCACGGATCCAGCCAAGGACCTGTCGGGAAGCGACGAGGAGATTTACCTGGATTACAGCACCTACATGGCCCGATTTGTGCCGGCACAGGGGGCGCCCAGCCCGGCCCAGAGCCCCTCTCACGGAGCTCTGGGCAGCCCCACGCCCACAAAGGTGAGTGGGGCAAACCCAGCACGGGGTCTGGGACAAACCCAGCACGGGGTCTGGGACGAACTCAGTGCGGAGCCACTTCCAGTCCGTGCTTTGTTTGAGCAGCCACGCCCCGGGGCAGGGAGTGCCAGGACAGCAGCTCTCGGTGCTCAGGGGTGCTCAGGGGTGCTCAGGGGTGCTCAGGGGCCACCTCGCTGCAGGGGCTGGTGGCTGCTGTCCCCCCACAGCTCGGCGAGGACATGGCCTGGATGAACGCGCTGGTGGGACGCATCTTCTGGGACTTCCTCCGGGAGCAGTACTGGGCTGAGCAGGTCTCCAACAAGATCCAGAAGAAACTGAGCAAGATCAAGGTGAGAGCGGGAGCGTCAGATCCAGCCCCGCTCCCAGGGCCCCACGGCGAGTGCCAGGCTGTGGTGACCGTGCCCCGTGGGGTTTCCCTCCACCAGCTCCCCTATTTCATGAACGAGCTGACGCTGACAGAGCTGGACATGGGCACATCCATTCCCTCAGTGCTCAGTGCCTCCAACCCCACCATCAACGAGCGAGGTAAGAGCCCCAGTGCTGGCTCCAGGATGGTTTTACGGAGCTGCCAGCCCCGTCCCTGAAGCTGGGAGGTTTTGGCAGTGCACAGGCAGCTCTGAGCCTGTGGTGCTGACGTGCTCTCGTCCCTCTCCCTGGCAGGGCTCTGGGTGGACATGGAGGTCACCTACAGCGGCTCGCTGCAGATGACGCTGGAGACGAAGATGAACCTCAGCAAGCTGGGGAAGGAGAGCTCTGCGGAGGAGAGCGGCCCTGCAGAGGCAGGCAGAGAGGGGTAAGAGGCTGTCCACGCGTGGGCTCATCCTGGGGCTGCTGCTGGAGGCCCAGAGCACCCCGTGACCTCGTGGGGCTCGCAGGGCCCGGCCACGGCTGACCCTGCTGGCAGACAGCGACGCCGAGTCGTCCAGCGCCGGCTCCTCCGACGAGGAAGACGTCCCAGAGCCCCTGGGAGCCCCCGGGGAGCGGCTCCCCCCGCCTGGCACCGAGGGGTAAGGGGGTGCTGGGGGGGCTCCGTGCCCTGGGGGGCACGGGGAGGTGTTGGGGGATGCACGGTGCCACGTCAGCACGGGGGCCTGGGGACGGTGTCCCCAGCAGGGCACACACAGCACGTGGTGCCGACCCTCCAGAGGGGATTCTGTCCCTGGGGCACCCCAAAACCCAGCAGGGCACACACAGCACGTGGTGCCGACCCTCCAGAGGGGATTCTGTCCCTGGAGCACCCCAAAACCCAGCAGGGCTGAGCTGGGCCCCTCTTGCTTCAGCCACGTCAGCGGCAACAGCACGAGCAGGAAGATCCTGCGCTTCGTGGATAAGATCGCCAAGTCCAAGTACTTCCAGAGGGCCACGGAGAACGAGTTCATCAAGAAGAAGATGGAGGAGGTTTCCAACACGCCGCTGCTGCTGACGGTGGAGGTGCAGGAGCTGGCAGGAGCCCTGGCTGTGAACATCCCCCCGCCACCCACGGACCGTGTCTGGTACCAGCTCTCCTGCCCCCCACACCCGCCCTCCTTCCAGCTCCCCCTGCCCTGCAGGGACCCAGCTCCAGGGCTTTGGGCTCACCCAGGGCACCAACAACCCAAGGCTGCTCCCCAGAGGGGCTCACAGCCCTGGGGCTCATTTCTCTGAGACTCCACCCAGCCCAACACGGGATCTGGGGACCCCGAGCTGTCACCTCCTCCCTAAAACACAGCAGTGGGGCCACATCTTTGGGAGGTGATGCTTTCTGCCTCTTTCCCTTCCCCTCCCAGGTACAGCTTCCGAGCGCCGCCACAGCTGGAGCTGAGGGTGCGCCCCAAGCTGGGCGAGCGGGAGGTGACCTTCCTGCACGTCACCGAGTGGATCGAGAAGAAGCTGAAGCACGAATTTCAGGTGCCTGGGCTGTTCAGGGGCTCAGCAAACCCCGCTGAGGCTTGGGCATTGCTGCTTTTGGGCCAGTTGTTCCTGCAAAAAGCCAACACCTGGTCTGGTCTGGCCAGCTCAGAGCAGAACCCAAATAACAGGCTCCAGGGCTGAGGAAAAGTCATTTCCTCCCACCATTTGCAGCCCTGCCCCAAGCAGGGAGGGTTTGGGGTGTCAGGCAGTCGCAGGCAGACACCCCCAGAAGGGCTGAATCCACCCATCAGTTCTGGTTTGGGGGTGTTTGGGAGATTTTCCTTCCCAAGGGTTTGTTTTTAGCCTCTCACCTCTGCTCAAGGAGCAGAAATGTCCCTACAGGTATTTAGGGCCCCCCAAAGCCACCCATTGGGATGGCTTAACGTGCTGGTCCCTGGCCTCTGCTGTGACCTCCCCTGAAGCCATGGAGGTGGGCAGGGCAGAGGAAAACTGTTCCTGCTTGTGCCCACCCTGACATCCAGAGCTGGGAGCCCCCTGGGGCTGCTGCTGCAGGGGTGGGGGCCCAGGACCCCCAGTTCACAGCCTCAGCCTCTGACCTGAGTGTGGCTCCTGCCAAGCCACCTCCAGGCAGTGTCCCCGTGGTGTCCAAAGCCACTGATTTGTTTCTCTGCATTCCTCTTTCCAGAAAATTTTGGTGATGCCAAACATGGACGACCTCATCATTCCCATCATGCGCTCCGGCCTGGATCCGTGGCCACCCAGCAGGGAACTGCCCCGGGACCCCGCAGCCAAGGGGGACAGGAGGCTCTGAGGCACAACCCCGGGGGCAGGGACACTGCCCAGAGCTCAGGGACCTCGCTGGGACATGGGGACAGCCGGGCCTGGCCTGCACCCAGGGCTGTGGCTGGATTCATCCTCATCCTCTGCTTCTGCAGACGAGCCTCCTCAAATCCTGCAAGCACACCTTGTTCAGGGCACAACGGGGCTGCGGAGAGCCAGGAGTTCCATGGCTGCACTCCCAGGACTCCTGGCCAAGCAGGCAGCTCTGCACAGTGGAGGGCTGGGCTTCCCACTGTCTGGTTCCCAAAGAGGGTGCAGGACACCTGGGCCGGTTCTGCACTGAAGGAGTTGGGATCATCCCTGATCCAGAATTCCCGGCTCCGGGGCATCCCCCGCTCCCCGCAGGCAGCTGGGCTGCAAGGAAGGCACGGGTGGGAAAGGAGTCCCAGGTGAATAAATCCATCTCTGCCCAGCCCTGCCTAGCAGCCCTCTTGTTGTACACGAATTCCCAGCCCTGCTGAGGATTCCAGCCGGGATCAGGGGGATTTGAGCAGGGAGAAGCCCCCGGGTTGCACCTTCATTGTGGCCAGAGCTGTGCTGGGGATGTGTGGGACAGGCAGTGAGGGCACAGAGTCAGGGAGCCTGCACATGGGGAGGCCCTGTATTCCCAGTATTCCCACTGGAAACTGGTGCAGAGGTGCTGGTGTGTGCTCTGCTCTCTGCTGGGTGAGAGGAAGGGGAGATTTCCTGGTGCTTTGGGTGAGTGGGAAAAATTCCCTGGGCGAAGGGAAGGGAGGGTCCAGAGCACAGAGCAGCACTCAGCTGTCCCAGTCCGTCCCTGTCCGTGTGGGCCAGTCCCAAATGCCACTTTTCCCACTCCCACCTCCTGAGGAGCCTGGGAACAGGCAAGACACCCCTGCAGAAGGAAGAGAGGGAGCAGGCCTGGCCTGGAGCCCCTTTATTGCAAGTGCCCAGTCAGGCAGCCTTGGATCTCCATCCTCAGAGCTCTTCCTGCATGCCTGGCTTCTCCTTCACCAAGTGTTTCTTCTGAGGGCCCTGGAAGAGAGCAGGAGGAGAGGTTGGTGCTGGGGGCACACAGACCTGGCCTGCATGGCTGTGTCTGGGCTGTGGTGACCACAAAGGCAGCTCTGACCAGCAGCTGAAAAATGGGATTATCCCACAGCAAATCAAACGTAAGGGAGAAGATGACAGGAATGAGTTGTGTCCCTCAGCCTCCAGAGAAATGTGATGTTTTAGCCCAGAACCCATGGGGGGAAATGGCAAAGGAAAGAGCTGCACCCAGGTCAAAGATCCTCCTGTCCCCCAGCTCCTCGTCACAGCAGCTCAAGGCTGGCAGTGACACAAGGGGCTCCTGACACTGAGCTGAAGGAAATCAGCTTAGCCCCTAAAGAGCTCTGCAAAGGCAGTGCCTAACCAATCCCCCTGGCAGCACTAAGGAGGCTTAGCCAGCTTCACATGGCATTTCTGGCTGACAGGCCAGACCCAGACCCAGTTTACATCTGCGTGGGATCCAGGCACTTGTTTCTTTCCCTTCTCCTTCTCCCTCTCCTGGTTTACTCAGTGCTTCCTCCACTCCAGACTCAGACTTGCACCAGCCTGGGGAAGGCTGCAAAACTATTCAGGAAACTGCTATGTTTGGATTATTTAATTATATATATATTTTACTTTTTGCCCTGGATTTAAGAAAAATTCACTGCTTGGCCTTCTTGAGAGCTTCTGACTAAAGCACCATAAATTTACATCTGAATTTGACCCAAACTTTTTTTTCCCTCTAAGAACATCAAAGCTATAAATCATTCCAAACAAACCAAAGCAGTGCACAACTCCAAGTGAAAGGGACCATATGGCCAAGCCAGTGCCTTGCCAAGCTAACTGCTTGTTTAAAACTTCCCGTGGTGAACGGGAACTGGTTGCCCATATGGTCTGTTTTGGGTTGTCTTGGATCACTCACACAACCATCCTGTCCTCCCTTAGCCTCCTTTCTGCTCTGTGAACTGAATTCATGGCTGTCTTTGGGCAAGAGAGTCTCAAACCTTCATCTGGCTGTTGTCATGTCAGGAAACATCACAGAATCGTGTTATCATAAAATCCTGGGATAATTCAGGTTGGAAGGGACCTAAAACCCATCCAGTCCCACTCCCCTGGCTGTGGACACCTGGAAGATGCTTGGCTGGAGTCAGGCAGCTGCTGTGGCCCCACGATGAGCTGAGGCAGCCCAAGGGACTCACCATGAAAGCTCTTTTTTCCTGTGCTGTCTGGAAGCGGCCGTGGCCGAACTTGGAAGTGGTGTCAATGAATTTGAGCTCGATGGCTTCGTGTGCCCGGCGGCTCGTGTGCACCAGGAGGGACTGGGAGGGAACAAAGCATCAGGAGAATTGTCACAGAGGGTCAGGGTGGCTGCTCCCATGGAGGCAGGGCTGGCATGGCCCCTAAACAAGTCTCTTCTGAGAAATCTGTGTCCTCAGAGCAACGCCCTGGTGCTCAGGTGGTGGGGAGCTTGCAGAGCAGCTCTTCACTCAGCATTTCACAGGACCACAGGATCAGCTAGGCTGGAAAACACCTCTGAGATCACCAGGCTCAACCTTTGACCTCACAACACTTTGTCAACCAGACCGTGGCACTGAGTGCCACATCCAGCCTGTCCCTAAACAGTGACCCCACCACTCCCTGGGCAGCCCAGTGCACAGTGACTCCACCACTCCACAGTGACCCCACCACTCCAGTGCCCAACCACCCCTTCTGTGGCAATCCAAGGTTCCATTTCTGAAATGAACCCCAGCCCTCAGAGCTCTGAAGCTCTCCAGAGAGGCTCCATCCACCTCAGCACCACCCCAAGGACACGCCCAGTGTCCCTGCCCAGCTTTTGGAGGGCTCTCCACATGGGAAAGGTGCTCCTGGGCACCTGCCACCGGCCCCAGCCCGGTGCCCTCACCTTGCGGAGGGTGAGCACGCGCTTCCTGGTGCCCACCACGCAGCCCTTCAGCATCAGGAAGTCGTTGTTGACCTCCCCATAGTGAGGGAACCCGCCCTGTGGGGAGAGCAGAGGGGTTGGTGTGCAGGGAGCTGGCTGGGAGAGGCAGGAGAGCCAGGGCCCTGCCACCCCCCAGGCCCCACCAGAGGCGTGATGGTTTTCTCGGTGATGTCGTAGTGCGTCGAGGCGTTGTTCCTCACCACCTTGCCGTCCTCCACGTGGATGCCGTGGCCAACGCGGTAAATCTGCGAGCACACAGGCAGAGAGGACGTGCAGACTGCCCTGGCCCTGGCTGAGGAGCCTCACAGGGTCACAGAACCCCACACAGCAGCTCCTGGGTTTCACCAGGGAGTGCCCTCCAGCAGCGGGAAAGCAGCAGGGAAGGCACGGAGGTGTCTGGGGAAACACCCCTGGGGAGGAGAGGAGCTGAGGGCACCGTGGGAAGGGGGTGGGTGTGACAGGGGCCCGAGGGGCCCGGGCTGTACCTTCTTGTTGATCTCGGTGCGGTGCTGGTAGCCCTTCTGGCCGGCGCGGGCGATGGAGTAGCCCACGCGGGCAGGGTGCCAGGCCCCGATGCAGGCCACCTTCCTCAGGCCCTTGTGGGTCTTCCTGGGCAGCTTCTTGGTGTGCCAGCGGCTGGTGACCCCTGGGAGCGTGGGGACAGGGCAGGGGCAGCAGGGAGGGCAGGGCAGGGCTGGGGCTGGGGAAGGAGAGTACTATCCCTCTCCTGAGGGAGAATCCCATTGTTCTCCTGAGGGACAGTCCCATCCCTCTCCTGAGGGACAGTCCCATCCCTCTCCTGCAGTTCTCAGAGGAGATCAGAGCTGTTCTCACCCTGATCAGACCAGGAGCTGTTCCATGCTCACACCCACACCCCTGCACGTGTGAGAACATCACACCATCACAGGGTGGCTGGGGTTGGAAGGGACCACAAAGACCACCCAGTGCCATGGGCAGGGACACCTCCCATTAGAGCTGGTTGGTTTCTGAGCCTCCTGGGAGGCCTCTGGGCACAGCAGACAGCACAGCTTCCACTGGCCTCAATCTCAGGGAAGATCTTCCCACCAGAGGTTGCCTTGTCAGCTCCTTTGTCTCTACATCAGAGATGCTCCTTGGCACTTTTCCCGTGCTGGAACCCCTGAGATTCAGGAAACCCAGCTCTGCCACGACGGGATGTCCTGAGTAAGATCCTGAGGCCCTTTGCTGCTCCCTCCACCAAAAGCTGGGGGCTCTCAGCGTGGCTGAGAGCTGCTGCCCCAAGCCAGCTGATGGGCAGAGCCACGTGAGGAGCACAGCCCCAGTCCTGGTACCTTTCATCCCGTGCCCCTTGGTGACGCCGATGACGTCGATCATCTCGTTCTGGCTGAAGACGCTGTGCACAGAGATCTGCTTCTCCAGCCTCTCCCGGACCCAGTCGACCTTCTCAGCCACTGTCCCCCCGTTCAGCTGGATCTCCATGATGTGGGCCTTCTTCTGCCTCAGTGGCAGCAGCCTCATCTGCAGCACACAGAGCCTCAGGGCGTCGTGTGGCCCCGAGGGAGGGTCACCCACCACGAGTGAGGGGCTCAGGGGTGGGCAGAGCCACTGCCTCACCCCCCTCCCTGCCTCAGCCTCCCCTTCCACAGCAGCCCTGGCTCAGCAGCTCTTTGTATCTGAGATTTTGTGGAGCCAACTGCTTGTCCTTGAGCCCAGAGACCCCATCTGGGCTTGAGCCAACCTAGTTCTCCCTCAGACCCCAAAGCAGCCCTTAACTTCAGGGGTCAACATTAAAATGGTCCCCTGTGTATCCAGCAATCAGCATCTGGCAAAGCTGTGCCTGTCCCTGGGGTTATTTTTGCCCAAAACATTTGACACCAGTTGCTAATTTGAGGTGATCATGAGGCCCAAGGTCCCTTGCTGACAGAGGACTCAGGACCTGCCCAGGCTCTGCCCTCCCTTGCTCTCCTCCACAGGGATTTGTGGGCCCCATTGGGATGTGGGGGCTCCCCAGTGTTCCCAAACCACATCCCCAGGGCAATCCTGGAGCAGGGAGCCCTGGGAGGGGACTGGGAGCTCAGGAGGCAGCTGGAAAGCTCAGCCAGCACCTCCCACCTCACACCCTGCGCTCTCTGAGCCTCTGTGATCCCACCAAAACACCCCCAGTCCCATTTCCAGCCCCCACAGAGCTGAGGAAGCCCCCGAGCCCCCCTGCCCACGCCAGGGGGGGAGGCTCTGACCTGAGTGTGCATGATGACACGGATGACCTTGCAGTACTTCTTCATGGCTGCAAAATCCTTCTCCAGCTGCCTTTTCCCGGCCTCATCCTGCCACTTTTTGCAGTACTTGGTGAACGCCTTCTTCTTGCTCTTGTGCCTAGGACAGAAGGAGCCCCACATCCATCAGGGCTGAGAGAGGCTGGTGGCAGAGCAGAGAGGGGACAGCTCAGCCTGCAGCCACTCCTGGGAGGAACCTCTGGATACCTGAGCCTCCCCTGACCCAGGGGGGAAGAGGAAAGTGGATAACGAGCCGTGAAGAGGGCAAGTTCAGGGGTAACTCAAAACTCAGTTGTCTCCCAGTGCCTGACTCAGCATCGCCAAAACTCGGGCAGAATCGGAGGCAGGGGCAGGCAGGGAGCGGAGGCTGCTGGTGGGTGGGACATTAATTCCTGCGGCTGGGAATTCACACAGCAGCCAGGAGCCTCACCGGGCTCTCAGGGTGGGAAGGGGGAAGCGAAGGAGCCGTGGAAAGGGCTGGCAGGGGACAGCAGGGCTCAGAGGCGTGTGGTGGGTGCGTCTCCATGGCACTGGCAGGGCAGACACGGCTCCTGCAGCGAGGAAATTCACATTTCCACTTCGCTCTCTGCTCAGGGGCGCTGATATTCGCGAGCCCCAGGGGCCTCTTCTGCATCATAAATCTGGTTTCAGTGCAGAGAATTCCAGTGAAACGGGGAGCCCGAGCCACACGAGGGAAAGGGAACCTGCCCTCCGATATGGCGGGGAGAGCCAGGTCGGTTGGGCTGTTAGGATAAATTCGCAGATGCAGATGCTGCTCCGCGGCACCCGGCTGTTGGCAGCGCCCCTGAGCGCGATTAAACAGGCGGCAGCTTCACTCCGCAGGAGCTGAGCCGCTCGGGCAGCCCGGGGATTCCTGCCAGAGATCCCGCACAGGCAGCTCCCCGGGGAAAAAAAAACACTCTGGGAATCCCAGAGAAACCATGGAATTCCTGCCAGAGATCCCTCACAGGCAGCTCCCCAGGGAAACCCTCACACTTTGGGAATCCTGGAGAGCCCACAGAACTCCTGCCAGAGATCCCTCCCAGGCAGGTCCCCCGAAAAACCCA
>VZRX01014456.1:0-11240 GCA_013398075.1 Notiomystis cincta
GAACCTCTCCGAACCTCTTCTCTTTTTTCTCTCTCCTTTTTATCTGTTACTCTTATTACCTGTCTTCTTTTTCATGCCTTCATTAATAAGTGATGTTTATACTCCCCTAGCTAATCTATGCAGTTTTCCCCTTTTCGTTTCATTTTCTCCTGTCATTGTCCAAAGTTGTAAATTCCCCTCCTGTTCTCTAATCTGTTCCTCTTCCTGCCATCACTTTATTTCAAGCCTGCTCTATGCCCTTCCTCAGCATTTTTAAAGTACATAATCTTCTCCCCTCTTCTCGTCTTCTTTGAAAGTGTTAATACCATGTTCAGCAGTAGGTGTGTTCAAAGTAGAGGCAGGGATAGCAAGGAAGGAAGGAAGCTTTTATCCCCATAAAATGACTAAGCAGCAGGTTATCTGTGAACGTCGTTGTACCCGAATTCTCTCTTCATCCTGGGACCAATATGGTAGAGAAGTACACGATGAAAACACTGAACACACAGTCCATCAGCAGTTTACATTGTTGCTTTGAGCCATGGGCCATTCTGGCATAATAAAGGAAAGATGGAGTCAAGCTGATTCTTAACACATGGTAGCTTACTTTCAGACCTAATAAACCATAAATTGTTTGCTTTGTGTCTTGCAACCTAAAAAGTATTACTACCTTAAGAGTTGTGTTCTTTTCTAATAAAAATAAAAATAATAAAAATAGGAGGCATAGCAGGAAGGTCAAGAAAGAGTTTAAAAGGGAAAGAGGGCAATTAATAGAAGCAAAACTTTAATTTCTCTTGCTGAAAGTATATTTAAGAAGGGGAATATATCACAATAATCAACCAGGTTTTTTGCCTTCAGCCTGTCTGAGGCCATGTGGTTTGGAGATCTGATCACTAGTCCGAAAAGGAAAGGCTGTTTGCAAGATTTCTGGGGTGTTTTTTCCTGGAAAAGGTGAGAGGACAAAAGCAGAAATCTATGACATACCCTTTATGCCTTGTAAGGAAAGTATTCATCTGTCTATCTGCCTCTCTCTCTCTCTCTCTTTCTTTCTTTCTACATGCATATATATAGAGATCCATATGTTTCAAGCTGTCACTAAATTGATTTGGAGGCAGATTTTTCTTTCATGTACTGCTCTGAAGATTAGGTTAAATTTGCAATATTTAATATATGGCTTAAACCAATTGAATTGGATTTTCTTATTTGTTTTGCTCTTTTACATCCACTGTTCAGCATTTTATGGAGTTTTGCATGGTATTTCCATCAGTTATAACAGTTCTGACTACTTGGAGACAGAACAATGCCAAAGCAGAAGATAGCGTTTGAAAATTCAAGCAGCATTTTGTAACAATCATGCTTGCTTAATACACCTCACAACATTTTGGTGTATACAGAATCTGTGGCATTTTTAAACCGTTTCTAAACTCATATTTTGGGTGAGCATGAGTAGCTGGCTCTTTGTTGTATAAATCAGTCATTATTTTCTCATTTCTGTTTGTGCTGTCTTCCAGTACTCTTGATTTCTTTAATAGTGTGAACTTTGGTTCTGTTTCTCTTTCGAAATACTTCTTCCATTCAATTTTCTTTGCAACAGGTTCATTGGGCAGTACTCTGACCATTTTTATTCTCTCGTATTTTCTTGTTTTCTTTTGTTTGTTTGTTTTTTTTTTTTTTTTCTGGTGGGTAACTAAAAGAATTTTCTGATTAAATTGACTATTAATAGCCATTATTTACATTAATTTACACTTGTAATAGCATCGCTAGAGGGCAGTATTGATTAAATTAGGCACACTCTNTTTGTTTGTTTGTTTTTGTTTTTTTCTTCTGGTGTGTAACTAAAAGAATTTTCTGATTAAATTGACTATTAATAGCCATTATTTACATTAATTTACACTTGTAATAGCATCGCTAGAGGGCAGTATTGATTAAATTAGGCACACTCTAGTGCTCTTTGGAAACTTAACTGCAGAAAAGCCTCCAGTACAAACATCTTTGCATTTTTAATATATGGTCATGGCTTTCAAGTCCATTTTTCATTACATCCTAAACATAAAAAGTAAAAGTAATCTTAATCACCATGTGTATTAGACATTGTTATTTGTAACTTTAATCTCTGTAAAAGAACATTCTGTGATTTTTATGAGAAAGAATGTGCATGAAGCTTAGTAAAAAGTAGATGGCATTAAAGTTATTGTAAGTTATAATTTATTAGAAATAATTATTAAAGCATAATATTTTTATGATAAAAATATAGACTTTTTCATATGTTTTTTTCTCGGGGAAAATGCTGTGCAAAATAAATATCTTCTAATGCATTAACTGTCTCCTTGAAAAATCTCAGTACAGTGTATTTTATAATAATGGACAGCAAAGATAAGCAGAATTGTAAATTAAAACACTGACTCATTTGTTCTTATTGATTTACAGGTCTCCTGACAAATGCAGCAACACAGAATCCTCGTAGGAGTGGTTTAGGCTCTCTGTGAGCTACTTAACTTAGTCAAGTTTCACTGCTGTTGATCATCATCTGTTATATGTCATCAACTCAACTGTCTGTTTCTCTGTATCTCATGAATGGCAGCATAATTCCTCTGCATTATGAGCTAAAGTTTGTTCTACCATTCTAAGGATCATTGGACTAAGGAATATAGAAAAAGAGATATGCTTGGGCATTAGCAATACAAAAAAGTTCATGGTTAACGTTTCATCTGCGTTATACACCACTGCTGGACTTGCTGTTACCTACATGTTTCAATCCGAAGAGTCTGCTACAATGAAGAGTACATCCCAATCAGCCTTAGAGAAGACTGTTTTGCCTATGGGAGGACACTGAGGTGCAAAAGAGAAACTCTTCTTGTGCCCTAAACTGTCTGAATTGCTTTTATTTTCTTATACTTTCAGTATTTACAATAGACCAAAGAGCAAAATCTATTTTAAAGTGGACACAATCTTACTCTTAAGAGAGTTATGTCATTAAATTGAAGGAGGTCTCCACAAAGACATGATTCCAGCTTTCACAAAGCTGAAATGTTGTCCAGCAGAAGTCTTTATGGAAAGCTGAAGTAAAAACTAACTCAGAGACCTGCTCTTGAAATGCCATGTTCAAGAGAACATAATGGAGCACTGAGAGAAAATGACCTATGTTTGAAAAACTTGGAAAAAAAGAACACAAACTGTCTACACGGCACCTTTATTCCTCTGTACTTAGATTGACTTTCTCGTACTAAAATCATTTTCCGTTTTAACCAGTTAAACATGCCTCTTCTACAGTTCCATTTTTGATAGTTAAAGTTGGATAATACAGTATTTGCAAAGAGCATGTTTGGTCATCTGTGGCCTATGTCTCATCTGATACACCATTTAGCACCAGAAAGCAAATTAAAGAGAAAACAAAAGTAACACTTGTTTGAAAGAGATCATTAAATGTATTTTGAAAAGCCTAAAGTTATATATTTAACAGTTTTTATATGTTGTATATTTGTAGAAAATCCTATTTAACAATTAACGTGATAACTCTGACAGTCATGAAAAGTGGTTCAGAGTTAAGTTGTGTTTTATTACTTCAGTTGTCTCTGAAGTGACTGGTGTCGTTTGCTTTCTTCCATTGGGACATTCTGGATGTAAAGCATGACCAGAGAGGACTGTGTAGAAAAAGCAAAGAATAATGTTGTTTATATTACATAAATGCATTCAACCATTGCACTGTTGGAAGGCATTTTTTATTTTTATTTTATTTTTATTTTTTTGTCTTTATGTACTGATAAAAATAGAGTGTAAAATATTTTACTCATTGCTCTTCATAGCAAGGTNCCTTACTTCCTTCCTTACTTCCTTCCTTACTTCCTTACTTCCTTACTTCCTTACTTCCTTACTTCCTTCCCTCCCTTTCCCTACTTTTATGTAAGGGTCAGTTTGAAGCCTGTTCCTTGATCCCATTTCCAGTGTTTTACCTCATTGTTAGAAAGCCCACTTTTTCAGCATTATTGGTTAGTGAAAATTTAGCAAAGACAGCATAGACAAGGGAGAAATTATGATAAAACAGAAACAAAACCTTGTTCCTTTTACTGTACCTTTTGGCATATAAGTTTGGTACTTATTGGTAAGATACAATCAACAAGGGAGCTTAATTTCCTCCTGGCAAATGTATTATGGTTTCAAGTATACTACCTAATACTCCAATTAACTTTTAGTGTTATGCTAGATCTATTCTACTAAAGAAAAATATATAGAGATTATTCAAGTGACCATAGATGAAAGGTACAAAAATGAAAAGTTGATTAAAGAATTTTTTTAAAGCCTACTCAAACACTGAGGCTTATTTAATGCAGATGTTGCAGGAAGATATGAACTACGGATCATTTTGTCTTCAAGTAAAATAATTATATACAAAATTCTTATTTAATCATAGGATTTTGACCAGTATCAAAGTAGCAATTAAAGCCCAGCCACTTGTAAAGTGTTATGGACTGACTGCACTATAAATGACCAATGTCAGGTTTAAAATGTCATGCAATAAATGATGGTAAATACATTTACTGTACATGTAGACCTCAAGAGCCAGATCCCTCACTCTACCAACTCTCTGTTTTGATTTATTTTAAAGGGAGCTTCGTAGCCTTATTTAGTAAATACAGAAAAAATGAAAGATGTTACATCATTTTTGTTGCTTTACAGTATTCAGTTTTGTGTTGGTTCAGCTAAATTATGAAAAATAAAGAAAATCCTTTTATAAGTGAGACTTGTTCCCTGAGCATGACGTCACCAAAGGAATTTCACCAGATGATAAGTAAGGTGGGAGCACAGAGAGAAAGATGGAATTGGAAATTGAGGACTTGAACTGTGTTTTGAAGTTTTACCCTTCCATTTTCATGTCTTGGGTACCTTCATTTTGGTGTGCTCAGTTACAGATCATATTAAGGTCATTTAGTTTCTGGAAAATGGATGGATCCTCTAGGAACAAGAGGATCTAAGAATGGACATCTGAAATCTTTCCATCTAAAATCATACAGTCCAATCAGTTCTGAATATGCAACCTTATGTCTTTGTTTTCTAAATATTTTAAATACTCAAAAAAGGGTAGATGTACATGGTTATAAGGTCTACTCTGGATAAGAACTATCAAAGAAGAAAAGATTCTGATTACTCTTCAGAGATGCATTTTAGTTGCCGAGTCTCTTGTGTACAACAGACACTTCAAGGCACTTAAAATGTGTTTTGTGCTTTTCCGTCCTCCCCCAGAATGTACAGTTTTAAACAAAAAATATACTGGCTGCCTTTTTCACTGTGAATTACTACTCTAAGAGCAGTGGTGAAATGTTTCTCTCTCAGGAACAATATGTTTTCAGAATATTGTGAACTTTAATTTTACAAAACTAAGTTACATAAAAAAAAAATTTGTTTGTTTCTGAAAGTATTTTATGTGCCTCTTCCAAAGCAGAATTTGAAACACAGAGGGTAATGTCTTATTTGAATGTTATTAAATATCCGTCATTTCTCAGCTTGCACACAAGTAACTTTTTCAAAACACACTTGAAAAGGAGCAGAAAAATACATAAAAACACATGATAGACTAATAAAAATGACCTCCAGAAATGCAGTAAACCTTTAAAAATGTTTTGAAAAAATCTTCTGTGTAGCTTTCTGTTAGCCCAGGCAGGGACACACTTGGTCTGAAAGTACTGCTTTTAATATCTGGGATATCAAATGGAGCAAACATTAGCACACTATAGCAATCAATGTGACACATCATTCACCAATTTCATAATTATGCTTTTAGCATTTTTTTTTCTGTTTTGCCAATTCATTTCTTCTTAGCAGGAGCTAAGGTTTTATGTGGTATCCTCAATCATTCACTTGTTTACTGAAATTGTACCCATGTGCTGTTGCATAAATCTTTAACCCAGGCACTTACTATCTCATATAGCCTACTCATCACAATCCTGATTACTAATTAGACTTTCTAGAAGAAAATAAAGAATTCAAAACTGCCTGAAAGGCCTCTATAACTATGAGGAACAGCCAAACTAAAAGGTGGTAAATGATTGGTTGACAGGAAAATCATAGTACTGACTCCCTGGGCAGCTGAACTAGTGGAAAAAACGAACAGGGGATGTAGCACAAGAAGCCAAAAAACCACAAACCAACCAGCAACCAACCAAAAACCAAACCAAGAACAACAAACCAAACCAACCAATCAACCCCCAAACAAACAAAAAACCCAAAACCAACCCCCCAAAAAACCCAAACCAAACCAAAATTGAAATACTTATTATACTTATTCAAGGGAGAAAATCATACCCAGAACCAGCTCTTTCATCACATAAACCTACATATATGCTATGTCTTTATCAGTTAAAAAAAATATATATATATACACATATATATACACACACACATTTATATATATATATAAAAGAAGGCATTTCCTTTTAAACATCTTTGTATGATGTATACCAAGAATCATATATATATGAGTAACAAACAAAGATAGGAATGGGTTGACTGTTTTTTTCTGACATCACAGAATTGATCCTACATTGAAGTAATGAACAGAACACTGGGCTTAAGCAAATAAAGATGGACAGAAATCACAATATTCTATGGCTTTCAGACTGGGGCTTGAGTAGAGAAAGGAGGTCAAGAAAGAAAGTGAAGAAAGAAACTACCAGGACCAGAGAAAAATAAAATTTTTCATTTCAGAGTATTTAGTGTTTAATAATTGCTTTTTAGTATTCAGTACATGCTAGGGGAGTCAAAAGGAGTATTATTTGAAACAGGGAAATAAGAAAGGAAACATTATTTTAACTGCAGAGATGAGAATTTTACTGGTAATGTGGTTGTCTTCTTTTGAGATATAAATCCCATTAAACTTAGAGACCCATGGGTAATATATAAATGTAATTCTGTCACTGATTAAAAATAAACCAAAAAATGGAAACTAAAATAAAAAGTGGAAATGACAATAAGCCAGAGTAGACAGTGACTAATAATGAGCCATTCTGTGGGAGAATTGTTACAACTTCCTGTACTGCTTTTGACTATGAATGAAATATGAATACTGAGAATGCACAGTTTGTTAGTATCAGTAAATTAAACAGATTAGTGAAGATATGAGAGCCATATGAAGATATGCAGAGACAAAATGGATCACCAAATATTAGCAGAAAATGGAAAAATGCAAGTCAGGAGTGTCAATTTATCATTTCTCACACCATTAAAGTATTTATGGCTTTGATTATGTCAAATTTTAGGAAATACTGGATAAAGGACTTCTGCTATTGAAAAAGATACTGATGTTGGTTTCAAGCTACTCAGTGCCTAGGTCAAGTCACTGGTTTCATATGGTAATCCTATTTTAGTTATGCTTCTTCAGAGTTCCAGCAAGCCATTGGAGGACCCTTAAAATATATATCTGTAGTCACAATGGGCTCGTGGCACTGATGTCCTCCACATCTGGCTTGGACAGACCATGCCCACAGTTTTCTAGGATTGATGTTGCCAATGTAAGGCTAGTGAAAGTGACACTAAAGCACTATATTGTGCTGCACAGTGATGCAAAAAGACCTGTGCAAATGAACAAAGTTGATTAGCATATAGTCAAACGCCAGTTTTGCTAAAAGTATTAATAAATAGCATACAAAGAGCAGCTGCAGGAAAAAAAAACCCAAATACGTAAGAACTGTTAATGTAAAAAACCACAAAAAACCCCCAACAGCAGCAACAACAACAACAACAACAACAACAACCAAAACAAAATCCACATCAAAATCTAGAATGAAAAAAAGAAAATTTCTGCAAAGACTTTTGTTTAGGAGTAGAAACTCCAAATGTGTTTATATTAGGAGTATAGGATTTAATATTAGAGCAGGAACAATGTTAGCATGTGCAGAGAGCAGTTTTCATTTTCTAAGCAGCTTAAGCACTACCTCAAACCAGTTGAATAAAGTACTGTGAGCAAGTGTCTGTCTGTCTGCCTTCCCTGCACTGGGAGAAGCTGATGTATACATTTCTGTGGACCCAAGAAGAGACAGGTGGTTTAGTATGGGGTCTCACACAGGCATAACAATACATGTCACCCACCTCAGGCACAGGCTATAATGGCAGGAAAGGTTGACATCAGCTGTCAAATGGAATTTTTTACTGAGTTGTGAAGGTGCTAACAAAAAGTGGGTAGTAGAAGCCTGATCCAGCTGTTAATGTACAAACACATTGCACAAAACAGCTCACAGAGCCCCAGTGGCTATGAAGAGGGCCTTCCCATCACAACAACTAAAGCAAGTGCAAGGGTCATATATTTCTTCCTGTATATGCCAACAATCTCCACATGGATAGATGAAAATTAATGTGAGCTCCTTATGTCCATACTCTCCATTCACTTCTACAAAGATGTGTTTAAGCAGCCTCCAGAGCAGAAATTCAACATGGACTGCAACTTTAAAACATATAAGTCTAAATTACATGCTATTAGCAAACAATAAAAAAAATATATTGGTGCTTGAAGAAAATTATGTTGAATTTGACACAGCTTACAGTTCTGCCTCAATGAAGCCATAGAGCACTTGGTTTTCTCCACAGACAGATTTGTTGCTTCTCAGAATTTTGAAGAGATCAACACGAGAGTGATAAGGTAACTTTCAGCTCAGGCAAAACAAATCAAATGAGGATGAACTCTGGAGGGCAGAAATAACAATGACCTCACTGTGCACAGGAAACTAATACCCCCAAAAATGACACAGATAATTCTTAAGCAGAGTAAATGGCCACTCCGTGTTCTTGAAAAGGAGAACCTTCAGGGAACCTACATGTGTTGCTGTAGAGCTTCTTCCAAACACATTAAAACTGCCTAAACCCAAAGATAAATACAGCAAATTAGTGGGAAAAGTTATTGTGAAATCTTTGCCTATAATTGCATGCATCAGGTTAGTTTCCTGTATTTCATTACTTGCTCTTCATGCATTAACAGAATCTTACTGGATGAAGTCTTTGTCATTGACTCCATGGCTGGGCCACTCTGTAGTATTTAGAAGGTGACTGTAGTCTCCTTAGGGAGTTTGACAAACTCAGTAAGTTTCCTCTCCTCACCTTTTTCTCCCATTGGTTGCAGCCTGTAGTGCTGTGCAGACATACCCACTGCAGTGGTTACCAGTAATCCTAAAGGAATTATTTTAAGGTTGGTCATCTTGATTTGGCTACTGTGTGGGTTTGGCAGTCTATGGTGCACTATAAACTAAAAGCCCAGCTCATGACACTGCCTCTAGCTGAGCACTTGTATGCCAGGTGGCAATTTGCCCTCAGGTTTGCTACTCTTGAGGGGATTCTGTATAGGCTGCATAGTATGAAATCATTGCAATTTGAATAGCTTTCTGAGATTAACAAGAATGAAAGATTTCTTCAGTATCTCTCTCCAGTTAAAGAAGAAAATTTTGCTTTCTCAGAAGTCTTTTATCATTCTTTTACTGTCTTGTGAAGAATTAGAAACACAAAGTCTTGATATATACACAGTAAAGCTTGTTGAATTTCTACTTATTTGTAAAGATGTCTTGGTCTGGAAACAGGGCAATCACCTTGTAAAACAACTATTTACATACAACAGTATTTTTCTGTGCTCCAAAACCAGTTCTTCTTCAAGAACAAACTTGAACCAAAAGCAAAAATAATGCTTCTCGTTGCATTTTTAAAGATAATGCCTAAGCCTATATTCATAGTTGAGAAGTTGCCCAAGTTTAATCATTTAGTCACTCAGTAAAATAATTCAGAAGTCTGTGTCTAATTATGCCATCTGGTGACACCTGTCATGATAGCTAACTTTGTTATTTTTCCAAACACAATATAAAAGCTATAAAACAGCTTCATCAGATAATCAATGCCCAAAAGAAATATTGCCATCTACAAGGAGGAGTATCTTGCTGAGCCTTCTAATGTTATTAATGAGAGAGATATGTGTTTGAGGACAGTTCTGCTTTCATTGTACTTTAAAAAACTTCCTTACAACAAGGCACACCTTTTATAGGGGCATGAGGAATGTACTAATGTTTTAGACAGTGAGTTGGCTGCAGGGAGTATTGCTGCACAGTGATCTATTGCCCAGCTGTAGCAAGGTTCCAAGGCAATTCTGTATTGCTATATTCATTTCACTGAGAGGTTTCCCTTACTAGAGTGCATTGACCAATATTTCAGTCCTACCATGAGCTAAACCAGCATTACTGCTATACTGAAGTAATTAATTCAAAGTATAAAAAAATAAAATAAACATACATTTATTTATTAAGAAGTCCAGCAGAGAACTCTTACAGTGACAGATGACATTAGCCTATAAGCCTTTATAACTTACACGGTAATAAAATGGGGTTACGTTTTTGAATTAAATTGATAACATGACCAAATCGATTTCATTAGCGTATCTGTCATATTTGCTGTTAATGATGGCTAAC
This sequence comes from Notiomystis cincta, assembly GCA_013398075.1. Classification (NCBI taxonomy): domain Eukaryota; kingdom Metazoa; phylum Chordata; class Aves; order Passeriformes; family Notiomystidae; genus Notiomystis; species Notiomystis cincta. The sequence continues at coordinate 10,407 of VZRX01014456.1, forward strand.
AGTGGAATAGAAACTGACAACAATCCCTGAAAAACTGTGCAGATCAAAATTATATTATACTGGCATTCATGAATTTTAATAACCTTTCTTATCATGAATTTTGAACTCGCTTTTTAAATTTGAAGCTCACAAGAAAGAAGAGAATTAAACTTTCTACACCTGTCTCAGCTCCTATTATTTCTATTGTTACAAGTTAATAGGCTCAAGAATAGAAGACATTTGCACTAACTAAAACAAAAAAAAAAGGTCTTGCTTGAGAGTCTCTTGTGAGTGCTTATAGAGGAATGGATGTTTTTCTGCTGCTAAAGTGTTGACATCAGAGTCATTTCTCCTGAATGACTAGAGAGCTTTAGGACACCCAAATTGCTGTTTAGAAGGCTGTTTGTAGAAGATGCTATTCGTATTAATAGACATTGGTACTCCAGTGTCTAACTCCCTTTAATGATAATGGAAGTTCTGCAAAAATCTACAGGACAATATACCTACTGCCAGGAAACATCATAACTCTCTAATCCCATTAGCAGGGCTTAAATAAATGTGAGTTAAAGGTGTACAAGAATTGAAATACTACACCTTGCAGCACCATTTGAGAACATCAAAATGCCCTTATGTAATGAGACACCTTGACCTCTCTGCTACTTGAAAATGTGGTAAGATATTAAATATGTGTCATATGAAAGACCAAATACTCTTTCCTATTTCAAGGCCCTGATTGCAACCTCTTTCTTGGGTTAAAATTATGTGAAATTAGATAATTAAAAAGGAAAAAACCTGTGCGATAATCTTGGCACAAGTAAAGCATAACTTTATCTTTACTGTTTTATAATAATTTTA
>VZRX01014457.1:5283-40361 GCA_013398075.1 Notiomystis cincta
GATACTTTTCTGGGATTTATGCCCTACATATTTATACAACTAAGAAAGTAGTGTGTCAGAATGCAAAATTTATCTCAAACTTGAGGGGAGCTCTTACTCGATTACCTGTTTTTCAGCATGCAGTTAAAAACTGGCTGTAAGGCAGTACAGAAAGGAGAAAAAAACAGCTTATCTTGCCTGTCTGGCACTTAGCAGTCTGTGGCTGATAACCCAGGCTGACCCTAACCTTGGCAGCATTGCACAAGTAATCTTTATGAGAGGATGAATTTTAACAATTTCTCTTATATATTAGACACAAAAAAGCCATTCCTTTAACAAAGGAATACATTTTTTTTTCTTCATATCTTAAACAAATGTATTTGGACCAGAATCTGCCCAGGACTTTAAATTCTCTGTTTCTCATTCAATCTCAGTCCTCACAGTAGTATGCTAGCACTTGATAAAGTGCTTAAGTGAAGGTTACTTCTGAAGTCTTTTTCTGTCATTAATTTTGACAGATTCAGAATGTGTTGCTTAGTGACCTAAAGCTGGAATATTGCATTAGAATTAACAACGTGGTATCAGGGCATATTTTTAGCCTCTTTGGGATGAACTAAAATGATGAACTTTCCCCCTTTATCAAAGGAAATGCACTACTACAAATGGAGAAGGTAGGATAAAAGAAATGATGCCATGAGTATTGCCATGAGTTCAAATAGTAAGATGGAAGACACCAGAAAAGTCAGATGACTTAGTAAATCAGAGCTGTTTAATTGCTTAAACTTCTCTGTTTAATTATAATGGAAGCTTCATGTCTCCAGGACATTACATATAATGTTCATTTAAACTCCAGTTTTCCTTAAAATATATGCAAAATTTGGAACATTATTGCACATTTTCAAAGTGTTTCCCTTTTCTCTTTCATTTTATGTAGCTAATGTATTTATCTTTTATGGACGGCAGAAGGGAAATAAGAGACACATGCATGGAGGCAAAAAGTCAGAATAGAGACTTTAAGCTGTAATACGATCAAGGTATCAGCCTGCTCCATAATGTCAGATCAAATCACTGATAAGCAGCAAGAAATTAAAAATTAACTTCAGTTATAGAATGTATTTTCTGAAAGGCTGTGCTAATCTTTAAAAATCTTGACTTACTGAAGACAGCAAGAGCAAAATATTATACTACAGTACTATCAGATTTTCAGTTACAGAGATTATACAGTCACTCCTGAAATGCAAACTAAGAATTTTTTAGTTATTGTTTAGCTGATAGAAGAGAAAAAGGATGTAGACCTAAATGACTTATTACCAATCATTATTCCATGAACAGGGAAGAATTAAAAGAAGTCACAGTGCAATAAGTGCACAGCACTGTTGAGATGAGCCACTATTTCTATGCAATGCACACATTTACCCTTCACACATCTTGCTTTCATAATGTGCATGACATGTAATCTACTGTACAGCTACAAACTGCACAGTCGTGACACTGGGCCTGATTCTGCAGTAAAAAAGGACCATCAATAGTCAAAACCAATGTGACAGTTTATGTTAATATTCATTGTGAATTTCACAAAGGATTCAAGTTTATAACACTTATAAAAAATCAATCTCACAACAGATATTGACTAAAATATATGTAATTTCTTACTAATGATCTTAATCTAATGAGTATGTTGTAGCATATTTTTCACAACTTAGTTTCTTTTAAGTGAGACGAGGCTCAAAATATACCCTGTTTTCATGTAATTTTAGGTTTTGCTCTATTCTGAAATTATTTTTACACTGTCAAGTAGAAAGTTTCACACATTTTATTTGAAAGATGGCAGAAATTTGGGGAGAAAAATACATAAAAACTTAAGCAAATATATCACTACATTCTCATACAGATTTGACAACAAACCAGAATCCAAAATGTAATGGTGAATTATTTTGTATGAGTGAATTCTGCCAGCTGTACCTTGAAAAACAGAAGACTAATTTGGTTGATTACAGGCTATAATTTCAAACATAAGAAGTACAGCCAGTAGCAAGTATTAAACAATCTACTGAAAGACAGTGTTGGTATTTGGCAAAACTGGACAGAGACTCAGCCTTGGAATGACAATTCTAGCTTTATTCAGATAATGCTCAAGAATGAAGTATTGTCATTCCCTTAGGTTTAATCCACTGTTTTCTTTCATGGCAGTGTTATAGTCATCCATAAGTTGGTATTTCCAAAAACTTCATGCTGTAATCAGTTTAATCAGAATGTAGATATTAATTTGATTTTCAGGGGGAGGTGGATGCAAAAAGTTCATGTTTTCATTACTCTTCATTAATTTGAAAGTAAGTTCATATAAGCATTTTTTTTCTGTGTTGCTTTTCTAGAAAAGTAAAAGAAAAAGGTTTTACTCACTTCAGAAAAGTTGAAATTCCTATTAATAAAACAACTCTCTAATTGCATATGAAATAGTCCTCTGCACAACTTACTCTAAGTAAAATATGATCAAGGAACACCATTAGTTCTCCTGACTCTGAAAGCAGAGCTGTGGTGAAGTGCTAGCACTTCAAATAGGACAAAATGTTATGAGTGCTATCTGAATCAAAAAGCAAAGAGTGCCTGCTTCAGCTGCATTACAATTTATATGGCAGAACAATGATCAAGGATGGAATTTGGCCAGGATGTTAGGCATATGAAAATCATTGCAGAATTAATTTGGTATCGTTAACATTCTCAGTGATCAGGATCTTGGTTGTAATTCATTAACAACGTTTTTTTTTCTGTGAGCATAGTGCCTTCAAAACATCATTGGTTGAAATGTCTTTATTACACATACAAGTTTGAAGGCTTATGACTGGAGGCCCAGTATTTAACCTGCTATTCTTTGTACTATTGGAGTTTATAGGGAGATACTGTCCCTGTCCTAAAGAATTTGCAGTACATAAATCTGATCCTGACTGACCCTGATTCATGAGAATCAACAGAATCACACATAGCACATGCTGGTTTGACTGTAACGACTTGGGCAAGTGTCTTTTTCATTAATCAGGGTAACCATACACAATACAGTTTAAGAGCATTTGACACCTCTTTGATTGAGGTTGACAAGTCTTAAAATGATGAACACTAATCTCACCCTCTTACATGGCAGTGGATCATAGGTCTGACTTAGGGTTTAGGAAACAAGCAATTACTACTCTCCTGTATGCGTATCTGTCTTGATGCAGAATATGCTTTGTCTGTGGCAGTGCAAAGCCTGCTTAATTTTGAAAGTATCCTTACTGTCTGTTCCAGGTAGTGTCCAGCTCTCTGTTCCTGCTGCTCTTCTGCTTTTTATCATATAAGCCAGGCTGAGTGGAGTGAGATGTGGTTTTAAAACTTTGTACTTAAAATCTATCTAAAACCATCCTAAGATGGACATGACCATCAGTGTATTTTTGACTGATGGAGGGAAATAGATGATGCAGTGGCTAAACCAAATTTGCAAAAGAATGCACATTGTCATGTTCCGTGCTTTTTTTGCAGACAAGGTATTGTACAGTAGGATTGAGAGCTACCAGTCTGTACACACCTGAATTCACATCGCAAATTCTTGCAGATGTCTTGTCAGCAGTTATTTCTACAGAATCATGTAGCAGTAGGATTTCCAGAAACTGCCTCATGTAGGCTTTCTGCAAGGTCTATTTATCCTAGCAGGAGGTTTCAGCAGGAGCTACAGACTTAATAACGCATGGCTCTCATCTGAAGAAACTGCTTTGTGAACTGGAACAAATTATCTGTGAATCTAACATCAAAGGATAACACAGGCAACAAACAAAAAAATAAATACAAAAGTAAATACTTCAACCTGAAAAGACAGCCACAAAACTACACTAAACCTATAACCCAGCAAGAAATTTGCTTCCATCTATTGGAGCCAAGAAAAAACTGACAATTGAGCAACAAGATCTTTTAACATGGGAAATAAATCAGCTAGTTCTTGTCCCAGGGTGCTGGTGTTGAAAAGTAAACCCATGAGCTTGTATGGGAAAATGTTGGATGATTAAAATTACATGACAATATTTAAAGTATCCCAGTAACTTTATCCCAAATTTCTCAGTAATTTAAAAATTTTAATGGCGAAAGCTGCAGTTGTTAAAGTTTTTGATTTATTCTTGAATATATTCAAAGGATGTTATAGTAGAACCTTTGTATTAACATGGTATGTGGAGAGTAAGAGGATGAGGATGATGATGATGATGAATATTACTATTCGAACATTTTGTACTTAATTTTTGTGATGCTTTTTTGCTGTATAACACTGATGTAATTTGTGAGGGTTTAGAGCCTTCCACATCATGACAACTCATCTCTCTCCAAAACCAACCAGTGGACTTACTGGAGAGACTGAGAAGCACTAGCATATTTTTCTTCTATTTAAATGGGATAATGCCATAGAGATATGTGGATTAAGGCCATTTAAAGTATGCAGCTTTGTTATGAAAGTGGTCTTGGGCATTTAATACAGTATTTCTCAACATTTTTTTCCAAAGTCTCAGCTTGTAAAAATCAATAGAAAGATTCCAGCAGAATTTCATGTGCAGAGAAGCAATCAGGAAGTGAGATATTATTTTCATGAACTCTGTTTGCAAGCTCTATATTCTGAATTTTGAAATAATTAAAAAAAGTCTTGAATTAGGTTATGGCATGTTGACATTTCCATTTAGTAGAAGCTGTTACTGACTCAGCTTTCACTTTTGCAGCACAACATGGATAAATAGCAGGGTGAATGTACTTACAGTATTTCATCATGCATAATTTGTTACATTTGATGTAAAAAAGAGAATGCTGGAGATTTCTTACCTGGAGATATTGTGATAAATAAACCATAATTTGATACACTTTCTTGGAAAATATGCTGTTCAATAGCAGTGCACTGATAGTTACTGGTCACTTATGCATGACCTAGTTGTAAAATTATCTTCATATTACCTACAAAGACACAAAATTTAAGTTTACAACCGAGGAAGTCACTCTGACATAATGTTTCCATACAATTAAGAACTTGTTTAATTATTCTGCTCTTACTGTTAGCAGAGTATTTTAAAGTAGATTTATTATCAAGAAGGCATACTAACCTTGAATCTGTCTTATCCAAAATGTGGGGTTTTTCTAAAAAAGTATAAGAAAAAAAATATACTGTTCTCTCCTGACTCTTGTTTATTGTATCATTTGTAAAGCACTACTCATTTTGCATTTTGAATATTATTACACACCTCAAACTGTCTCTAGGACCAAAAGTGAATTTTCTGTTGCAGACATAACAATCTAGTACATATGGAATGTATTTTGTCTAGTCTTTTTGTCTGTTCATTGCAAAATTGAAATTAATCTCTTGCTTGAGGCTGCATAGTTTACTGTCATTAGATAGGGACAGTAGAAGTCATGAATTTTCAGTAGTAGAGAAGCCTTGGGATTTTCAGCTGTATCTGAGATCTTAATCAAAAATGTTACTGATTGCTTGGGAATCAATGAACACACTCCTGAGGAAAAAAACCCAGCATAACCTTAATATTATCCATAATGTTTGGTTGAAAGGGGCAATGATTCATAGTGCATTTTTTATCATAATATAACAACAGTGTGAGGAATGTCAATATTATCCATTTTTGCTTTATATAAATGGCTCAGCAATATCAGTGCTTTTGATCTTTTTGAGACAGTCGTGGTCACATGAGTAGCTTTTAACACTTAGGTTTTCCTTTTGAGTTCTCAACATGTTAAGTTTTAGCATATTCGGAAGTCTTTGCTGACTCAGGGGTTGTGAATCTACAGCTTTGTAGTCACCAGATACTTCAGTAACAATATAATTCTGGTTTAAGAGAATTAACTTTGTGCTGATGACAGAAACTCCAGCCTGTAAGATTAATGGACACAGAATTTCTGAATCATTTAAGGACTTTAAAGGTGAGAAAAGGACCTTAAAACACATCACATTTCACTTCACTTCTACCATTGCCATTATATTATTTTTTGCTAGCACCAACTAAAATTTGTCCATTTTTAACTATGTATGACTGAATTAAGTTAAGCATTTTTAAAAATACATTGACTAATATCCAGTCAGACTACTGAATTTCAAAACCTTGGGGATTTTTGGATCTCTTTCAAACAGAAAAGAGGAAGTACTTCCTTTTACAACACCATGTCAGGACAAGGACACACACTCTCATATATGCACATACATATAAAAAAGTACTCTTAAAGTCACTTCAGAGTCTACTGGCCACATGGGATTCTAAATAATAGTGGGAAGAAAAATGAATAATGCTTTGTAAAAAACCATCAGCCTATTTATGCAGTGTTTCAGGAATTAAAATATTGCTGTACAAAATATGAAGAGTAAAGATAGTTTGTTCAGATTAGGCATCACAGTCAGTGTTCTGTCTTAGTAAAGCAACAGGCTTCACTTTCCATACATACATATGTGTAAACTATTTTAAATCCTTATCTTTATACAAATCATGGTTGCATATAGCATTCAAATTTTATTTTCAGCAGTGCATATATGAAATAACAAGACTGGCTGGGGTGCAGTTTCACTCAAGGCCATGCATTTGAATAGCCAGGATCACAATGCTGGCCCTGGGGCTACAATACACATCTTAACAATGCATTTTTGGTAGCAATAAGATGCTGTGTTTTCAGAGGATTATGTTGACAGCAAAGTACATCAATGAGGACCACTTCACTCACAGAGAAGGGTCTGCATTTTAAAACAGCAGAACAACCAGAACTACAAATAGTGCTGGATCTCTCAAAAGTCTAACTCCAAACCTGGAGGAAATACTATTACTAGGGGCTTCATCTTTGTAGCTTTTTAAAAATACAGTCTCCATTGTCAATGTAAACATTCAGAAACCCAGCCTGATACTTCTTTTTAAAATTCAGGCTTGATTTATGACAGCTGCATTGGATCGTTAATCATATATTATCTTTATGGGAGATTTTTTCTAACATATGTTAATTGGCTGTTTTCTGTGACAAATTACGAGCTCTTACTTTGATGAGGTTCGATTGCAATCATGTTGGAGTTGAGTATGTAGACTTTCCAGCCCCCACTGGCTCCTTAAACCACTACAAACATCTGCACGTCACTGCAGTGCTGAGTAATGGCAGGATTTGGGTTGATCTGATCTCTGTACTGAATTTTTTCCACAAGATATTTTCAGCTCTTTGCACTGAATTTGTTACAGAGTTTGCTGGTTTTAGCAAAAGAGCTAAAATGAGTATCTTGTATGGGATTGTTAGAATGTAATGAGAAATAATTAATAATATATTGAAATATTGTTTAATATTCAGAAATTTCAATTTAGAAATTCTCTCTCAGCTTTATTGCATTTAAGTGTACTGGTTTTAATATAGCATTTCCAGAAGCAAAGATGCTGCCTGCTTTATGAAGGCAATGTAATATTGCAAGTTTAAAAAAAAAAGAAAAAGATTTTACTTGAGAAGTGGTTGGCCTCACTTTAATTTTGTATATTTTTTACCTAAAAACGAAGTGTATTTCCCAGCTGTACAGGAAATGTGTCTAAATGTGTTTTATATAGACTTGCACATCTTCCTGTTAGTAAGGAAAATTTTGCACTGACACTTAGTGTCTTTCTATCTTTTTTATATTAAGGACAATCATGCTCACATTTTTTCAGTACGTAAATTAAGAAAATTCAGAAAAAATCACCACAATAGAAGTTGCTACATTTTTTATTTGGTACTTAATCTTTTGATGATTCTTGTACACCTAATCTTATTTTATACAGTGATTCATTAGAAATACTGAGACAAAAAATGTGTGCTGCATTCTAATGTTTTTACTCAAAGCTGTACTTAGGGTGAATGTGCAGAAATATGCAATCTTATATATTTTAATAGTGAAAGAGCAGCCTGGTCATAAAACTGTGTCAAACAGTATCAATTACATTGCAATTAATTTAGCAGAACACTACACAGCTCAGCTTTGACCTAAACCAAATGGCATTAGATAAATCTGTCCCATTTCTTCTTCACAGAAAAGATGGGGGTTAAATTTCCAAGCAGGTGTTACAGTTTAGAATAAGAGCCAGATGTGTATGGAAGCTACTTCAGTCTCATGAGGGTGGTTTTAATTCAGCTTTTTCCCTGGAGTACCACACAATCAACGAGCTCCAAATCCTGCGGCTACCTGCCTTTATGTGAAATCATGGGAACGTTTCTTCACAGATTACCACTGAATATGTGTGGAAAAATTAGATCAGAAATTAAAGGTAAAAAAGTTAGCCTCAGAATTTATGTGAACAACATATTTCTTTGAGTTTCTGCAGTGGAGAGATGACAACCAAGTGGAAATGCTTACAAAAGAGATGTATTACTATAAAGAGAATTGTAAGCAGTGCAAAACTCAGGCTATGGATATTTAATATGTTTCTCTAGCAAGTGCTTGTTGTTGGCAGTATTTTACAAGTGAGCCTATGTAGGTCATATGCAACACAGTGAAGATCATTAAAGATAGGTGAATTGAATTAGAGAGAGGTTTCAAAATGATGATTTTAAATGTGTTGTCCATACTTCAGAATGTCAATAAAAGTAAAGTGATGCATTTTATCTTGAAATAATCTACGAATGATATTCAGTTCTGCTTGCTAACATGAGCTTAATTGACTTTAAGAAAATAAAAGTAGGTAAAGGGAGATATACATGTGAAAGACAGAGCTTGGCACTTTATTGGATTTTGAGGCCTATGAGCCATGTGTCTTAATTGAGGCCAGTTGGGATCATTTAATAATTGCTGTCAGAAGATCAAATTTAATTCTCTTTATAAAAAGACCACAGTGGGATAGAGTTAAACAAATTGTCATCTGAGATTTCAAATGAACTCAGCTTTAATTAGGTTGATTAGAATGCTGTAAGAGAGAGAAGGTAACAGGAAATTGATGTATCTGTTATGTATCATGTTGGACCTTATATGACAGTACCGTCAAATATCTTTATTTCAAAAAGATATACATTAGCATAAAGGATGATAGAGCTACAACAACATGCATATATAAATGTGTTAGGTATACGAGGTAATTATAATTTTCTGAAATGAGTGGGTTTATATATAGGTACTAACATATAGGTACTAATATTCTTATGATCATAATCTTGGCCCTTAACATTTCTTTTATACATTTTTAAATATTTTAAATTATGTTTTTTATTTGTTTATGTACTCACTGATTATGCCATATGAAAAATATAGCCCTCAGAATTTCTCTATTGCATAATAAATATTCACTATATTTGGTTCTCAGGGCACTTGCATGAGCAAACAGGTTCCTTATCCCCAGATTTCCAACAGAGAAACTGAGTAAAAAATGAAAGTGACATTAAATTTTTTTGTCAGAAAAGGGAGAAGATCTCAGACATGTTTGCATCCCAGCCTTGAATCCAATCTTTGAATTATGCTGCCTTCTACTTTTGTCTCAGTTGCCTGTTTCTAAGGATATATTTTATGAGAAATCATCTTGCATATCAATAGAGCTCAAAAAGTGCTATTTCTGAGAAAATGTAATGTACATTCACAGCCACAATAAGATTTAGCTAATGTATCATTGTATTGATTATGTTTTTGATTTTCACCATGCTTTTAGGATAACAGTAAGATAAGCAATGCTGGAAATGATCCTATCAGACAAGCAAAATGCTCATTGAAGATAGAATGGAGACTATCAAGCAAATTCCACTGTATTACCCTTCTGAAAATTAAGAACGTTTTATACGTCTGTTTTCCGATATTTGTCGAGGATGTTGACTTTTTGCGTTGGCTATTGCCAAACGCAGTGCATTGGATACGAGTAAGAAGTAAATAAATCCAGCTGCATGTGCTAATGGAGTGTTTATAACTGAGGTTCTGTAAGCAGTGTGTGATGCTCACTTGTGGCTTTTGTAGTTACTGAGAGTAGCAGATGTACTTCTGTGGTAAACACCATTCCTTTCGGTAGAAATTTTGCTCTTACAAGTCTTGAGGTGAGAGCTGTTAGATTTCAACTCTGAAAAATTAGAAGATCAAATCCTCATGTGGAAAGCATGAATTAGTTATCTAGCACAGTTTTCACAAACTAAATATGAACTATGATGTGGTTGAGCAGCACACTAAATTAGACGAGGCTATTTATGTCTTTGTAACTAATGCAGATACAAAGCTGCAACTCTTCTAGCTCTTTGTCATACCACAGCATAACTCCTCAGTGTGTTGTGTATCTTAGGTTTCTCTATTTTCATGTGAATATTGTTAACAGAAATATATGTTGTTTTTAACTAACCACTGGTTTTAACAACTAAGGACAAAAATAAAATTTTTAGAATATCCCACTAAGCTAGAACAACAGAAAATTTCTTCCTCAATAGACATTTTAAGCCAGTGTCAGACAAAATTTTTTCTCCCATGAGGCATTTTTAAACTTTTTTTACACAGCAAATTCCATTATATCTTTCCTTTCTTGTAAGCCGCTTTATCTGTTTATGCATTTTCCTAGTTCCAAACAAGTGGGAATCCAGTTTGTATCTTCTTGTCAAGACGCATCCAGGAGGTCATATCCTCATAAATCCAATGATTTATGGTGGGCTAACACTAACAGATATGGCCACATACTTAATTTCTCAGTAGTCAGAACCTTCCATTTCTCCAACAGATGCTTCATCCTGGACATGCAGAACTGCAGACATGAGGCACAAGGCAATATATGTGCAAGGTTTATTTCCTATCAAGTGGCTTGTAAATTCTTTGTAATTTTAAGTGCTTCATTGCTATACTGCCACTGTACTTTTTTTTCCCTTCTTTCACAGCAAATCCATAGTGTGGATCCGTATGTGTTTCTACGTAAATTGTCTATATTTTGTATGTTTAACAGCAGCAACCTGTCCTAATTATTGACATTAGAAAGGACACATATTTCACAGAGGTATTCCTCACTTTTCTGCAGTGAAATGTAGGTGTGGGGTTTCTTTCTTATTGTTAGCTTTATTGTGTACCTGACATACCTTTCCTCTCCTTTTGTCCTTGGGAAAAAAAAAATTATCTGAGTGGGATTGGAAGACTTTTGAATTGTCATGGTCATTGATAAGATTGATATATTTCCCTTGCTTTTTTTTTCCCTTCTTCCTTCTTCTTATTTTAAGCCTGCAGCTGTCTCTGGGCAAGCAGTTCAGTTCAGGGAGTGTAATACTTTTTATACTCATGTTTATCATATTACAATTCACACAAAAAGAATGAACTGTTATCAGTTTAGCAGCTCTCCACAATGTTATGCAGCCTGTACTTCAGAAGGACTATATTTAATTCTTGACATTTCTGGAAAGGTCAGGAATTAAAGCAAAAAATGTGTTTCTAGAATTGAGTATACATCACTGTGTCTAATCATTCCTCTTGAAAAAAGAAATTACCAGATGAAGGGTATATTGATCTGGGGTTGCATAAAAGTAAAGGTACTTAAACATGAGCTATGTGTTTAGTTTTATGCTATAAGAAAACCAGCTTTTTGTTTCTATTGTAGTGTAGTTGTAGCTGAAATGGTCTAACACCACAGACAAGTTATTTTTAGACAGAATGAATATATGTCATTTTCCAGCTTCTATAGCTGGAAATAAAGGATCAGTTTGGGGTACACTGAGGAGCCAAAGAATTATACAACATAAAGGTAATTGATTTTTTCCAAAATTGTTAGTCTACAATAGGTACTAACTCTGCTTACAATATTTATTTGACTTCTTTTTTCAGTACCAGTGGTGGATCTGTTATTGTGTTGGTATGAGCTAAAAGAAGTAGAAATAGAAAACAGTAATATAGAAATCAGTAATATTCTCTAAATTTAAATCATGTCTATCTAACAGTCTTTCCATCTTTGAAGAGTCAATGATGGACTTGGGTGGCTGGTTGCATCATACAAGATCTAATAGAAAAAATTAATTAAAAATATCTAAGGTGTTATAATAAAAATTTTCAAGCCTGACTAGGTATTATCATACAGCAAAATACTATCAAATGGCTTGAGAGTCTGGCATAGAGTGATTCCATGGAACTCCAAAGGTTTGTGCAGATTTTGTGGAATTTCAGTGGCTCAGGACATCTGTGAAAACCTTTCATGTTTAATTACTTCACTTCTCTGGCAGGAAACTGAACCATGTTAAGGGATATGCTTAAGAGTCATTGTCCATTTTCAGCTTCAGTAGCTAGCCAAATTCATGGTATTATATAGGCTGTTGCCATTAGGGCAGGGAAACTGATAAGTGACTCAAATATTTCCTTAATACTTTTTGTTTACAAAGATTTATTTTATCTCTAAATGCATCAAGCCTTGAGAAACGATGTCCATTATCAGGTATTAATGTTTGAGTTCCCTATGCCATCAGCTGAGCTCTTTCCCAATGTCTCTACATATTCAACTTCTTGACACCACAAATTACAAACATCTACAAAATAATATCTAATAGAGATCTTTGCTATGGGGTTTTTTTTCATGTTTTCAGGACTATAAGATAACAGAAGCTACGCTTACCAGCATAATCCTGTAACTTCTATCTCCTTCATCTTCCAGACATTACTCAAATTACTCTTAAAATGGCAACGCCATAAGCCACACTTCCCATCCAGAAAAAATATTAAGCCGCCCCAACATACTTATACCATTTTCCCATCAATGTATTTCCTATCACAAACCTGAAACAGTTTTACTTTCATTCAAGCATTTTACCTTGGCAATTTTTGTCACTTACTTTAATTATGTTGGAAAGGATTCCTCTCATTAACCCCTTGACAATGTTTGTATAAAGTCTGTTTTCTGGTAGAAGTTTTTCTTATCATGAGGAACTTATTCACATCTCAGGGTTTTTTCCTTTTAACTTCTACATTCATGTTGCTGGTTTTATGGTATTTTCATCCACAGTTTTTTCCCCTATTCTACCTCCTTAGATGATCCTTACTAATTTTCAGCTTAGTCTTTGAACCAGCAATATTGTTCAGTTATTTGGAATCTTATTATGGTTTATTCCATCTTTTTCTATGCCACAAAAATATTGTTCTAAAAGCGTTCTCTTTTCCCTAAAAACTTCCTGAAATTATTCATTTGCAAATGTGTAAGACGTTTCTTTCCAAATCATGATTATGAGGTTTCTGCCATCCAAGTCTTTGTTCCTCCTCACAGAGATGAAGTGGTAGTGCAGCACAAACCTAGAGTAGCAGAATTCAGCTATGTGGTTAAACATAGATACACATGATTACAGTGAGGAAAGGGAGGATTTCTTTGGAGGATTCCAAAGGAGGATTCTTTGAGTGAGAAGAGGATCCTGGGTCAGGATGTATAAAACTTCTCTGGAGCTTTTTGGATGAAGACAAAGGAGACCAGGCCTGTATAGCTCTTGAGAAGTCCACCAGTTTTCTCCAATATTTAATACTCTTCTCCATCCACCTATTGCTTTTAGACTCATCACTGACCATAGCTTAGACAGATATTGTCTAAGTGCATGTACCAAGCTTCCTTGCATTCAGCAAACTATAAGCAGAAAGTAATCAAAAATCTGTTAGGAAATAATCCTTTTGAGAATAACCCATAGTTTCTTCAATAGAGCAAATCTAAAATTGCCTGTCACTGATATTGGCATTACTAAGCACTTGTTCCCAAGTTGAGACTATGATTTGATATTGAATTATGTAGTTTTTTCCAACAATACCTGGAATAATCTCCTGATTCTTAAAAGCTGTTTTGGGGATTTAAGTTCCACAGACTTCCTCACATACAAACATTAATAACAAATTTGTACATCTAGAGCTAACCACAGTCAGAGACTGCTTTCAGGTGATGCAATAATTTAACAATAGAGATCTTACACTTTTCCTGTAATAAGCCAATCTCTAAAGTCCTTTGTGTTTAAGACTGCTCCCAAACTGTAGCACTAGTATTTTACCTGGAGTGCAATATGTCTTTAAATACAAGTAGACCCAAATCAGAGTAGCTCCAAGCAAGACCTTTTTGACTCACAAGGTGCTAAATCTTACTCTGTTGACTACTGAATTACTTCCTCTTTTTTAGTTCAGTAAATGACAGACTGAATTTGTAAAACATCTTTCATGATATTCTTTATGCATCTAGTAACTGTAATGTGATCCAATCAAATTATTAGCTCAAAACTGTCAAGACTACTAAGTGAATTTGCAGAGGTCCGATTTCCCTACTCCATTTTCAGCCAGGTTCCCATTCCTAGGCACTGTCTCCATTTCAGACCAATAGGTGATTCAGTTTTCAGTCCTCTATTTTTTTTCCCTTTTTATTATTAGTGAATCCAATTGAATAAATTGTTAGGCTTGAGCCAATCTGAAGTACCTTATGGATCTTATTGCATATATATCGATCAGACTTCCATTATGTCTATCTGCTAAGGGTATATCATAAACCTAGTCATAAACATACAAACCTTTTCTTCAAACTATTTACTTTAATTTTTTTTCTTTTGGGTGATGGGTACACATGAAAATACTACTCAGTAATTATTGTAATTTTAAAGTTGACTCGTCACAGGTATATATTTTATACTAGCATTTCACTTAATTGTTTTCCTTAAAATTTGCGCATTAATGTCTGCATTCTTTGCTTTACAAATCAAATACTTCTCTTCATTTTAGCCCTCTTCAGAAATGCTGTAAATTAGCCAGGTCTTCCTTTCTTTCTCAAGCATAGCAAGCACATATCTTACTGGAATCCAGGGAACCAGTTTTCATCTGGTGGTTGCTTCTTTTGGTGCACTGCTGCAAGGAATGATTCATCATCTGTGACAAATTCCATGATCTCTTGCAAGTATTTTGGTCTCCTGTCATACTTCTTTGCCAGCATGACCAGGTTTGGTATAGCATCAATGCAGTATTCATAAAATCTTCCTCCTGGATGTGCTAGATGGATGTCTGTCAGCACAACCTGCGAAAGATAAGCTCAAGTCACTCTTTTCCTTCCATACAGGCATGAATTGGCTTAGAGACGCGGCTACAGATGAGATATTCTGTGTCTGGATACCTCAGTCTCTTGCAAAGCAGGGTCTGTGGCATAGTGAAATAGGGCAACTGTTAGGAGGTATTATTTTCTCTGTTTATTTTGCCCAAAAATACTTTTCAGGGTAACGTTGCAAAACAAGAATCTCTTCCAGCCATGATGCACAAATTATTGCTCTGCGAGATAACTTGGTACTGTATTTGAGTTATAAGCTACATAGACCACAATTGTCTGAAAAACTCTTACAATGAGTCTTCAGAAGTGTTTAATTCCAAATTAAAAAAAAATCACATTGCAAAATATTCTCATGGCTGGTTCCAAGGCACAGTATTGATTAAGCCAGTAACTTAGCTGTAAGAGAGGCATTTTCTGCAATTTGTTGCTACATTGTCATTATACTAAGAATATGTTGAAATGTAAACAAGCAAATAAGGTATAGCTCTGGAAGTTCAGATTTAAAACAAAAACATTCTATTATCATTTATGCATAAACAAATAAACGAATAAATGGACTGTCAGTTGAAATAATCTTACAAGTCCAGCAGATGCTTTCAAAATCAGTAGAAAAATTAATTAAATATGTATTCAAATCAAATTATTTAAGTTTTGTCTTAAAATTCTAAGTAACAACTTACATATAGGGAATGATTTTGTAGTTTGCTACTTTATGAATATTTTACTCCTGCCTTTGTTCAGAACTTCACTGTCCTTGACTTATTCTCCATTATAAATTAAGTTTATGCCATAAGCCGGAATTCAGGATAACTGAAAAGATAATAAGCCTTTGTAGTTACAGATTAAAAATATTTTCTTTATGTACAGATTTTTTGGTTTGACTTACTGACTCTCTAGTAGTGTCTAGTACTTCATATAGTGTAATAAATCCATTATGGCTTAAATGTTTGTTTTATATTTCCTGTACCCAAATGCATGATCTCTTAAGAGTTAAATTTAGTAGATTAAAATTAATTCTATTCTAACCTTTTCATATGGCAGCCTGCCTATAAGATCAAAACACATAAATGTAGGTTATGTTTAATTTCTAAATCAGAGTGTTGTGTACAGATGTTTGAAAGCTTAAGATGACTCAGATTCACTTTTGCATGGCTTTCTGCCTGGAGAATCATACTGTAGATTGCTGCTTTACTGGTATATTGCCATGGTGATGACATATATAATTTTATCATAACTTTCTGTTAATGGCCCAGACTGTGTCTTCTGTAATGACCATGTGTCGTGGTTTGACTCTGGCCCAAATGCCAGAGACCACGAGAGCCGTCCCCTGTCACAGCTGGGCAGAGGAGGGAGAAGGGAAAAAATTAACAGATGTTTCATGAGTGAGATAAGGACCAGGAGAAACACTTCAAGGGCAAAGCAGGCCCAACTTAAGTTGTAAAAGTGAATTTATTACTAACAAAATCAGAGGAGGATAATGAGAAGTAAAATAAGCCCTTCAAACACCTTCTTCCCCCCAGCCCCTCCCTCCTTTCCGCCGACAGCACAGGCAGACGGGGCAGGGGGTTTGGTCAGTTCATCACCGAGATTTTCTTCCGCTGCTCTGGGAGAGGAGTCCATCCCCTGTGAGGCCCTGGGGTCCCTCCCACGGGAGACACTTCTGTGGGAACTTCTCTGGCATGGATCTACGCTCATGAGCTGCAGCCAAACCGCACCTGCAGCTCNCACCTCCTCCCCCTCCTTCTCCTCTGACCTTGGTGTCTCTATGTTGTTTTTCCTTCACATATTCTTACCTCCTCCTCCTCCTCTACCACCTGAAGTGCAAAAAACCCGTGACTTTGTTTTGATTTGCTTCTTAAATCTGCCATCACAGAGGCGTTACGAACCTCTCTCATTGACCCAGTCCTGGCCAGCAGCATTGTCCATCTCCAGAGTCATCAAGGATTGGCTCTGCTGGACATGGTGGAAGCTTCCAGCAGCTTCTCACAGGAGCCACCTCTGTGGCTCCCCTGCTACCAGAAAATGGGCCAGGGGAAACCAATACACCATGCAACCAAACCACAATATAAATATAAAAAACCACTTTTATCTAAAGATCATATGTCAGCTGATCTCAGTCAGATAACATGATAGATAATTCTTTTCACCCTTCTCTGCATTTCTTTAAACTATATCCAACTCAAGGTGACAGACCCAAAATGAGTGATATCTTCAATTGATGCAGTATGCCCAGCTGTTTCTTCACTGTAGCTGTCTTTGTGTGTGGAACATAGTCAGTCAGGGTTTTTACAGAAACTATTCAAGTGACCACTTTATCTTAATATGTGTCCCTCACTGTCGATGTTCATGGTTATGTTTTTGGAGCTAATTTTTCATCAGAAAAGAATGTTCTTACTCAGGATATTCACATTTTTAGACATAGATTCAAAATTTGTTTGAGAAAACAGGTTTGCATAAAAAGATTTCATAGACCTTTAAAGTTACTTTTTTATATCAGTATAAGAATGGTAGGAGAAAGGGAACAGCAATTTTTTTTTACTTCCTTATATCAATGTAATAAAAAAATATTGGTTTGTTCTTCAGTTTTAACCTAATTAATCCACTCAGACTGCAATCTGCTTAAGGGAACAAGGACATATTTATGACAAATTTGTTACTTTTGTAAAGCAACCTGAAAATGTGAAACTCTAGCACATTTTGGTTTTTTTTTCTCTATCTGCCTTCTTGTTTATAAATTAAATATTTTTACTATCTTGTTTTGATACTCCCTATTTTTCCTGGTGTAACTGCGCAAAGGATTCTCTGTCTGGGGTGTTGCAGCACAGCATATTCAGACAGTTCTGCTCAGAGAAGGAAGTGGGCAGTTTTGGTTCCCATTTTGCACTTCTGGAACAGTTTAGGGAAGGAAGCACCTTTACACCTTTTATTGTTCGTGGTTGCTGACATAATATCCTTCCCTGACCACTCTGTGCGTGCTTCCTGCCATTCTGTCAAGATTATTCTGTGCTGCAGAGAAGGGATGGTGAGTGTGTATGTGTGTGTATGTGTGTGCATATGTCTGTATGTCAGCATTCAAAAGAGACAGAAGCAAATCAAGTTATTTGCTGTGTTTGTCCTTTAGCTCTTTTCCCTTCTTGAGGTTCAGATCAATCTTCTGTCAGCTACCACTGCCTCTGCCAAATCATATAATGAACAGAAGACCGCCAAAAATTCAGTTCCTCTTTTTGTAAGCAGTCTGGTTTGTTTTGGTTTGGGGTTTTTTGTTTTGTTTGGGGTTTGGGGGTTTTTTGTTTGGTTTTTTTTTTTTTATTTTTTATTTTTTTTTTGTTTTTTTTTTTTTTGGTTTGTTTTTTTGTTTGTTTGTTTTTTTTTTAAATTACTTGGCTTTGCAAAAAAATTGCAGAAAACTGTAACAAAATAGCATTTAACTCCCTATCTCTTTAGATGCAATTTGTTTGCACATGACTGTAAGTTAGAAGGTTTCTTTTATGTGGAGCTCCTTTTTAGATTCTCTTGGATAATTGAAGCCTGCATTATTATTTGACTTTTGTAGTACACTCAACTTTTCTAGTCAATGTACTTTATTAATGCAAGTGAAATAACAATTTACCAGTTAACAAGAACTTTAAATACTTAATACTGCAATTCTTGGTCCTGCAAGAACTTTCAAAAGGTATTGAGAGCACTGGTGAAGTCCTAAGCAGCCATGGGGATTAGCTGTCTCCAGAGTTTCTGTTTGACTTAGAAATTACCAGGCTTTGAAGGTTATAGCCCTTGCATGAAATTACTTGATTTACTTACTTGAATTTCATTGATTGGGAATCAGTCCAGGTATCTTTTTTTTTGTATGTACTAATGAAATATATAGAACTATGAGTTAATACATAGTAAGAATAGCAGTTGAAGTGATGATAGATGTGTGTGTGTGTGTGTGTGTGTATATAAATATATATGTGTGTGTCTGTGTCTGTGTAAGAGTGAGACATATATAGGGAATACTGTAGGCTTCCCAATTTGTTTTGAGTACTAGTAAGAATAGTAGAAATTGGGGTTTTTTTTAAAGCAAATAAATATGCTACAAAATCTGAAAAACTTTTATTTGAAGTTAGACTATTAAGCAAAATCTAAACTAGGACCTATAGGAAGAAAGATTTTTTTGTTTTAATCCATGCAAGAAAATTTAACTCACTGCCCGTTTAAGCAAATTTATGTTTCTTTGCAAATTATGTTTTATACAGATGACCTAATTATATGTNNTTATACAGTTGACCTAATTATATGTTTTATACAAAATTCTGCTTATCAAGTCTTGCATGAATTACTTTAAGATGATTTTGTGTAGATCACAGGAATTTTAAGGTTCTCACTTTAAACTCTCTGTAAAAGCTGTTTGTGTTTGAAGACTGGTCTTAAATGTGGAACTGATAAGTGTGTGGGAGGGATTCAACATACTGCCCCTCCACTATGATTTTTATCCTTCCTGACAAAGTTTTCTCAGTATTAAGTGATTTTTTTCTGAACTCACTCAGCATTATCATCTTGCTCTGCAGAGCAGCTCATCCTCACTAACCAGCCACAACTGCTCTAATCTGCCCACGCTGACCTTCCACCCTGTAGTGAATAGAAGCTTAGGCAGACAGTGCTGTAAACCAATAGCGCCACTGGCCTCAGCTGAATGAAAAGAAAGGAAGTTGTTCCATATGTATTTGCTGTGGATTAGAGTATGGGTTTGCTTCTAGAGAGAAAGCCTGTTACACTCCTTTGAGTCCTGCATGTGTATGGGAAACACCATTCTAATTTGTGCTTTGTGCTGGAGGTAAGACTACAGGAAAAACAGGAAAGAAACCCAATCCCAGGAAATGTAAAACTGTTTCTAAGAATAGACTGTGTTTGTTTGTCAACACTGAAAATCAGATAAGACTGTTTTCTAACTTTGTTTGGAAAAAAGCTTTTAAAAATACATTTACAAAATAAATTTATTTCCAAGTCTTGACCTCTTTTAAGCTTTTTTGTTGTTGCAAATATGGTCAATAATCTTTGTATCTGTTTAAGCAGTGAGAAGCTACTGTTTTCAAATATAAAAAGCAGCAAAGAATTTTTGCAGTCTACATTTTATTGTATTTACAATATGAATTGTTACACATTCTGTGTTCTGCATTATAGTAATGATATATAAATATGGTCAGAAAATAATATAAAAAGACACTCAAGTACAGAAATATAATAAGAACTATACTTGAACATTTGTTTTGCCCAACAGATTAGTTACACCATAGTGGCTAACTAGAAAACTCAGACTGACTGCTTATTTGTTAGTTTTGGGATTTTTTCTTAGAGTGATAAAACACTTGAGGAGCTTAAAGTTTAATGTATGCAAAGAAAATCAGAAGAGAACTGAAGATCACAAGGAGTGAGATCTAGCTTTTCTACCTCAGTAATTTTGAATCAGAGCCAAATAATGGATTAAATGACCAGGATAACAGCTTTGTTTTATGTAACATATTGTGAGAATTTATCAGATTGGCTGAGAGATTGTAAGTTTAAAATAAATAAGGAAATACCAGGTTCTTTTTTAAAATTACAAATTTTTTTATTTCCAAGGCAATATTTTTACTATACCATGGAGCTAACATAAAAACTTCAAAAGAACATTTAAATTCATATTGTTCAAATTTCTTTTTCCTGTTCTGTGTTTCAAAAACCTTTGTGCTATTCTATTAAAAATATATAAAAATACAAATATAGTAAATTAAGATTATAAAGGGGAAAAGATTGTGTCTTTTACCTTATGCTAGACTTATTAATTTTTGTATTTTTTTCTACTTCCATGGACTCTTTTCTTGTTAAAAATAATTTGGATCTGATAGAAATTCATCATGTGGTTTATAACATTTTATGAAATATGTTTTGTGTATTGTGTATTTTTGTACACTGTTATATATCTCTCCTTAGCCGTGTGACAAAGCCAATATTGTAAAGCTCATGCAATACTAAAACAGTGAAAATATTTCTCAAAACATTCTTAAATTGTCATCTGCCTCTATTATTCTGTTTTTATAAGGAAACATGTGTTTGCAGGTTATAAATCCTTTTTCAGAACATTTTAGAATTCACACTAAAATGAAATGAGGAAAAAATGCTCTAGTTTCTTCTTCAAGTGTCTTCAGTAATACCTTGACTAATTTATGTTCTTAAAGAATAAGATTAAGAACTTTGGACTTAAAGTAGCTGACACTTCTTAAGTATCAAGTAACACTTTAATAAATGTCCATCGTATTTGCAAAATGAGGGAAATTATCACCTCTGCTGTTAAAACACAAAATTGTTTTCCCTCCAGAAATAAATTAGCTGGCCTCTTAGCATACATAGATACAGAACAGTTCATTAACTCTCTGATTTAGGTAATTTTTCATATTGCAGCTGTGAGTGATATTTAAAATTAGAGACACCTAATTCCATTAAAATTTTCACAATGTGTATTTCAGGTTTTTTCTTTATTTCTTGATATATTTATGTTTGGTGTTTTCTTTCATAAAAATAAGCTTTTGAAATTTTTTTTTTCTCCATGCATTACTTATTTGAGAGGTGCAGTAAATTTTTATTACAATTTACTTGTACATTAAATTATAATGAGGATGCTTAGCCAGCTCCATATAATAACTTTCATCTGGTTATCAATTTCATAATAACATTTTATTTCCTTTCTGTGTTTAGCAGGAGCGGATGCAGGGGACTGTGAACTGAGTAGTGCAAGTGCTGAAGAAGGAGATTTCTTTTGAGGAAACAGGAAAGAGGAATAAAAGAGAAGGGAAAAATACCTAAGTTTAAGGAAGAAGGAGAGAAAAAAAAACGGGGACTATGGGAAGAAAAAAGATTCAGATTACAAGGATTATGGATGAACGTAACAGACAGGTGAGTTGCTAAAATACCTGACTTAAACATCATATTATATTTATAAGGTGACTTATTACCAAAAGTGACTAAAAAATTAATAACTTTGTGTACCTATGCATATACCAACATATATGTATCCATATACACAATGTATGTTAGATTATCAAAGCAAAAATACTTTTGTAAACAGTCTGAATCCTCACACACAGTGTTTTCAAGTTTAGTAACAAGCACAGTTAGGAAGTTATTACTTGAGGACCTGATTCTACAATGACTGCTGTGTGTGCTCTGCTCTGCATTTGCTCTGACTTCAGTCTGGAGTATACCTGATTGAGCACACTTGTGACTTGCTACAGGACATAAGCTTTTAGTACTGTATTTTTATAATATGAGTTTTTATAATATGAGGACTTTCATTTAAATTCAGATAGCCCAATTATTTATGCTTCTTCACCTTTGCAGTGTCTCCTTCATATAAAAATGACACTGCGTCATAAAAGTCTCATCTTTTCCTGTCGGAATTTTAAAAATAATTTGAGTAGCCTAACACATTCTAAAACCCACACACAATAATATTAACATGCTATAGTTATAAAACCAAGTGACCATCACTGTTTAGCTAAGGCTAAATAGATCCAACAGGACAGATTAACTACTTTTTAATTCTGCTTTAAAATAAAATGGCTAGGGAGCTCTCAAATATTATCAACAGTATCTCTGCTAGTTAAAATATGATCATAAATTAGAGAATTTGCTTCCCTGCTTTCACAAAAATTAAATTAAATACCTGACATCTTCAAATAATATCAGTGAAAATTGCTGCTGTTTATATTTGATGTAATTGAATGGATGTTTTGTTGAAACTGGAGATTCACAATTGTGAGAATCTCTCCATATAATTATTTAATACTATGCTTAATGTTCTTCATACACCTGGCTGCAATTTAGGAGTAATCTTCAGAAGCTGATTTTTAAGAGCTTCATACTGAGTTACTATTAATATTATAATAATACTGATTATTAATAATCAGTACTACTGATTTGATCTATAAATTTCTTCATATATTCAGGGATCCTTTTAAGAAGCTCTCAGTCATGGAGGATTTTATATAGCCATAAAAAACTCAGCCTAAGCACAACAACAAGTTATAGTCCTTAGATATGCTTCCCGATAATTTTTAAATTTTTTAGTGTTAGTAGTAACTTGTGGTATCTATGGCAGAAAATCATGTGTAACAGCAAAATATTCCTTATGATGGATGTTCTGTGTTTTGCCTAAAGGTTACCTGTTCTTGTGAGACTAGCTAAAAAGCAATAATTCCAACAATATAGAATATAGAATTATTTATTTTAATCATCTTACAGCTTGGAGTTGAAATTGGATTTGAAATATTGGATTGAATTTTTTATTAAATATTAAGTCAATAGTTGTTTGAAACTTGCCCATGCTACAATGGTTTCTTTTTGAAGGGAACCTGGATTATTTTGTAAATTATACCACAAAATTTTGCCATTCATAGAATTATTTCATACAACAGTTTGATCTCCACTTGCTTGCTCAAATATAGGACTTACAGAGATTTTAGCCCCACTTTTGTCAAAAAATGTCTTTAAAGAGGGTTAAATATTTAAAAAAGAAGGCATCTGGTCTTCACATCATTAACGGTAGGGTTTCAAGAATTCCAGAGCCAACTTTCAGGACTAACAATTATGAGTAAAACTGTAACACCAGAATGCTAACAGCTGTAGTGTTAGTGCGGAAAGTGTTTGTCTCGTTAGCATTTCTTGGACTCACAGAATCACAGAGTGGTTTGGGTCGGAAGAAACCTGGTTCCAACTCCACTGCCATGAGCAGAGACCACTTCCAAAAGACCTGGTTGCTCAAACCACATCCAGCCTGACCTCAAACACTCCTAAGGAACGGCGCAGCTGCAGCTGGTCTGGTCAGCCTGTGCCTGTGTTTCACCACTCCCACAATAAAGAGTTTTTTTCTTAATGTCTGATCTAAACCTACTCTCTGTCAGCTTGAATACATTCCCTTCTGCCCTGTCGTTCCATGCCCTTGTAAAAAGTCCATCTCCTTCTTTCTTGTAGACTCCCTTCAGGTACTGGAAGGCTGTAGTTAAGTCCCAGCCTTCTCTTTTCCAGGCTGGACAATCCCAATTCAGTATTTGCTAATGTTGATTAGCCACTGTGAGACTGGAGGTATATATTTACATTATTTTAATTTCCATATCCTTTCCATATCCTTAACATCCTTGATTCTGCTTCTTATTTCTACCAATATATTAATGCTAATTTTTAAAGTATTCCTAGTGATTTTACCTGGCATTTATGCTGATTTAAAGCTCAGTGAAGCAACTTAAAAGATTTTCATTGTTTAATTGGACTGTGGGATTAGGTTTTTTAATTATAGTAATATATATGTGATTAAATACAACTGGATCTTCAATAATATCTGATTGTTGATTTAACCATTTAAATGAGATGTACTCTTCCACAAACCTCACCGGTTCTTAAAATATCATCGGGTGGTGCTGCTTTAGCATAGCAGTATCAGTTTATTTGTTTCCTAATTTGCACACTTCCAGTAATTTTAAACTATTAACTTGCTTATACTCCTATATTGTCTTCTTATTTGATTGCATAAATATATACCAAAAAAGATTAAAAGGTTGCACCAGAAAAAAATGATTTAAAGTTTATGACTGGTAAAGCTAAGATAGCAGCTCAAGCACAGTTCCACAAAGTCTATTTGTAGCTCCATTTATAAATGGAGATATTTTCTTTCTACCTCACCAAAAAATGTTTGCAAGAACGACAGCAAGTCGTTTGGCTAGAAAGTGCCTTATTTTTGCTTATATTCAAGCACAGTGTAGTTGCACAATACAAGGTATGTTAGATATGATATGCCTGGATGGTGCAACTTCAGCTGCTCTCAAGCACATAAATCCTCTGCAGTACTTCATATGCTGGTAAAAATATGTGGAACACATATAAAATGAGGAGATATAGCAGTAGTTTTATTATTCTATCTGCTCTCCTAGTGCAAAGGTGAATCTCTTTGGAAAGCAGAGTATTTGTAAAAGGGTTCAAGTTGTTACAAGGTAATTCTTGTCCTTGATTTTCCACTCACTTTCCCAGGCTCCTGAATAGTTATCTATGTGAACCCTTGAATGGTGTACTTGTTTGTCCATGAAACAGCTGTTTTCTTCCACACTGCTATCTGCTATAGTAGGAGACTCCCCTACTCTTCAAAGTGCTTGTATGAGTTGATTGGGAAAAACAAAAATTGTGTTGACCTTCCTCCAAGAGAATTTCTTCTGAGAAAGTCTAGTCAGTTGGATTTGTGTACTTTATTGACCACAGTGATAATAAATGTAAGTTCAAACTATTCAGAGTCAAATTTCTGGCTGCAAATCTCGCAGAAATGTGCAATTTGAGGATACAATCTGCACTTTTCCAAAAACTGTATTAAACTTTGAATCTGGGGGTAAATTAACTCAGTCATTAGAGGCCCAGTCCTTTTACCCTGGCCTGCTTGAGACTTCTCACATTGATTTTAGTGAGTGCAGAATTTAGGATTTTAACTAGGAGGAGCCATTAATTTAATGCTGTTTCTTGTGGGCTGCGAGTTACATGTATTTTTCTAGTTCTCATTGATACCGTGTGGTGACAAAGGTGGCAGGAATATTTGACTCTATGAATGATCATGAATTCCCTTTGATTGGAAAAGCTTCAGGGAAGCCTATCTGAAAAATTCCCTTTCACTGTTTTTTGGACACATGTAGAAGGAGGATGAGTAACTGTAAGGCCTAGATTAAACGTTTATTTATTTTATGTCATTTGGTTATCACCATAGTATTAAATGGAAGTGAAAACTCTCAAGGGAATCCTGTTAGAAGCAGACAATGTGACCAAATATTTTCTGTTTATTCTTGTGATAATTCTTGGGTAATATAGACATCATAACTGTAGAATACCTGGTAATATTGTTGAGGCACATGAGGTTGTGCTAGCCTTGTCACAGACAATTCCAATAGACTGTGACTGCTTACATGATATTAGTTGCACCATCAGCAGAATTGACAGTGAAAAATATTAGCATTGATATCTGATGCTCGAAGTTCCTGACTGCTACAAGTTCTTTGTGCAGAAATTATAATTGAGTAGATTGGAGAAGACTTCTGTTAACGCTTCTAGGTTGGTTAAAAAAAAAAAAAAAAGAAGAGAAAGGTCACATGGAAAAAAAGTGTGAACTTTATTTTCCTGTGTTTTCTTAATTGAAAGAAATAATTCAGCTACCTTTGCTATTTCATGAACACATGAAGGAAAAATTATTTTCCTCTGCCTCAGAAAAGTCCTTGTATTTTTTCTGTGTTTTCTTGGAAGTGTGAAATATTTTATTACTTTTAGAGATAGCCTTTTGTGGTCTGCTTTAGATGGGAACCATCTGAAACTTTTTGCAGCCATCCAGACAGGGCTGTCCAGGCCTAAAATAAATAGGTGTAATGACATAAATTATATTGTCCTACTATTTTACAAGGTCTCTCACCAAATATCGCATTAAATCCATGGGGTGTGAGGCAAATACAGAGGTAAATTGACCCCGGAATGAAGGCGTATTGACCCAATACTTTTCTGGTGTCAGATCTGGAACACTCTTTTGCATTTAATCCCCATTTTTTTCTAATTAGTATTAGGAAATATGAAGCCTTACAGGGTGGTGCACCGTTTTTTGTTCCTATGATTTTCTTGCTCATTAGTTTTACTTCTTTTCCTGCTTCTGAAAAGTCACAATTAAAACTGAGTTTATCTTATCTAATGATTCTACACAGTGTTAATTTCTTTCAATTTGTAATGAGCTGCTGGGGTCTTAACTATTATTAAATACCACAGTAAGTGTACACTTCAATATAAAAGTGTTTAACATTGAGACACCCTTTTTAAAGCATGACATCTGTGTAAGTTTGTAGGATATAACAGTAGCAAACACTTGCTGTTTAACTTCTTCATGCCCAGACTTTTTTACCGTTCTTCAGTTTCAGAAAATCTGTAAATATATAAGCTGAGAATTACTGAGGTATCCGCTCAATAGGGAACAAATCAAAGCAGATAAGTAAACTGAGGTTATAGGGCAGGGGAAGAATATCCTGGAAGGAAATGACCATTTGCAGGAAGACCTAGATTTGTTCTACTGACTTTGATACCTAATGCTGCTAGTTTCAAAATTAATTTCAGCTTTGTACAGCTATTTTTGTCTGTATTTCAGCTCTATTTAAAAGAAAAGGGTAAGAGACTATTGTCTGAATCAGAAGATTGCCTTTTGAAAGAGTGAAGAACCTTGAATATTAATGCTAACATGAGCACAAGACAGATAAAAGCTATTTTTTCCATCTATTTACTTATATTTTCACTGTTCTTTCATGGAGCATCTTAATTTTATCCAAGATATGAGATTTCCCCGCCTACCCCCGAGGAATGTTTTCACATGAAAATGTAACTGCTTGACTATGCACCTAAGCATAATTTTTGTTCAATTAACCTTTGTCTTAAACATCACATATCTTTTACATATTTTTATTAATTGCTTATATTAAATTGCACACAGATATATACTTGAAATATAATGTTAAAATTAGACATTGGCCTTGGTTTTTCAGAGATAAAGTTAGATTTCTGTAAGAAAAGAATTGTGCCTCAAGTTTTTAAGAATCCTAATTTGTGGTGATCTGTACAACTCTTGCAATACTTTTCATGTTATTCCAGATTACCTGAGAAATAAAACTTTAAGAGAGCTACTGAAATGAACCATGAATTTCTAGAATGCAATATTTTAAGGTTAAATGTGCTTGTATTACAAATTGATGTTCTGAGCATAATTTGGAGTAAATTATCATAAGGTAAATATTTAGGTCAAATTACTTTTAATTTGAAGTGTGAGCAAGAAGCCTGAGTAAAGAGGGTGCTGTAATGAATGAGACATCTGCCAACACAACAGAGCTGAAAAATAGTGCAGACACAGGCACAGTCTTGCTGTCTTGCAAGGAATGGTTTAGAAAGCCCTGGGGAAGAAAGAGCTAGAGGTGGGAAGCAGAACTGAAGCTATTGTGGAGAGGAAGAAGTTACACTCTTCCTGTTATGACAGGAAATGCAGACAAATGTGCTTCCTGACCATTTGCTCAGCAGGGAATGAAATAATCTCTGACCTTTACCTTATGAACATTTTAGCAGCACAGAACTTGTAAACATGTTTTTTACTATAAACATGTGTTTGTACCTACCAGAACTGGTGATAGNNNAAAAAAAAAAAAAAAAAAAAAAAAAAAAAAAAAAAAAAAAAAAAAACCAAAAATAAAAGAAAAAAAACACCCAAAAATAACAAACAAACAAACCAAAAAAAGTCAGCTTTTGTGTATATTGCATTAGCTACTGTGTTTTTGAGATTACCTTTTTTGCCTAAAATTTGTACATGCCTGTAATTCTGTCTCTAAAGGACTTAATCATATGTCTCTGATTCAACAAAAGGAAATGAAGTATTAGAGATTAGCCATTACTATTCTTTCATTTCTGTTCGGTTTAGATCTTAATTTATAAGTTAAAATGGGAAGCATATTGATACTGACTGACCTCCTGATTTCTGAAGTTGCTGTATCATCTTTAATTAATGTATCTTTCAATTTTATTCCTCCCTTCTTTTTTTACACAGGAAAAACTTGTGAGATTGACCCTCATGTCTTGAATTTGGGCAGATTGAGTAGTGTCACTACTTTAAGTATTTGGTCTGTTATTTATGCACAAAGATTCTAAAAATCTGGTGTAACATACAGAACCTTCTTTTTTATATGGGTTAATCATGAACATTTTATTTGTTTTAGGTATAATTTTAGGGCGTCCACTTCATGTGGACTATTCAGCAAGTCAGAGCCCAATATGCTTGAGGCTTTCTGGGACAATAGCTCATTTACCAGCATTAATCAATGCTGTCTCATCCCTGTAAGTTATTCTGGAGGGTTATAAGAACATGAAAGCAGTCTACTGAAAGTATTTCATTTAATATTGTATGCCAAACTATTGCATAAAGGAAGGTTTGTCTAGATTCGGCACTGGTGCTGTTTGTCAGTCCTATTTGAGAGTTATTGTAAAGATTGTTTCAGCCAGACCTCTTCATATGGCAAGCAGTTCTAAACAAAAATCAGAGGAAAATAAGAGAAAAAGAGGGAAAAGAGGATATGACAACAGTTTTTGTCTCTCCAGTAGTTACTTGATGTTTCAACAGGATACTCTTTGGTGCCTGGCAGTGACATTTTAATGAAGAGCCCCTCTGATGGGCCAGCTTGGCCTTTTGTTTCAAGTAGAGTAGACTGCTTACATAGTACCTCCTATTTATGACACATCATATCTACTGTGCTTGCTCTGGTCCCCGTGCCAGAAATTTAGACATTCCAGATGAAATAAGGACAAACAGGCAACATTTCTATTTGACACCATGGTGCCATTATCAGATACTTCTGTGCATCAGTGATTCCTCTTCTTCACCTGTTTAAAGGCGGGAAATGTATTTGAGAAGCATTATGTGAAAATTCCATTTTTCTCATATTTCCATGCCAGCAGCTATGTATCTGTATAGTCAGAATAGAAAGAAGTAAGGAGAGCACTGATGTTCTGACACTGACTGGACTCAATCACTTGAAACACCACCGGACTGCTACTTTGTAAACATAAAGTGTTAGCACATATGCTGTGACTGTTAGTGACAAATACG
Organism: Notiomystis cincta; assembly: GCA_013398075.1. Classification (NCBI taxonomy): domain Eukaryota; kingdom Metazoa; phylum Chordata; class Aves; order Passeriformes; family Notiomystidae; genus Notiomystis; species Notiomystis cincta. The sequence continues at coordinate 34,897 of VZRX01014457.1, forward strand.
GAGTGGTGTTATAGTTCAGCCTCTCATAGCTTGTGAGATTTCAGAAAAAATTACTGGAAGCACCTGAATGACAACTAAATCTTAGCAAAACTGATCTAAACTAATCCCAAACCAACTTCCACCAAAGGAAAGACACAATGATCACATGGCAAAAAAGATAGGTAAAGTATCCTGAAGACTGTATTCATTAAATGAGAATATTTATGGATGCTTTTGTTTCTTCACTGATATATTAAAATCTATAAGAAGTATAAAATTATCATTACAAATTTAGTTAAAGAAAGACTATTTCCAGTGGCTAGCTTCCTCATTTACAAACCCATACAGCTAAATTAAAATTTTGGCAGATGAAAGAGTTTGTAATTGCAACCAAGTGACACTACCTTCTAATTTATATAGCTTAAGTAAGTTTAACTTAGTAGTGATTAAGGAAAGTCTTCTCTGCACCAAATTGCCCTCTAAAAGGAACATTATCAGTGTGTGACATGCACATTTGAATTCAGAGTGTTTACAGCTTCACTTACAGAAATAGACTAGGCCATTTGAAAGATGTTTCCATGGAACTGAAGAAGAGCCAGAGTTGGAGCTGAAAATCACCCTTTTAACAATTCTTTTTTCGATGCTTTTGTTTTAGCACATGTTTCACCTTTAGTTAGAACTTCATCCAAAATATATAAAAAGCTGACCTTGATTTATATCAAGGAAATTGAAAGTTGACTACTTCACTGTAAGTATTTTATAATCAAGTAACTTCTTGATTAGCTCACACCATACAAAGTCATCAGCATTAATATTTATTAATATACAAAAATGCTTCAGACTTTAGTAATCTACCTTTTCAGTACCACCATTCTTATTAAGAGGACAATTACATTTAAAATAAATAAATAAAAATTAAATAAGCAGACTAAACATGGTCTTAAGACAAATATAAAAGAGTAGTTGGTTTTGAGTTACAAAGGGATAGAATTATTTTTTGTAGGATTCAGAAATCATTCTGGTGCTCTCCATGCCCTGCTCTTTTTGCAATATATATATAAAAGAAAGCATTCAAGCACCTCATACAAATATTTAGAAACTGTATCATTGTTGAAAACCTCATCTTTTATATACACATCCTTAAAAAGGTTTTAAAGACTGTTGTATGCTGGCCTCCTATCTCTTCCCCTTTAATTTTTCATAATTTTCACACTGTCATTATAAAATAGTCTGTCCCAAAAGGACCTCCTGAACTGCTTATCGTTCTCCTAAAGAGAAGTAGATTTGCTAACTGAAAAATCTGCAAATTAGCAGTGATTTAGATAGCAGGGATAATTAATCATATGTTGACTAATATTGTCAGGAAATAAGATGTAGTGCTTTGATTCTTGCTGCTGAAAAAAATATATATTAAAGGAATATTGAAGTGTATGCATTTTTGGGGGATGTCTTATTTGAAATATGTTGATGAATTTTCTTACTGTATGTGTGTTTTCCTCCAGTGTCACTAGGGTTGTTTACGTCAAATAACAAAGTGACATTGTCATTTGTTATATGACACTACCAGGACTGGGTACTTTGAAGACAAATTTTAATTATAAGACTATGTAAACACATGATTTTTTTGGTGATGTAGCTACAGTTTGTGTTCATGACAATGTGAGCATCTTGTTCATTCTCAGCATTAAGTCAGTTCAAACATAATCATAGCTTTCTGAATATAGGTTTCCTTCCAAAAAAAGAACAGAAGTTTTAAATAAATTATGCTAATTTTTACTACCCAAGAAAACTTATTCAATACTAGAATATTATCTGCTATCTTAGAGAATATTTATAAGATGTTTTTTAATTTTAATATTTTTTCTTGTGGACGAGTACGGTTAACATAGCAAATGGTGAACAAATTGAACAAATAAAGTTAAATAATAAATATTCTGTTTACTTATATTGCTCACATAGCATATGGCATATTTATCTTCCTTATGTAGCCACATAGAAGAATGTATGCAAAAAGATAATTTTGCTTTTAAATGTCTTGAAGTTACTGACAGGACATTTCACTATACATTTGAAAAGTTCTATGTTATAAACTGTTATAAAAGCATAATAAATTTACATCTATGTGTATGGATTATGTATGTGTAAAGATAAATCATTATGAATGACATATTCAAAAATTTAAATTCCAGATCACAAGTAGTGAAACAGTAGTAGATACAATTGCCTTTTATTCGTTAATTAGCAGTTACAGAAATCATTTTCTAGTGGATTTAGAAAATATTAGAAAGATCAAGAAATTAAAACCAAGTCAAATTCAGAGCAGTTGAGATTATATATTAAAGAAAAAGAAAATGAAGATCTAGATTATTTATTGTTGTGGTTTGTGGGGGTTTTCACTGTCCATAAAAAGTCTAAACAGTATCATTCTGGTGTTAAGTATTATGAATTAAGTACCTGCTGTGATGGATGGTTTTTTGAAATGTTAAGGACTTCTACCTAACAGTAAACACGAACAGTGGCTTTAAGGATATTTTTGTACTGGGGTGAACTTTAATGGTGAAAAACATGCTAAATACAGATATACTCCATCTACAGCACAGTGGTCAAAAAGTTGTTTGAAAGGCATGTTAGATGCAGAAAAATATGTTGAAATAGTATATTTTATTTTCTATATCTTTAATTTCTCANCAAAAGCCATGAGAAACAAATTTAGAAAAAAGCTATCAATTATGCCTACTGGAGACCAGTGCTGTAGAAAGTGGGGTTTTTTTTAAATGCTTGAATAACTGTATTTAATGGCAATCCATCTTTTTTGAACAGTATGTTGACAGAGGTTAAAATGATTGAAATTAAAATAAAAGGAATAACATTCTGCCTGCATTTGGGAGAATAAGTGTTCACAGTATAGGCACAAAGCCTCGTCTTTCTGAGAGAGTCTAACAAATAGGGATTAGCAATACTTAAAAAGTCATGTATTCCTTGGCCTGACATGCTTGGATTTTAAGGTGGTCTGAGGTTGCACTTAGCATTAACTTGCATTAGAAGTGTGACAAGTTAAAACAGCAGCCATGTGAATCACAGACAGACAAATCTTGCCTCAGCATTGAAGTGCAGAAATGCCATTGTTTATGGGTATATAAGGGATGGTAGCAACAAATGCAGAATCAGGCAGCCCTTGTAAACTTGGTTTTGTGCCTGTCCTTGACATATTAAATACCTTAACTATGTGTTAAATTTGATTAATTATAGGCTTAGCAAAGCCATTTTTGTCTTAAAAATTCCTGTCAATGAAAATTTTTTAACAGAAATTGCACATATGAAGAAACAGAGGAGAAAAATTCGAGCATACAATTACCTTAAACAGCTCTTAGTAGTTTCTTACTTTGAGTCATGTGTCTTACTGGAACTTGTAAGCTAGTGCAGAAACGTGGACAAAAAAATTGTTTGATGTGCAGGTCTTTCATTGTCAAAACATTCCTCGTGGAAAATTACGGTTTTGTAGAGAATAATTATAATTTTCATATTGCCTGGATTGTGCATGATATCAGGGCATTACCTGGCCTACTGAGAACTTGCAAGCACATCCCTATTTCTTTCCTATATAATGTGACGTAAAGCCCTTTGTACTAAAATGCCAGTTCATGTTCCTAAGCATATGGCTTAAAATTAAATAAAATATGATATGTGTGTATTCAGAAAAGACTTTGTTTCAAAGGCTGTTGACCAGCTATTTTCTTCTTTCATGTATTATAATTCTCATTTCTCACAAGTGTGATTTTTAACACTAGATACTTCTTCAAAAGTATTGTGAGTGTGTTTATATGAGCAATATATCTCTTTTGCACTGCTTAAATGCTCATGAAATAATTTCTTTGCTTCAAAGCTAGCAGGAGTTGGGGGCTTGAAATCAAAGTCAACTGTCATCAGAATTTAAAAAAATCAGAACTGACTGCACTTCTTCAAAGTATTCACAGCTGCTAATCTGAGGTGTATTTTTTAAATGTGGATGGCCAGGATGTATGCCATCTAAAGGGTATCCAATTAAAAGTGAAAGTTGCAGTACCAACACTTCACAGCACCAGTAAATTAAAATACCCCACGGTCTTTACCCGTATCTCAAGTTTCATGCAGTGAGAATGAGGTATTTCTCCCTTGTGCAATACATACACACACACATATATATTCTGTTTTGGGACTGTATTTGTGTTTATTCATTTGTTTTCTGAGCACTTTCAATTCAAAGACAAAGCAGTAACACATTATATTTCAGAAAAAAAAAGAAGAGGAACTACAGAGAGCAACCTGTAGATTTCTGATGGACCATTTTTGCTTTTTTTTTTCCAGGTGACTTTTACGAAGAGGAAATTTGGGTTAATGAAGAAGGCTTATGAGCTTAGTGTTCTGTGTGACTGTGAGATTGCTCTGATCATCTTCAACAGCACCAACAAACTGTTCCAGTATGCCAGCACGGATATGGACAAAGTGTTGCTGAAGTATACCGAGTATAACGAGCCGCATGAGAGCCGAACAAATTCAGACATTGTTGAGGTAAGACTTCATGTTTTGCTCTGAGATGGAGGTGCTCCAAGTAGCACCCTACTCCGAGTGCCGTAGCAGCAGGAGAGCAGAACGGAACAGCAGTGTATTGGCTTGGGCATTTGAGCATTCGTGAAGCCAAAGCTGCAGAAAATCCGTGTCTTTGGAGAGCAGTTTCATCCTTCTGAGTCGTGCAGAAACTTCTGTAAAGGGATTTGTGGCTCCCTGTTGTCCAGGTCTCTGTGCTGCTTTGTCATTTTGTCCTATTAATCCTGTCCATGCCTTGACCACTACCTACCAGCTGAATCTCCTGTTTGTCCTTAGTCTCTTCCAGGGACAGGCTCTCCGAAAAACATTGCATACTTTGTCTCCACAATCCAAAAGTTACAATATTGTCTGTTCAGGAGGATTAAGAATACATTGAAAAAGATTTGGAAGACGATTTAGAGCCATTTGTTGGCAGCATTTTTTTAGCTTTTTATTGTTTAATGTGGGTGTCTAATAAAATGCAAGAAAAGTTGATTTACAATCTGCACAGTAAAAATATATCAGCTACCCACACAGAATATTATTACCATAATATATTAATGGCAGTATCAAAGCAAGTGTCAGAATGCTAGAAACACTCTTTAGTTTTTTAAATTATGAGAAATTTTTATATAGTTACTGAAAATTATTAAATTAAATTTAAGATTTTAAAATTTAAGCTTCTAATGTTTGCAGAAAAGTCAATTTACTTTACAATCAAAGTTCAATTCAAGCTATGCAAAATACATAAAGCCTTCAACGATTTTGTTACTATTAATAAAGCACCTATATCATAGTGAGGTATGTAAAAAATGCGTTATGGGACCTATACAACTGATTTTAAAGCACATGACTGATCTAATGCTATCAATTAAAAACATAATAGAAATATGACAACCTATCTTAAGAGTCAGTGAAAATTT
>VZRX01014457.1:40451-53616 GCA_013398075.1 Notiomystis cincta
ACTCCTGAATATGTTAGTGTATACACTTCGTTTACTCCAGATGTTTATAAAGTTTGTTTCAGATTTTTGAATGATCTGGATGTTGTCTGAAATGAGACTGATACTTGGAGAATGTTCACTAGGGTTAGTCATGTTTTTGAGACTAGCAATGTAAGAAAGTGAGTTATTTATATATAAAACATTTTAAAAGATAAAAAATTCTTTATTACGATTAAACTTGTTACAAAGAGTCACAGTCACACCACCTTAGATGGGCAAAGACTGCACACAGGAATATAAATGACTTCTCTGTCTATGCTTATGTTAGTTAGGAAGTTACTGTTTTGCTTTTCTAATTATTTCCCCCCAGATTCTCTCTCACATTAGAAGAGGGTGAGGTTCTGACAGCAGAAAAAAAATTTTAAGTGAGCTAAGTCTAGGAGGAAAGTGCATAATTTCTTCCTCCTCTCCTTCATCTCTTTCCCGCTCTCCTTTCCAATCTTTTGTGAACACATGAAGGCTTTCCTGAAACCTAGATCTGGAAAGCCATGTCCTGTCCAACAGAATTCAAATTCTATGCCCAAAATAAATTCCTGTCCTCTTTTAGTGGCGAAAAGCTGGAATATTCTTAGCAGAAGAGTTTCCTGTGATATCTTTACTTCTTCCTGCAGGCATTTGTGCGGAAATAGGTGACTAATCCAGTTAGAGATTTATTACTAGCTTTACAATGAAGGAATACTTTTTATCATGAGCACCATGGTTTTCAAGGAACTAATGAAAACTTAAAATTTCAAATAATATTGAATCTTTCAGAAAGAGAACTCATTGCACCAGCAAAATCCCTTTCTGCATAAACAGTGGGGCAATTTGGATAGGCTGACCAGCAGTTTTGCATGGAGATGTGTAATTTTCTGGCTATACCTAAAATTTGGTGGGCAATTCTTTTCACATTTCTGAAAGGAATAAAAGTAGGTAATTGAAATAAATGTTATTTAAATTGAACAATAAACGCAAAAGGCAAAATGAAGTGAATGTTCTGTCAGCTCTGAGTGTAATTTTCTGTTATGTTTTTCTATGTTACGCCTGTAACATAAAATACTTAAGCCGTATCAATACTGGTACAGTTTCAGAATCCAAGGAGTAGTTCTCCAAGGTGTAGGTTTTGGACAGGAATTCCATTTTGTCATGCTTTTTACTGGATAATGAACATCACAGTTGTAAGTACAGTAGAGGTTAGAACTGATGAAAATATGCAATCTGATAAATGGCTTGACTCTTAATGTAATTTGGGTATATTTTTAGGAACAGGATATAAATTTGCCATACATTTGAAAATTTTGATTGATCAGCTAAACTGACTACATTACACATATTTTCCTTATAAGAAGTCCATCTTCTTTTCACTTTCAGACAGCTAGATTTCACATTTACAATTTTTTAATCTTGTTCTTCCAGAGCAATCAACAGCAGCTGAGAATAAGACAGTATTATTAAATCTGATCATTTTAAACTAAATGTCTATTCAATAACTATATTTCAGCAGAAAAGGGCATAGCTGTGCTCATAGACTTCTGCACAATATTAGAGAAAGAAAACATTTTAGGCAGACCTATGAAAATTTTAGATATAACTGTCAACCATATAAAGGCCTTTAATTTAGAATCCAATTTCAGTTCACTTTCAGCGTAATAACTATTTGGTTACTTTTAAGGTGTGGTAGAACTATTTTATCAGTCATTAAAATGTCATGTAACTACTTTGAACTATCTATATTCAAAAAAAAATTAAAAGAGCAGCTCTCTAATATGTACTTAATTACTTTTAAGTTAAAACACTGTTATTCAAATAGAAAAATTACATAACTTTTCATGCAGATCTGGCTAAAGCTATTAATTTTATTAAACAAATGTTTTCAGTGTAATTACTGGGATTAATTACATTTAGCATTTCTGAAGAAGTGAGTCTTCAGGCCATAACTTGTTATTTAAAGTATCAGAAGAAAATAAGGTCATATATCTAACAAACATCACACTGTTTTTTATTGGAAAATTACCCAACTTAGAGGTATATTACTTCAGTAAATCTATCTTGATAAAAAATGGAATGTTAATAGTTATAGAACTGTAAAGGCCAGTTACTGCCTTTCTTTAAACTCTTCTGGTTTAATGATTTAAACAAATAGCTCTTACTTTCTTTACATATGTAAAAATTTTATTTACATGTAATAAATATAACAAATTATGTTTTCCAGTTGCTTCATTAGAGCTCATTAACATGCAATTTGATACATCTGAGTTTTTCAGGTCACAAAAATTGTCTATCAGTTGAATGTGTTTCAGTTAAGACCAGTAAATATACTTACAACATACATGGGTAAATAAAAGTCAATATGTACTCATGAAGGAGAAAATATATGTTACACCTACATTTATCCATTTCAAGCAACAGTGACAATTATTGCAAGTCCTACCAAAATCTGTATGGAGATATGCATAAATTCTGGGAAATGAATAAACCAAACAAAAAAAGGCCAAGAAAAGAAAAACCAACCCAACAAAAAAAGGTACATTCTGAAAATTTTGTTTAGCATTAACTGGATTCTTAAATTTGAAGCCATCATGTCCTCACCCACCAAACTACTCCTACCACAGTCATTCATTCAATTTTCCTTCAGTTAAAGCGTTAGTATCAGTTGCTGGATTTAGTAAATTCTTTTAAGGAACAACAGAAACTCTGGAGAGTTCATTCAACACAGGAAAAATATAGTATTTCATCTCTCTAACTTCCAAGTGTGTATGTAAATTCTAACAATAATACGTTCAGCATAATTGTATAAGACTAGGCAATAACTTTCTTTTGGCAATAAGGAAATGTGGAAGAAAAAATGTCAGCATTTTACAACAGTCAAGTACATGCATTATGCATTCTTTGGATTTATTAGAAATGAGGCCAGATCATTTCCTTGTTTATGTAAAACAGAAGTGGATGTAACACAACTTATTTTAGTGATATCTCACTGCCATGCTGCTGTGATTAACAAGAATCCAGTTCTGAAACATTTTGTAAGCTCACTACTTAGGAGCTCAGAAGGACCTCAGCTTTAGATTGAAGGGGACAGATTTCAGAGCAGGAATATGAGAAAATGTTTTGCTGCAAATATAATTAAAAATCTAACCATAAATCTGCTGTGATTCTTCAGCTAAGCCATCAAGGCTTTGCTGATTTAAGGTGAAACTTCCTGTCTGTTTTCTCTCTCACTGTCCCTTTTTCCTTCTCATTTGTTTCATGTCAAAGCATCAGCTATTGTCTCAGCTTCAGAAGGCCTCTAGTGAATTTTCACTAACTCCTGGTTTTCATTCAGTTTCTGGTATACTGAGTCTAATATGTGAGTCTTGCTCTGTGTGCACATAAATCATTCCTCCAAAAATCACTCACTACATTATCTTTCAGCTCTTTTTAACCCCCAATGAATCAATTTCTTTGACCCTGCTGCTATTATTGTCCCTCTTTCTCCAGCTGACTTCTCTTCATCTGCTGATTCAGTGGTCACTACCCTTAGTTCAAGTTCTCCTTCTAGGTCGGCCCTTTCAAATTCATCTGATTAAACCTGTCTTCCATTTTCAGGCAAACATTTGTCCATCTTCTCAGTTCCCCTTTACTGTACCACTAATCACTACTAGAGAAAAAATCAAAACACAGACTTCATTCATCTTTCTCTTTGCTAATTGAAGTTCTAAGTAACAAATGTTGATCTTCCACCAAATATCTTAGTCACTTAATGTGGAAGTTCCAAATGAGATAAAGAGAAAAGAAAATTTCTTCTGTCAATTATTTCTAAAGGTCACAGAGCTAATGACTAGCTAAGAGGTTAATTAAATTCTGAAAGCCTCTTCATATCAATTAAGACTCTTATCTGTATATTTGTAGTAAATAAGCCCATACAACTCTCTAAATGTTCTCTTTTTAGGAATAGTAAGGCAACTGTTGTAGCTTGTTTAATATAATAAGTGTATTTTCTTCTCTTGTCATCATAACATAATACTGCATATAAATCAGCTGTGAAATTAACATCAAGTCAGCTTTTGAGCTGCCAAAATCAGGGGATTTCTTTCAACTACCATGGGCTGAAGATCTGGGACAGTATGGAAAGTAAGCCTGTATGTAGGAAAGGTTATTCAGGGTGATCAAAGATACTACATTGGATACTACTCTGGACTAGGACTCATGAGACTTGGGCTTTATTAATAGCTTTGCCAAATACTGTTGTGTGACCTTGGATAAGTCACATTTCCTCTTAATGCTTCAGTTTCACTATCTGTGAAATGGGGATAGCATTATTGATTTCCTTTGTAAACTGGTTGAAGACCAGCTGCTCAAAAAACAACTAGTGCTACCAGTTCCACAGGAAAGATATTTGGAAAGAGTCAAATGGCCAAAAACTTTTCTTTGGATGACTGTTTAGGCTTTTTAAATACTTTTGTCGTTTCTCAGTTTTAGAAAATACAAGCCAAACCATTATTGCCAAAATTATCTATAATAAAACCATAGGATTGAATTCACAACTTTTTCTTCTTCAGCATTTTTTCTTTGGTCTTTGTTTGCCAACTGAGTACTGACCCTTTGAAAAATGTGTTTGTAAATTAATGTCCTCATGTGAGTTTTGTCTGTGGTTTTTCTAACCATTACTGCCTATAAAAAATCTCAGAGGGAAAAATATCTTGGTTTCAAAAGTACTACAAGTCTGTCCATTTTATCAATCTTGATTTCATTTTTTAAAGCAATTGCATTAGAAATACATCTTTTCTAAACAAAGCTGACATTCTTAGCTAACCATATTATTCCATCAATTTGGGATTCATGTAAATAGTAGCTATTACAATACCACAAGAAAAACTTCAAAGCTGGAAAACTGTGTATGGTAATTCTATTCTATCCAAAGTAGTCCCTCAGTGGAACTACTGTTCCAGTCAGTAAGAGTGTCCAAAGTAGTCCCTCTACTGCACTTATTAGGCAGCAATTTATTCCTTTCCTCCCACTTATCCTCATGAGACTTTTGACTCTTTATCTTTCCAGGCTATTTTCAAGCTCTCTTGGATAATTCTGCATCTCCCTGTTACTCTGCATTTAATAAGTCAGAGACTTTAGCTGCTATGCTAAAGACTTTATGCAAACTAGAAGAAGAAAAGTAGAGGGTTTCTTATATTTTAAATTAAGTCAGTATGTGAAAAATGCAGCTAAGGGAAAGTTGCACAATGAGGTTTTTTTTCATTTTGCTTTATCCCAAAAAATAAAGTTTTCCACTATGAATTATTTCAGCAAGGATTTGGTTAACATGAAACATAGCTTGTAATCCTAATGTAACTCAAATGAATGCAAAAGCCACTCACCTAAAAGCTACTTTTCCATATGTAGAGGAAGAGAGAAGGGACAAAAAAAATTAAGACGGATCCAAAGTTAATTATTTTGAAGCATGTGATACATCAGAAGCTTCTTTTGAGTATATTTAGGGGGTGGTCTGGACCTCCTGTTTAACCGTTTTTAGGATCTTNGCTTGACCTCCTGTTTAACCGTTTTTAGGATCTTGTAATTTTATTTCTTATTTATCCTTTTGCTGTTTTGTAATAGTTTTTAAAATATTTTAATAATTACCTAATTTTTTTGGCTGCATTGTTGCAAAAAAGCTGAAATGACAATATAAATATAAATAGAATATATTTCTACGCAGAATATATGTTTCAAATTGTTTGTTCTTCCTTTTTTTTCAAACTAGGATCTTAAAGCTGTATTTCTTACAGCAAGATCTATTTCACAGATCACTCTTTCTTTTTCCAAAACATAATATATCTGTCTAAGGAGTTGGAAATATCTTACATGTTTGTGTAACATTCTTAGACCTTAATAGCTCCAAAGTTTTATCCCAATCTAGTCATTGGAGAACGTTTTTTGTTTTTGTAATCACTGTTTCACATAGTAACAGCTTGTTGTATTTTGGTCTGTTTGCCAGAGGGTAGGTTTATTTTTAAATCCCTGAACTCTGATTTTTCTTTATTTTTCCAAGATTGGAAGCAGCTGAAATGCCTGAAGTTACAGGTTGAAGGGCTTGCTTCACAAAATGAGATGGGAAACCTCATTCCCTCCTCCTCATGTTTTTCTTTTTTTAAATTTTTCTTAACAATGTCTCTTAACCGATATTTGTCTAAAAATAGAACACTGTCTCACTAAAAATAGCTTGGCGCTCAGTCTTGCCAAGGAAAAGGGAGAGGAATAGGCGTGGAATAGAAGGCTGAGTAATGCAGCTCTATTCATTCACAGATCCCTTTGAGAATGCAGGCAATGATAAAGTGCCCTCAAAAAACCACAGGCCTGACTTGCTCTCTTCAGACTCCTAGGTGCCAATAAACATTTTAGCCCAAGGATATACTTTTTTTTCCTCATGGATCGTAAACACCTTCTGAAAGACAAGGCTTTGTTTCACAGAAACTAACTTACTGTCAAAAATAGCTGACTTTCCTAAAGGCCATTTTTTTTTTTACTTTCCACATGTTTTTAAATGTATTTTAAGATAAGCAATGAGTGCAGTGTTCTGTCAAGAATTACCATGAAATGTCACATATTTAGCATGAATGAATGAAAAAAAGAGATGCTTTTTAATGATTTCATGTGGCCTCAAAACTTCACATATCAGTAAAAAAGAAAAATTCATTATTCTGATTCAGTGCAGTGAAAATTAATTGGCAGACATTATTTATTTCACTGAAAAATCAAACTTTAGCTGAGAGCATTTCTGCAGATATGTAAGTTTTAAAATTTGTAATTGTTCTGAAACTGAATTTCATCAAGAGATTGTGGAATATTGGAACAGAAAAGTGCAGAATCTAATTTACTTAAAAATAAACCTGTTGAGAACCCTGCAAAGCAAGAACTTTTCATTTGAAAAGCTGTCAAATTAGAGAAAGTCAATCTTCTCCTGTACTGCAGTTTTTCATATCACATCTTTGTTGTAGTATTGCAGTGTGAGATTTCAATAATACTAAATGGCAGAAGAAACACCAGCAAGGGTTGAGCACGTTATTTAAAACAAGAATGTGTGTTGACGTTGTGTATGGAGATTTTTGCATTTTGATTTTTCTTTGTTTTTTTCTAACCTGAGCAACCTGGTCAAACACAGCAACAAGGTGTGGAAATGTCAGTGCAGTTCACAGGGTTATTTGAGCCTGAGTATTGTTTTGTTCAGTTCCTGTAATGGTGATTGTGATAAGATTCTGGAGACAAAGGATGAGAATTGATGGAAAGGGACTTAAATTACTCCAAAAAGAATCAAGGTCCTTGTATTTGGGTACATCAACTCTTCTGGTCTCCTTCCTCCTTGTAAAGGATTTTTTCTTCTTGCATGTTGGCCCCCCTCTGCTCTTTGTAATGGAGGCAGGCCACAAGTGATTCTTTTATGCAGCACAGAGGGTGTTATTGTGTCTGTGTGGTGTATTACTAACTACCGAGGCTGAATTCTACTATTGTATCTTCAAGCACAGAAAAATAGGACACACTGCCCTGCATTACCATTTTCAACCTAGATAGTGAGCTACTTATAGCTGTGTTCCAGACACAAAGGTTTTTGTAAGCAAGCCCATTTTTAATTCTCATCATTAAAATATCCCTACTCTGGAAGGCAAATACAAAATGTGGTTATTTACCAAGATTCATATGCAGTAGTGATAATAACAAGTGTAAAAATACTACATATTCTCTTACCTCACCACTGTCTACCTTGCTCTCTTTTCCCACAGGATTTTTTGTTTTATTGGGTTCCCATAAGCTCTTGACTGTTCTTTGTTAAATCAGTGTTGAAGATTATGCAACGCTGAATTTCTAGCAAAATCAGTTATGTGATGCACAGTTCTTCATGTGTTTATACATGAGCAAGGGGGTTTTTGATATACAAATGCTCCCAGATGTGGGCCCTTAGCTACCACTCATTAGATTAAAAGAGCCCTAAGGTATCAACAGCCAAAAAATTCTGCTATGCAAAGCCCACTCTTCATGTTTTATTAGATTCCTGATTAGGCCAAGAGAGGTCAATGGGAGTGTTCTGACTAAATTCACATCTGCCTTGTTATGGTTTCTAAAACAGACAAAACTTTCTACAGATTCTGCCTTCTTTTGTAGTAAGCAACACTAGAATAGGTCTTATTTCTAAAAAGATTTTTAGAAGTCACTTTTCGGACACTGACACTTCTCACAAGAAGAAAATTGAATGCTCCTGCAAATCTCTGCAGAATCATGGCTCTTTTTCTGAAGCAGTCCCAGCATCAGTAAGGGTAACAGAGCTGGGACCTTATTAGTTGATACCATGAGTAGTATTTATGTATGTATATTCAGAAGTAAAGCTCCCTGCCACAGAGTTGTGAATTCCCTAAGAAACAAAGGTACTCTGCAAGAGGAACTTCATCACCAAAGAGCAAAGGGATGAAAAGTCAGTCTAATCCTGGCTTTTTGCCTACTTTACTCTCCTGCTAGGGACCCAACATCTTAAAAATTCTGCTCAGGCTGGAACACTTTACCCTGTGGTTTGCATGAAGCAAAATACCTGCATACCTCTCCTTCCATCGACTGCACACTGTGTTATCAACAGATAACACTTATCTTTATGAGATGCCTTTCCAGTTTTCACAGTTCTGGCAAAAGTTCTGTTAAACTTCAAAATACATTGACTTTTCCTCCTCGTTACAGTAAGAATGTATAAAATAATTATTTATTTGTGTAATATTGAATTTATATCCATCCTCTTATGTGTTATGTACTTCATATTGATTAAACTCCATTTGCTCTCCATTCAGAGAGGCCTCTATTTGTCTTTTTATATAAGACAATTGAAATTAATGTAACTTACCAAATTTGAAGGGCTGTAAAACCTCAAACACATATGCTTTTTTGTTCTACATTTTTAATAATCATAAGTCAGCTCTGAATCAATATCCATAGTCCAGCTGTTAAATAACCATTTTTCATTGCGTTAGAAAAGTGCAATAAAACAGCTTCCATCAACATTTTCTTTATGCAGCAACCTATAGATCCAAAATTTTACGTAGTTGTGTTTTCTTTACGTTTTTTGCTATGAATGTTTCTATGTATGGTTACGATTAATGGAGAAGTAAAAACTACTAAAAGAAGCTGCATCATGTATGTTCTGAACAATTATTTAATTTTTTGTGTGATAGGGATGTAAAAAGTAAAAATCTGTGATACATTGGAAATGCTTGCATTAAAAATGTCACAGACTCCTTTATTTATATCATCCTCTATGGAATCTATAGGCAATTATAATGATGAATTATATAAATTATCATGCGCTTTACTTAGGGTTGTTCAAATAAATGTTTATTTCTTTGGTCAAGTGTTATAGCACACAGGCTGTTCAAAGAAAGCAAATTATAGTAGAGTCAATTAAAGTACTTTAAACAGCACACAGCTGCTAGAGATTGGTTCAGAAGTCATCAAAATCTTGACAAAGAAGCATTACCTAATGGAATGTCTCTTTTAAAGCATATTTAGCTTACTAGAACAGAATCATGACTCTAACATGAAAAGCATAAAGGCATAAGAGTTTTCCTTTCATTTTTATAATCCAAGGCTTGGTTATTACATGCTTCTAACATGTTCAAACATGTATCAGTAAAATGGAGGCTTTATGGATTCTTTCCAGCAGGTGCCAATATGTAACCTGTTTGAAAAGAAGCTTACCAACCTAGACATAAATTTTCACAGGACAATAAATATATTGTTTAACTCATGAATAAAAGCTTATAATTATGCTCAGTATTTTCCATCCTATATCTGAAAATGTTTTGCAGAAGTGTCTAAACTTGCCTTAAAATACGGCAATGGTCATTTGTCTGAAAACTTCATTTAGAGACACATGAACATTGTGAAGGATCTGTTACTTGACCTTGAAGATTACTAGGGGCATGTGCTTAATAAATATTGACCCAATATGGGTCAAAGTTGACAGTCTTTCACAGTCTCAGTTTAAGACCCAAAGAATTTCAACATGTTTTCTTCAAACAAAAATGTCTTGACTCCATCTCCTGTCTAATTCTGTTTCTCTGACTGAACAAATCATGCATTCATTATGCTCAAAAGCAAAATGAATTATATATATGTTTAATTATCTAGCAGTGTCTAGAACATAGAAAACTGAGTAAATCCTATCCCTTCTAGGAATATGGGGAGCCTATTCAGATCAAAGAAGAAACAGAACCTGTGTTGCCAGTTAGGGTGTTTCTAACCACTAGCTGTTATATAGGAAAAAAATCAGGAGCAGCAATGTTTTCTTACAAGGGAAGAGTGAGTATTCCTCAAATCTTCAAAAAGTTTCCTGTAGGAGGGAACAGTATGCTTCAGTCAATACCTGAATACCCAGTAGGAATGTGGGTGGAAGGCATCTCTGTAGCCCTAGGTAAGCATCTGATTCTTCTGATGAGGGATAGGATTTCTGAAAACCCATTTGCTAGGTCTGTGTCACTCACAATTTCATCTCATACTGCTAAGTTTGGATCCTGTTCTGTAGCACCAAACTCTTCTGATGCCTCAGAAGTGTGAATTCCACTGTGAAGATCAGCTGCCTAAATAATAGGTATTGCCAAACTGATCTTTCTATGTCCCTACACCCTTTACTGGGTCTATCCCATCCATAGCCCTTTCCTGACACAAGGGCCTTCTTTGCAACAAGGCAATTGCAGCAGGGTGTGGACTGCTCTTTATGGTTTCAGTATAAGTTCAAAGCAAGAAGAAACACTCTCAATGACCATTTTCCTACCCTGACACTTTAAAAGTTGCTTCTGTTCCAAAGGATGCTTAGAACAAAGTGCTGTCATTTCACTGTCTTGGAGACATTCTCATTTATCACTTTCAAGCTGAGGGCAGGAAAAGGGGGGAGTTCTTCCTAACTGGCTATGCAAGAAGAACCCATGAACAGTTAGGGCCCCTTTAGATAACTACATCTCTGTAAGTATAATATGAAAATTATAAAATTACCTTTATCAATAATAAACAGTTTATCTAGTAGGACTAAACCCACCTGATAGTAATCATGAGAGATTCACAACAGTATCCTGAACATGGGAGATATTTCTGGGCTTTGACTTGAGGTGAGATGCTGGATGCCAAGGGTTATAGAAAATTCTTTTGCCTGTTCCACAGATTAGCTTTTTCATTCCTTTCCCATTAAGGAGTCTGAGATATCCACCTACTTCTGTACAGTTTTTTCATGGAAGAAATGTTCTTAATTCCACCTCCTTCTTCGTGAAGAGTAATGGAGTAAAACAGCTGACTAAACCTAAACGTTCTGAAGTTAAGACTGCTTCGTACTGATCTCCATGACCCAGTGGGGGACAGGAATAAAAGAAGTGTTCATCTATTCCTGCTACTGCTATTTTATTTGGGGTCTTGTGATCTACCATACCCAGGGAGAAATAGGAATCCTGCCAACTTAGCAGTCACTGTAAGTAAGTTTTTCTGCAGATTATTTGAAAGTTTCACAGTGTTGAGAAACTCTAGACAAACCTCAGGACTCTGAATCTCTCTATAGATTCTAGGACTAAAATTTTGCACTTCTGAACTGGAGAAATTCTAGTATTCTCATGACTTTTATGCCCCTTAGCCCCTTCGTGGAAAGGGTTTTCTAGCATTATTGAAATGAAATTTTAGTAATTTAGGACATTGCTGATCCCTTTCACTACTGTAAGTGCTGTGTGAAAGCCAGAGCCCATTAAAACCAGTCAGGCGCTCTTTGCCAGATCTTTAATTTTAATATATCAGGAAGCAAAGCCATGTGTATTTCGAGATAATCCCAGTCAACCTTATCACATCTTTGATTTCATTGGCACAGTTAGCTTCTGATTAAATTTTTTGTATTCAGTATAAATATTAGAGAATAAATATTAGAGAACCTGAAGTATTCCTTTGTCATTCTATGTGATACTCTTTACTCTAGGCAGTTTTATTGTACTGTAAATGCTCTCCAGAGCTTAGGAAAGAGCTCTGGCTTCTGTGGCAGCAGACAGATTGCTGCAGACAACTTAGAAGATAGCCAAGATAGTGGGATAAATAAATGAGCTCAGTTTTCTTGCCACAGAAATATCACTAGGTAATGCTATTTTTCCATCTCTCATCATAATGGTTTCAAATTTGATCTGCAGTTGGTCCAAGCCTCCAGTACAACAAGACTGGGAATAGTGCTTTTTCACCTGTGGATTTCAACTTATTGGGTGAGGACCCTGTATGGTTCTTCCTTATACACAGACTGAGCATGTTAGAAAAAACGTTGGAATGCTACTGGCTTCTGAATATTTTTCTCAGATAGCCAGAAATCAATATTTACCTTTTTCTCAGGAACACAGTCCCCAAAACACTATCTATATCCATGGTGCAAAACTTTTCACATAGGTCAGTTCATTAAAACAAATGCAGTCCACCAGACTGCTTTGGATTTGGGATTTTTAATTAGAAAATCTCCCCTTTTTACATGTGACATGACTCTGTGAAGGTCTGAGAAACCATCTGTGTTATCTAGAGATGTGAGTACCCCCAAGCTATTTATTGCATTTTCCTGCTTTGGAGGTTCCCACCTTTACAGCACAGTCAGAAGTAGGGAATGCCCACCCCTTGACTGCTCCAGCTCCATGGCTTTGGCATGGGTGAGTAGTTTCTGATGGTAGGGCAGAGCAGGCACCCCTGTGCAGTGATTTATGCTGCAGTAGCAAGATCATCAAAACTGGCCAAGAGCCCACACCTAAGGTTCATCAAGTGAAACAGTATCTGTTATATCCGCATTCACAGTGTCCTTCATGCCTGTTTCTAACAAGTCTTAGAAAAATTAAGCAAGCTGAAATCTTTTTCCATTTGTTCATCTCTGCTGTGGAATTAGGGGACCCAAGTGTAGCCCATGGATCTCTCTCTGTACATATCATATGATTAAAGAGATTAAGATCTCCAACAGCAAGACTTTGCGAGGCCAATCTACCAATACATTTTAAAAACCTATAATTTTGTCCCAAAAAAAGAAATCCAGTTTTACAGCGAAAATCCGTAACATTTAAAATGTTTTAGTTGCTTCCAGAAGAAGCTAGATTTTTCAAATAAAATATTCAGATTCTGAATTTAGAAAGTCTTTTCCTTTCTTTTCTTTTCT
>VZRX01014468.1:0-29425 GCA_013398075.1 Notiomystis cincta
TTAAATATGTGTTATATTTATATATAATATTAATATTGTATATTAAATAATATAGATACATATACATGTATGTATACATGATTTAATCTGATTCTTAAAGTCACAGCTCTAAATCATGCATTTGGTGATAGGACAGTATCTTTTTTCAAACTTTATAGAAATTTAGAAGATAGAAAAAACTGCTATGGGCAATATCATCTGCTGAGACACATGATTAGACATCTGACAGACTTGAACTGGAATAGTATCACCAGGCAACCAAACCTATTAACCTTTTTCCAGCAGCTGGCTAAATCTAAAAAGCTCAGCAGTATCAATTTATACATTTGTACAGTCCTCAATGAAATGGAAGTAGAGTGATTCAAAAGGAAAATCATGTGCTGATCTACAATGGAATATTAATAGCCAAGCTTGGGAGAAAATTGTGCAGAAATACAAGCATAACTCTCCTGAATTAGGGATTTGAAGATAATTAAGGCAAAAATAGTATTTACAAATTGTTGGACATCCTATCAGATGATGTGAGTGTGTATAGATGGTAGTGGTCTAACAAAGAAAGAAGAGATTTAACCAGATGTTTCAGGAATGGAAACACAAAATAGCCAAGAAACTAAGCCAGTGTAACTATACATAAAAAATATGGAGTTAAGAAGTTCTAGACCATTAGATTTAACGACGTAGGAGTAAGCACTTTTAAAAGGCTTTACATACTGCAGTGACACGACTGTACTCGAGGAAAAGGGTGACTCATGTGCTAAAGGACAAAACCTGGCCCAAACTTTTTATATTACCCTTGTGCCACACCACACACACAAAGGGAAATTCCAGTGAAAGGAATGGAAAATCACATGTATTCAAAACTGAAGAGTGATTTAATACTAAGCTTTTTTTTTCCTACATACAATTAACTGCGGAAAAGAGACAAATCTATAAATGGTTTTGCTTTCCTTCCTTTCCCAACTTTTCCTTTTCCTTTCCCTGCTTCATTAATTGAATGCCCCTCTGAAAATAAATTGTGAAATTGAATAAATTCAGCAAAGAGAAAACAATAGCCTTACTCACAATGTCAGTCAAACTACTCATGCTTCTGGTATTTTTGAGCAGATTTTTTTTTGGTCTTTTTCATTCTTCTTTTTTTTTTTTATAAATATATGACAGGTGATTATCAGCTCTGATTATCATTTGTATTCTTTGGTGTTAGCAGCTGTCAGGCTTCTTATTCTCAGTATGGATGACCTCAAATATATGGAAAAGACCTAGGAAATCTGTTTTTGAAGTCTCAAGAGCAAGAGATCTGCATGCGGCACTCACATTTGCAGATATCTGAATAGAGAAATGGGTATTTTTCAGAATGTGAGCTTGCTGACAGGCAAAGCTGAGCAGCCAGTATGTTTACCACCGAGTGAGCACTTTCTACCACTTCCACTCCAGTGCCAGGACACCAGCCCAATTTTATTTTTTTTATTCTTGAGCAGCCATAAGTACTAAAGCAAAATATTATTGTTTAACTCTGCAATCTGTGGCATCCAGAAAACAGAAACACTGTAAACAGTAGATCTGAGCCTTAGTTCTTTCAGAAAGAAAAACCTGGGGGAAAGCATCAGCATAAAATGATGGCCTGGGAAAAATAAATTCCCTTCCTGCTGTCTTTCTGCTCACAGGAAAATAATAAGAGGTACTGCTCCTACTGCAGCAAGTCTGTTGCATGTTAACAGATGCGGCGCCACTAGAACTGCAATTTGTTCAGCCTGGAGAAGAGAAGGCTTCGGGGACACCTCCTAGCGCACTGCCAGTACCTAGAGGAGACCTATGAGGTGACTTGAGAGGGGCTTCTCACAAGGACATGTAGAGATAACACAAGGAATGGCCGTAAGCTGAAGGAGGTTAGGTTTACCTAAGACATTAGGAAGAAATTCTTTCCTGTGAGGGTGGTGAATCTCTGGCAGAGGTTGCCCAGAGAAGCTGTAGCTGCCCCATCTGTGCAAGTGTTGGAGGCCTTATTAGAAGGGCCTGGTCTAGTGGAAGATGTCCCTGCCCATGCAGGGGATTGGAACTAGATGGTCTTTAAACCTTCCAAACCAAACCATTCTGTGAATCTCTGGTTCTAAGCAGTGCAGAGACCACAGAGATGCTCTGTGTTGTACAGCTGGTGAAATCCCTACTCTGTCTGCCATTAATGTCCTTCAGTAGCACTGTGCACACCTAAGCCTCTGTGACTGTGGACGACAATGTAGTTACTCTGATGGGTTAAAGGTGCAGAGAATCTCTGGCCAGCTCTGCTCATTCCAGTGTTTCAATAACATTTGTGTCAAAGCAGCAGTGTGGTGCAGTGCTGAAGCTGCCTCAGGTTACAGAATCTGTTGTATTACATAGTCATGATACAGATTGGTATTTTTACACACAATAGGAAAACTAAGTATGAATTCAAGGTTCAAACATTATATAATCTATAAACATCAGATTTAGATTAGCAGTAACTCAGCAAGTGTAATGATGTTTATTGCTTTAGGTGAGAATGGACAAGCACATTTTACCTTTCCTATATACTTTGAACATTGAATATTTACAATAGTTCTAGCAAGAAGCTTAGACATACATGATCACATTTACTCTAATGACTCCCATAAGTGACCTCGTACAAAGGATGTATATGAGGTCCTATAGCAAATCAAAACCAATATCAGATGTCAGGTGTTTTCTGTCATTGTTCCCACATCTGATCCAGTAGATCACTGTGACCTTAGACAAGTCATTTAATCTCTATTTCATGTTCACACATTAATGGACCTGAATGAAACTGCAGTGAAATAGAAAATAGTTTGCTATTACTCTGAAATATTCCTGCATTAAAAACATTTAACATAATGATGCCATAAAAGAACTGATGTAGGACTGCTGCAAAGCTGAAACACAGATTTTTGTGATCACATTGCCTATAGTAGATGATACCTTGAGGGTGCTTCCTGTTTATGAGGTGATAACCATTTCCTAAGCCATATAACTTTCAGGTTTATTATGCAAGGACACAAATATTCCAGCGTTAACAGCAAGAACTCTTAAGGCTTTACATAAAAAATTGGTTCTTCTTTTCGTAATCAATCATACCCTTCTTGATTTCAGCATTACTGCAACAGACACTGTGTCCCTATTGTTCAGAGAAGTTAAGCAACACAGACAGAAACAGACGGATTTTATTTTGCATTTGGTCTAAGAGGTCCATAGAACAAGATGCATAATGTTACAAGGTATATTTTATATACAAGAGTTGATGGCAGAAGGAAAATCCGCGAATAAAGCCATATATTATCGAATATAGGCGTACTCTAATCCTGAAATAAAGGATCTGATCCTTTAATGGTGTGAGGGATATTTGCAAATAAGCAACTTTTATGCAGCCTGAGTAGGTGGACTGATCACAAATTTCCACTTAAAATCTGAGTGTAATTTATTGTATGATGAGTCAAAGTTACATTTAATGTTTAAAAAATAATATTCGGAGACTATGATGATTTTGGTCTGGAGAAAAAAATGTCTTCCAGAGACCAACCCTGATTTATTTTTGCAATGTGAATACACTAAAGCATTCAGCTCTTTCCTGTGGCCAACTGTTTCTCTGCTGAGATTAAAAAGTAAGGAAAACCTTCAGTATGACAGGAAAAGGGAAAGAATTCCAAAACAAAGGTGTCATAGGGAAATTCCCTTGCATAGTTTTAAAAACACAGTTTGTACACTTTCTGTTGAAAAAAGATGAAAATTGGGATTAGTTCAGAAGTTCTATGAAAAATAATGTTTTCATCAGTCTTTGCATTTATATATTTAGCTGCGTTCCAGGAAATATGTATATAATACATGTAGTTTCAGCATGTCTTTTTATTTTTTTTTCAAAAAGTATTTTACTGTTCAGTTTTAGGTGGGAACACTGAAATCAACTTGCTGCACAGTGGCAATATTGAATATATCCTTACTGGACTTCGGACAAAGTACCTGAAAAAATCACAGAATATTTGTTATGGCTCCTGGTAGGAAATTCTGGCTGAGGACTCATAAGGTGACATCATCCCATGTCCTCTGTTGTCTTTCTGCCCACAGAAAGGTCTAAACAGGAGACTCTTTCATGCCTCATTTGCAAAGGGATGGGATGTCAAATGCCATTCTTATTTTGGAGGCTCTGCTGTAGCTCTCCCTTAGACAAGCACAATATAAGATACAGAGCTCAGCTGCAGCCTGTCGGTTCATTTTAATACTTAATGTCAAGGGCTTATGTAGTGTTTTTCATGTCTAGTACCATGTATAATTATTCAGGCTTTCACTGTGCCTATTATATATAGAAAAAATATTTCTCTCTCCTTCACCAAAGTACTGTAGAATCACAGAATGGTTTGGGTTGGAGGGCACCTTAAAGATCATTTAGTTCCAAACCCTTGCCATGGGCTGAGACACATTCTGCTGCGCCTGCTTGCTCAGAGCCCCACCAATTTGCCCTTGAACACTTCCAGGGATGGGACATCCACAACTGCTCTGGACAATATGTATGCATTGCACTATTTTAAGTTTCATCAGTCCACAAAAGATTTTTTTCTTTCCTTCTTTCTTTGAGAACACATGAGTTAATGTTTAATCTTGCCACCTTTTTAAGTTGAAGGACGTGAAAATTAAATGCAGATATTTGTTCCCATGATAGGCTTCCTTCTCAGCATGCAGTAATGTGAAACCAAACACTCATTTGGTTATAAATCCAAGAGGATTTGTAAAAGTAATTCCCCCCAGCAAATGTATGGAAAACTCAAGATGGCTTAAATTGAAACCTAAATTATTCTCTGTTAATATTAGTATTCCCCTAAGAAATACATCTGCCAGGGTAGCCTGTGAGACCCGAGGACCAGGAGCAAGATCTCACTCAGCTGCAGTGGATGCTCTGCTCCTTCGCTTCCTAAGCAGACTGTCAAGACACCTCAACATCAGACACGGGATCTGAATCAAAGGCAGTCAGGTAAATTTCTATTCCAATTGTCAATGCCAATAGAGAAAAACAGGGAAAAAACAAACAAACAAGAAGAAGGCATAGAAATATTCACATAATAGACCAGAACCATAGGATGGTTTGGGTTGGGAGGGACATTAAAGATCATCTTGTTCCACCCCCCTGCCATAGGAAGGGATGACACTCTCTAGACCAAGTAGCTCAGGGTCCCATCCAACCTTGCCTCAAACACTTTCAGGGATATGCCATTACAGCATGAACTTGTCCTGATAAAATGTGAATTTATCCCTCTGACCATCTGTTTTATGTTTAAGCTTTTTTGGCAAGCCTGAAAGAAAGAGTAGTGTTCCAAATTTCCTATCTATAACTTTGATATTGTATATATTAAAATAATATAAAATAAGAAGGTAGGAGATTAAATCCTGAAGGTTTCTGATATAAGACATCTGAGTTTTGTCTCAGCAAGCTCTGAGTAGTATTACACTCAAAGGAACAAGACAAAAATATCCTTTAGTTCTAGCATGCAATCTGGGATTTCGTTGCAGAGAAGTCTAAAGATATTCATGCTGGCAAGACAGGTGCCTCTTGTTGTGAGCTGGATTAATGAAGAAGACAGAGAAAAAGAAGAAATCTTCCTAGAGAGGCAAATAATCCTTGTGCTGACATTCTAAATTATAATCTAACCTGGACAAGAGGATGAGGTAAAATAGAGTTAACAAATCCACAGAAATAAGGTGGAATTATGTAATGAGTCCGTGACTAATGCAGAAAGTTTTAAGGTGTGATTCATCTAATCATTGTATATGCATGTTTACAACAGGTCAGAAAAATTCCCTTCAAGAGCTCAGTTTTCTCCAGAGATGATAAATACAACCTAATGGGATTACCACAGATGTAATAACCTCCAGGAAATATAATGAAGACTGCCATTGGTATCTGCCCTGTAAAATGATTCACAGGTTTGGTTTACAGATATTTTTGGAATTTTTTTCTTCAGATTCAAAAACTGTTATTAGATCCCTTAAAAACTATTTTATTTGTAGATTCATGGAATAAAACTCCTCAAACATCTAAATAAAATATATTTGGGTTTTGGAATGAAAAATAAGTACCAATTACATCATAAATCTAAAGTTGATTCATTTAAAATAAGAAAATACATGTCTACGTTATGAAAGGACATAGACTACATGACCCAGTACCATGAAAAATAAAGACAAAAATATACTTCCTAGCTACAATTGCAAGGACTCTAAAGACATATTAAGGAAATATGAAAGAGTGTGCAGTTAGTTTCAGAACAGCCATGACTGGAAAAATATAAAAGTATACAAAAGAATGAGTCACTTAAAGAAACTGCATATGGCTTTGTTTTTGTTTCTTTTTCTTTTCCTTTTTCTTTCCTTAGTAACAAAAAAATAACAATCCAGGCCATATTCAGGTGACCAGAAGCATCAACTAATAACCATAATCCCTAATACATTTTGACTATCCTGGATGTAGCATGGACCTTTCCTATTTTCCTGTCTCTTTCTTTCCTCACACACAGGAATCCCAATGTGAACTGCTGGGTATATCCACCCAGGCAGCAGCAGGAAGGTGATTATAAATTAAAGCATCTTCTGGCAAGTCAGAACACGCTTTGGCAAAAAGAAATAAAGAAAATTCTAATACTGTGAAAGGAAGCAGATGTGTACATTGCTGTGACACCAGAGAAAACAACTGCCTATAGATATTGCTGTATCATACAGCAGTCAAAGAGGCTCAGTGGCTGGATTAACCTTGACCTAGATTTAACCTCAGCTGCAGCAGGGTCTAAGCCTTCAGGTTCTCCTTGAAACACCACTGCTGCTCTTGGGTTGTTACAAGTGAACAGCGGCGTGAAGTATTTCTGAGGAAACGCCAGCTGAAGGCCCCTGATAGCTGTCAGAGGGCTCACAACCCCTCCTGACTTGCACAGAGGCAGCAGGACTGTGATTAGCAGTTGGTTTTCCCTGGAATGCCCCACTGGCTCAGCAGGCTGAGACTCCTTCTGGCAACTGGTGCCGACAAAACTGAGCATAGAATTGGGATTTCTCTGCCAGCTCTTTCCCTCACCTTGACAGAAGTCAGAGTCGTAGTAAGAACAAAGTCACAGCTCTGAATCTGCATCCTGTGGTGTTTCAGTGGAGATTTTTCTACCCAAGGCCTGGTTGTGTCAGCAGGGACAGTATATTGGGATAGTGCCTTTACTGAAAGCACCAGCATTGTCCCTGGTAAGCTTGAAGCATGTGGAAAGGTAGGGAACTGCAGATGTATTTATTGGTAGTTCAATACCTGAGAACTAATTCTTCATACCTGGTGTGCAGATCTACAAGGTGAAGAGGGGACAGAGTTGTTCCATATAGTTAGGGAAGAGATGCAGAGATTTTAGGGTGCCTAAAGTGATCACATGAACTACCCAGAGGAAATGCCTCTTTCCTTCCACTTTGGACACAGAGCCAAAGGTGACCACATTGCAGAGGTCTAAAATATTACTGAATATATCCCACATCAGCAGTTTTTGAAAGCAGGGTTCCAGATTTATTTTTTCCTAGATGAATTGAAAATATAAACTTGGCACTACTACTTACTCTACTTTATTTTCTTTCTAGTGTGCTTCATTTTCTGAAATGCAAATTCAGTTGAATTTATGTCATTAGTTCTTTAGAGTAAATATATTTGTGGAAAGTAATTATTCATTGTTAATACAACACGTATATGATCACTCTTTTGTTTAAATTAGATTTTAAATTATTTGCTAACAGAGTGATTGCACAATATTTCTGGCTAATGGCCTTAAACAACACAGGTTTCTGCTTCAAGGGACAAAATCACAGGCAGTTAAAGCCAAGACAGCAGAGAAGATGGATATCTTCCTCCAAAATAGGGCCAAAGGAAAACATATAAGCACTAGTTAATGTACTACTGATTAACATTAGGACTTGTTTTGATTTAGTGCTGAAACCATGTGTATTGGATTTGTGTAGCAAGATTTTGGTAGGAGGGGGGCTAAAAAGGGTGGCTGCTGTGAGAAGCTGCCAGAAAAGTCCCTGTGTCCAATGTTGCCAGTGCCAGAGGGCTCCAGGACAGAGCCTATGCTGCCCAAGGCTGGGTCCCACAGTGTCTGTGGTGCTGCCTCAGGGACAACACAAGTAAAGTCAAGTATTAGCAGCATTCAATAGGAAAAATCAGGGACAGGTCACTCAGGACAAGCAGTCTGCTCAAGTGTGCATAGGTGGGGTTAGGAAAATGTGATAAGGGATTTTCAGGGCAACAAGCAGGGCTTTGTAGGAATTTCAGGAACAGAGGGAAAAGAAATGAAAGATGTGCCCACTGCTGAATATGACACAAGGCCTGGTGGCAAAGCCAAAGAAAAATCCAGTGTATTCAATGTCATCTTTTTCCTAAGGCTTGCCTCAGAGATCCCAGATCTTTCAGAGAAGTGGAAAAGTTTGGAGCAAAGAAGACTATTCTGAAGATACGGAACACTTGGAAAACTGATCATATTCAACTTCATGGGATCTGATGAGATGAACCCATGAGTGCTGAGGGCTAATGTCATTACAAGGGCACTCTAGACTGTCTTTGTAGGGATGGCAATCAGAAGTTCCTGAGGATGGAAAAAAGCAAATATATCTGGATAACAGTGTCCAAACAGAAGTAATTTCTGATGTTGAATCCTAATTCATTCCACAATACCAGACACCTATGAATTTGCAAAATGCTGAGTAGGCTTTTCAAATATTTTGAACATCTATTTTGGCATGACTCAGTATATTTTGTGGACATTTTCTTAGTCAGTTCTGAAGTTTTGCTTAGAAAGAGAACAAATGACCCAGGGAAGTTCCCACACTGATTGTAATCAAACTTCTTTCCCAACATGGTTCAAAGCCAGAAAAAAAAAGGAGAACCTATCATGTGACATACACAAAACAAACTACACGTCTTTGTGCCTGGAAGCTACAAAAATGGTTGTAGTCACCAGGTATTTTCACTGTTCAGAAGCTGTAAGAGGCTGGAACAGCTTACTTTTATTGAGAAAACTAGTCATCAGATTGCTCCCATAAATAAAGTAAATAAATTGGAGGTTCACAGCTTTTGACAGGGAATAACAAAATCATAAATATTTGCCTTAAGAAATTGTTTTTTTTTGTATTTATATTAAGATATTTGTTGTCCCACACTTTTATTTCTCCCTAAACCCAAAATTTTTTCAGTTAATCACAAGATATATTGCCAGAAGTTCTAAAGGCTGATTTCTTCCTTATATGTGTTCAAACTTACTTGAAAAAAGGCTATTTTTAGTGATTTTTCTTATTAATTCTGAGTTTGTCCTGCATATTATGGTGCATTAAACTAAAGCAGCATGTTTCTTTTAAATTTAAATTAAAATTCAGAAAATACGTTCAACATATTTTAGCACAATAGCCTTGTAAAAGCAAAAAAAAAAAAAAAAAACACCAAAAAGTAGTCCATTTCTGTTTCCATTACATAAAAAAAACCCCAGAAACCAAGGGGCAGTGTAGATGTGAACAACAAACAACCTAATCTGGACTTGGTAATTATAATCTAATGGTATGAATTAATATTTAGCATGTCTGGCTTCCTTCTAACAGAAGTAGGCATTACAAAATAAAGAATGAAAATTTACCTAGTACAAAGCTCATTTTTTCATAAGTGACATTAACATATATTTTTCTTCTCTTGCCTTGTGCCTTTGATTTAAAAGGAAATAGAGGTGACTGAGTGAGGCAAAGAAAATGCAGTGTGTATCAGCTTACATTCTGATGTGTGCACTGAGTGAATTACTCAGAGAATAACCCTGCTTATTTATATAGGAATACTTAGAGAATAAGAAACCATCATGACCAAGGATGTGAGATAGTATCTCCCAGTGGCCAAACAAGAAATAATACCAGTGTACCTTTTTTCTGCATAAAGTCCTCTCTGAAGCCTCTCTTATCATGTCAGAACCCATTTTCTGTCAGAGCCCATTTTCTGGCATGCAGTTCACATGGCATTATTTTTTGAATACAAGGTCATTCTGTTTTCATGGACTATATAATCTTCTGTACTGATAATATGTCCTTTTCACACAATTGAACCTCATTGTTACCAAGACTTACTGTATAGTCTTACACAACAAAAGGTTATTTCTATTAATGGCTCTTCTGATTGTAGAGCCCTTAATTCCTATTACTTAGAGTGTTAGATATTTTCAACTGGACATTTAGAAATACAAGCAATCCTTAACTCAATAATCATGTTAGGATCATAAAATAGTGTTTTGAAAGTGCATCAAAAGAATGATAAATTCTCTGTTCAATTGATTGGGTTGCATAAAACAGGTCACTCAAAGGAATGAAGTTATAGGCTGAAAACATGTTGCAATACTAAAAAGTGTCTTCCATCAAGCTGGCAATTTTAGCCTATGTCATAAATTCTCAAGAGTAGCAAAATCAATTTCAAGATGTTGATTCTGCATATCTGCCATTGTAATCATCTACCAATTGATCTTTTCTTTCCCTTGCGGCTTTCCTGGACTTTCATTTCTGAGATCAAGTATTTTTTTTTGAGGTTATTTAACTCAAAGTTCTATTTATCTTATTTGGAAAATATTTTCTTTCTCAATTTCTGTAAGTTGGTATTTGTTTCAGAATGCATTGTCTCAGTAGAAACATTTCTTGCTGGTTATTTAATAGATTGCTCTGTGATGACACTAACAAGAGCAATGGGGATGGGTAACGACTGACAGCTTATGCACCAGAATAAAATACCAAAGAGTATAATACAGGTTATTGGACAAAGCAATTTGGAAAATCTGCAATTATTACCAATAAAGAACACTTGGACAGACTAGATAGAGTCCAAACAACAATTTTTCCAGCAGACCTCACCATTCACACTAACAGATTACACCAGAGCCTTTGAGTCTTTTGTGGATGTTGGCTGGGAGAGAGTGAATTTTCTTTATCTGGTACAGGGCTGTGTTTTGGATTTGTGTTGAAAACAGTGTTGATAACACAGGCATGTTTTCTGCTGAGCAGTGTCAAGGCCCTTGCTGCTCCTCATCCCATCCCACCAGCAAGGAGGCTTAGGGTGCAAAAGGAGTTGGGAAAGGATACAGCTGGGACAGCTGACCCTGACTGACCCAAGGAATATTTCAGACCATATGGCATTATGCAAAGCACATAAAGTCAGGGTAAGAAGAGGGAAGGAGAGGGAAACATTCAGAGAGATGTCCTTCCAGATCACCATTACAAGTGATGGAAACCTGTGTTCCTGGGGATAGTGAATATCTGCATGCTGGTGGGAACTGGGGAATGAATCCCTTGTTTTGCTTTGCTTGTGCATGTCTTTATCTCGACCCATGAGTTTTCTTGCTTTTACTTTGCCAATTCTCTCCTCTTTCCCCATTGCAAGGAGTGAGTGAGAAACTCTGTGGGACTGGGTTGACATCTGGGCTTAAACTACAACAATCTCCATTAAAATTTCTGGTGATTTTAAATCTAACCTGAATTTTATATTTCAAACATTTCTCCTTATTTCACTACTATTTCCTACCAACTTCCTTTGTCACTTAGATCAGCAGTGGTCTTGCCTATATTAATAGCAGCTGGGGATGAAACTTTTGAAATGTATCTAAGGGAAAAAAAAAAAAAGAACAGATTTTATAAAACTGAAAACTATTATAAAATATTATGAAGAAAACTATGAATCAGAATAGGTATCTTTAATTTAATCCCAGGCATTAAAAGATAATCAGATAGAAAGCCCAGCCTGATTTTTACCTGGGCAGTTGCAGGTCTTCCTATGGAAAAGGCTGGATGAAAATTTTATTTCATAACAATAGACCTGGCTGTGTGGTTAAGATTTCAAATTGCCTTTTCTCTTCTGTTGTCAATGGATAATACAAAAAGGTAAAATATGACATTTTGCTGTTTTTCAATTGTAGAACTGATCTCAGTGCTAGGAAAGACCTTCATGGTTCTTCAGTCTGGTCACTTGAAGAACACAGATTATAGAATTTCATGCACTATACTGAGACTAGTGATTCTACGGTGTTATCTGCTGTTATCTGCTGTTATTCATCACTCTTTTCATGTCTTCTCTAATTTTCTCTTTCCTCCCTTCTGCTACCCTGTGACTTCTCATTCATTATTACTTCAGAAAGACACTACACTAAATAAAAATGATCAGCATTTCAGTAATAAATGATAACATCTGAGTGCAAGCGCCAAACAGAATTAGCACATGAAGGAGAATACAGGGTCAAGGAGAAGCAGAGATAGTGGAGTCATAGCTCATGGCTGCTGGTAGACCCAGGATGACAGCATTGCACTGACCACATTAATTTTCCTTAAATTCACCAGGATTGGAATGATTTCAATTTATTGATTTTGTAAAGTTATTTACTGTATTTTAACATGATACAAGCTGTATATGTTATTTGGGCCACTGGGAAAGCCCATTCATGTTTAATACCTGCAGTGTTGATTTAGAACAAGTGGATCTCATGTCCAGCTCATGTAAATCTCTGTGACAGTATTGATTAATTTATGCACATCAAAATTTGCCAAGAATCAGATCTATTTTGCTAAGACATCACAGCTTCATCCAGTGATATCAATATCCCCAAACACTAACACATTCTTCAGCAAATGTCTTTCTGCTGGAGACGCAATAAATTTTTGACCAAATAGGCTTATGTGAAAGAAACTAGACCGTTTTTCTTTCTCCTGTTCATTTTTTTGGCAATTATATGTCCTATTACATTTAAAGTTATCTTACTAATGACAAGGGAGTGTTGATCTCATTCTCTTGTTTGTCCAGAGTAGCTGGAAATGTGCTCGTGTGTCTGAGTCTTATAAGAGAAGTGTAATATCTTCTAAGAAAGGGCATAGGCTGGTACACAGATAGAAACTTTTCTTAAAATATTAAAAAAATCCCAAATCCCAAAACCAAAACCAATAATGAAAGAACACACTTTTTCCACCCCTCTGCAAACCCCAGACCAAGACAGCTAAATTTTTGCCTCATCTTCATCTTCCCAAACTACTGACAAAAATCACCTGCTTGTATCACTTCTGTCTTTCTTAGCCAGGAAAATTGGTTAAGCAAGATAGGAGTGATCAGATGCTTAAAAAACTTCAAATTCAAATCACACCTTGGAAAACTGTTTTGTTTTGCAAACTCTGTGTGGTGTTTATATCCAAGATATCTTGTTCTCCTTTCAAAGGCTGTCATAGAAAAAAATAGAGTAAATGGCAACACACAAACCCACAAATCTCATGTAGACTACAAGTACAGTGAGAAGTCTGCAATCTTCTGATACCAAAGCAAAGAAGATAATTGTGAGAAATGACTGTAATGAGAGTGTGAACACAGAACACCATGTACAAAAGACACAGGCACAAATGGCTAAATAACAGGATTGGTGCAAACAACCTGGAAATGGCTGTCTGAGTATTTGGGATGATCCCATGTGAGGAGAATAAAAGCCACAGAGACAGGAAAGAAATAGCAAAGACAAATATGATCAAAATGAGATTTTTTCCTTTTAATTGGATAAGTGTGTCTCAGGAAATACAGATGCACTCTCCAGGGATAGGGGGGAAAAATGGAAAGATTAAAACAAAAGGAAACAATATGGCAGAAGACATAAAAAGGTTACAAATCTTTATGGTCCTTAAAACATCCACCATCATCTGCAATATTTGCCTGTCTTGTCCTTAGCACTAGAATACTATTAAAACTCAAGTAATTTTATTGCTTGCTTTCAGAACAGAGGGCAGTGTGGAAATATTTTCAGTGATGTATATAGCTGTCCACAGCCTAGAAATACAGATGTGGGAAAAAAAAAAGAACCCACCAACTTTTCTG
Source organism: Notiomystis cincta (assembly GCA_013398075.1). Taxonomy (NCBI): domain Eukaryota; kingdom Metazoa; phylum Chordata; class Aves; order Passeriformes; family Notiomystidae; genus Notiomystis; species Notiomystis cincta. The sequence goes on from VZRX01014468.1 coordinate 13,886, forward strand.
TTGAGACATTTCCTGTTGGTATTCTCATTCTATTTAATACTGTCTGGAGCTTTCAAGTGGTGAGGAATCTCTTTGCAAATTTTTTGTTTTGTGCTTTTTGTGCTCCTTTGTGTGATTGTATCTGAATAACTGATTCAAAAGCCAATTCGTCTACATGTCTTCTCTCTTCACTTTCACAATGTGCCAAAGGATACTTCTTTTTAGTTATTTTCAATGTTTTTTGATGACATCCTGAACAGGAAATTAATCAGAAATGGAAATAATAGAAAATGGTGATGAAAACTTTGATATTTGGTGAAAAAGGTACTTAAAATCTGTAAAATCATTAAGGTGGCAGTGAACCCAAGCACTTTTTACTAGTGAAGTCAGCAGAAAACCCATAAAGTTTCTATACTTGCAACAGAGACACAAGCCATCATATGCTTGCTCTAGTTAGAAAACATTAGACCTACAAACATGGCAAGGGGTTGCTGGAGGACTTAGGATGTAGCCTGACCCTGTAAAACTACCTATAGTCTCAACACCAGATATCTTCCAGATGCTTATCTGTGCTGGCAAATTTACTCTGAAACACCTATGGATTTACAGGTCTGGGTCAATATAACATCAGTCTCTGATGTAAATATGTTCATTACCTCCAAAATGAATCAAACCAAACTATTTTTGTGTTTCTGACTCGTTTCAGCCTGTTTGGAAAATGATCAGCACACTGAAAAATCAAACAGTTTAACTGTTCAATTGTTAGACACTTCCCTGCCATGATTACCTTCCTCCTAGAGAGTTTTCAGACAGTCCAGAAACTAAAATAGGCCAGAGACCGTTCCCAGGAGATAGTCTTCAAGCAGTTTTGGAATACAAAGACACACTTAATATGTTAGTACAGATGTGATTTATTTGATCCTGGTCAAATCCCTTGTTCCTTCCATTTTCCTTCCTGAAATATGGAATAACAGGATTCTTCCAACTCTCCAAAATATACAGATGCATCCCTAAGCAGCTGGCTGATACATAGCTGTGAGGGAAAATAAGTGTGATTTGTATCAGTTAAGCATATGGGTTTTCAAATTAACTGCTTGAAAATGCACATTTGAATACAGGGAAGAGCTAAGCACTTCTGAGGTTCGCATCCTATTTCATGTTTGCCAGTCTTCTAACATCAACAAAGACACAGTGGCACCAACATTTCTCTCTGTATCAGCTACTTCCACTAACAGAGCTGTGAATCAAGAAGTGTGTAGACATTTTGGAATGCACTGAAGAACTCCAAACTTGGCAATGAATGATAGAGAGCTATTCACACGTGGCCTGCTACTGGCTCCTTTGAGGGCTGGGTATGATATTTTCCTAACAAGATTAAAAAGGACGGGTTGTTTACGAAATAAGCTTGTCCCACATGACAGGTTCTCAACCAGCAGGGTTAAAGATAAACAGCATGGGCTGACTCTAGACAAAAGAATCCCCCCCAAAGTGTGTTTCCACAGCTACTCAGCACTCTCCTTGCATATGCCACAGGGAAACCCATAAAAAAGAGCAAGCCCAGAGATATTTCTGGGCATCCCTGACACATGTAACACAACACATCACAAAGGTATAAGCTTGTATACTTCTGGATATCTCTAGTTTTTTAGTAATTATTAATAACTGAAATACCTATTTTAATAAATAAGCAAGTTCCCTTGCACAGTCCAGCTTAGCCATGGCCCATCTGGATATAAGCTTTTGGAAGAGTGGTTAATGGTCACTTTGATGCTCAGTTCTGATTCCACAACTCTCCTGACCATTTCTGATATTACCTTAATGACTAGTGGCTAATAAAAGCACACTATCATCTCTTAACCCACTGAGCAAGAGGCAGTGTGTGGTGGTGCTGGCAGCCTATTTCAAATTTATATTGTACACGTTACACACACATCTGGGTTATTACAAGCTCCCTGCTCCCATCAACAACAGTAATTGCAACCTATTTCTATAAAGTCCATTGAATTGGTACATTTCAATAATGCCCCTGAAAGAAGGCTACTCCAACTACTGTATATATTTCTGCAGTTTATGAATCAACTTTATGATTTTAATTTTGGAGCTGTTATTAAAGAGACAGATTGCATTTAATAACAATTTTAGTATTGCCTGATGCTCTAACCAGCAAGCAATAAAGCAAACTAAAATTAAAACAGGAATCTACTGCTAGGAGGCAAACACATTGGATTGTTGTTCTAACCTTCATAAAATATCAGCAGACACAGTATTTCTGTCACTGTGGTGCTTATTCCCATGGCTGCAAAAACAAGCTGCATGTACTGGGAGTCATTTTTCCAATTAAAAACAAAATCCCTTTCTGTGGCTCTGTCCTGTGCTTAGGTTTATCATGAAGACTAGCTGCATGAATTTTGTGCGCTCAAGTCCATTCATGCCCAAAGTGTCTCTTATTTTTACATGTGGTTTTTGCTCACTCTTCAGCAGAAATGTAGAATTTATAACAATAGAATGAATTTCTGAGTTGCTGGTGCCATTCATAGGGATTATTTGTCAATCACAAAAGTTCTGAGTTAGCACTTCTGAATTGGCCATAACTCAGCATTAAATGATATAGTGGAAAAAGCTTTTCAGGTAACATCCTATTGTAAACATTACTTAATTTCTCCATCCTCATGCAAGCACTTATTTCCTAGTACAATCAAATGAAACCACTGATAATATTTATCTTTACGTGGCAAAATATTTTATATTTCTCAAGAGCCTTGGTTTACCTGGAATACATTAAGATTCATGGACCTCTTGCATCAAAACTTTAAGATTGAAAGATCTCATGGAAACAGACTCCCTCAAGATGAGTGCTGTGCTGCTGTCAGGCCAAGAGTTAGAATTAGGTCAAGTTCATGTGATCTTATGTTTAGTTTCACACCAGGGCCAAACCTAGCAAAGATATGGTTTTGGAAGAAGTCAATTTATAATCTCCCAAGCATGGGAGGAGAGCTGGGAGTTGGGGAGTTAAATGGTTGGGGAGTTAACATGGGTAAGGACCAAATTCCAAAAGGCGACTTGATGTTTTGTTTGGAGTGTGAAAATATTTCACCATATGGATAAAGGTCTTTCTGCATGTATCGATTACTGTACAGAGGATGGTCTTGAGAATACTTAAATAGTTAAAATTAAACCCTTCAGAAAGAGCCTTTTACATGGTATCATCCCATTAAAGGCTCACTCATTCACACATGGAAGTTGCAAAAAGGTCAGTCTGTAATTACAAGGGAAAGAAGAAATGAGTCTTGCTAAGTGCTGTATTATGCAGAGTTTAAAGGGTGAATTAAGAAATATAGTTCCCTGTTGTTCCTTAATCCCTATAGAACCCTAATCATCACTGCCCTGTGAGCAGCTCTGTTGATCACCTAATGCACTACAGAAAGCCTCAAGATTAACTTCCTGTTTCGTGCTACACAGAGCTATAGGAAATCAGAACCTTCTAGATAGGGCACTACCTAATCTCCATGGCTGGGGGTCACCGCTATGGAGGTGAGGAAACCTGGTCTTAACACTATTTCAAACAGATCTGTTCTTCAAGCCTCAAAAGGATTTAGGGTGAAAGGGAAACTTGCTTGTAAGCAATACAGCTAAAATTCATCGGAGGACCTCTCTTTGTAGTTGGAGAAAAGAATGGCAGAAAGGTGCACCTGAAATGAATCAGATTCTTCTTTCCCCATTTGTGACCTTGATCCTCTGTTTTATTTAGGAAAGAGATGTAGCTTCCTAAGTGCTTCCTCAATGGAGAGCTCCTAAACTTGAATTGCAAGGAATATTAGGAATGCTTCATGAAAGAAAGAACTTCTTTAGAGTGAGACACTGATCTCCAGTGCTTTTATACGTGCATATATATTACTTTTAATTTCTCACTTTCTGTTTGCCTATAATAAAATTTCAATTAGAGTAAAAGGGAGAAAGCTTCTGTTTGCATTCATACTCAACTAATTAGTGAAAATGAGAAGGGGATGCAAGAGAGTCTAATAGAGGTTTTAGCAAAATATTGTTTTCATTCAGTTTGCCTAAGAATGGCAATAATTCTTAAAGTAAATATGAATTATTATACATGAATCATTTGTGTACAAATTTCTTTGTGAGTCAAGATTAAAATATGTAAATAATATACATGTCACTCTTCAAAGGAGAGTAACTTGCATTCAGAGAAATCCTTTATGCGGTTGGAAATTGAGATGACAAAATATAGCACAATAATAGGAACTCAGAGTGCTGCAGTTGCTTAAAATTGAAAGGTAGAAAAGAAATGTGCTTTTGAATTGCTCTGGTTCTTCCTGATGCCAGTGCATTTTTCCTTTGTGTGTGGAAAGCTAGGGTGACTCTGGTGTCCTTCTTGGCACCCCTCTGTTCAGGGGCTTGTGCCACTCTTAGGGCAAAGGTAATTTCAAAAAGGAAGAGATGGATCCACTGAAATTAATGGAAGTCCTTTAAATTGACATCTGTGGGTGCTGGATCAAATCCTATTTTAGATGAGTGGCTGAGCCATTGCCAAGAAAATCCTGGAATCAATGGGTTGTGGTACAAAGCCAGCTTTGGCAATGTCTTGAAGAGGTGCATCTTCTGGGGTCAGCAGGTCAGATCTCCACATGCCAAATTCAGCAGCTGGCAGAATGCACTTCGTTGAGTGAATGTAGAAATGTCCAGCATAATGGCATAGGGAAATTAGATTTGTTGGAGATCTTTAAAAGCAAAGATTTGTGGTTCATTCATGTTTCCAGCTAATGAGACCCTTACCAAACAAAGCAATGTAGAAGGAAAGGAAGGGCTGCAATATATAATTATTACTGACTGCAGCAAAACATCTCCAATCCAAATTGTGCAATAAAGATATATTACAAGGAAACAGAAGGGAATTTTTGAATCAAGCTACTCCTGCAGTCCTGATTGTGCATTTGACTTCCGTGTCTGCCTGCATGGCAAAGTTCATTTCCAAAAGGAATTGGTCTGGAAGGACATGATAGAACAGGTCTCTGTCTGATAAACCCAGGCTGTACTTCCAGAACCAACAAATGCTTCCAGCTCCAGCACTGTAAATACGACAGTAACATGGCTCTTAACCAACCACGGGCAGTCAATATGTGGTGTAGGGAATATTCCTCCCTTTTCAACTACTTTCTAGGCTGGATGTGATACTATGCATTAATCAGCACAATCCACCACCAAGCTCTTCAGTAAATGCTTCAGAAAATAAAAAAATAGAAAAAATGTCTTCTTCACTCAGTAAACCACAGTGATAACTTGGGCCATGACTGCAAACAGAATCCTTTAAATTACAGACAAGTCTCACTACAGAATTGCAAAGGAAGATGGATGCACACATATTCAATGCTAAATTAAATCAGCAGACAGAAAGAGAGTTCCCTAGTGATTGCAGTAGAGTACCAGTAAAATACTGGGTTGAGTGGTTTGTTTGTTTTCAGATATTCACCATTATAAATATGCTTCTTCCTTTTAATTTTCCAGCATATTTATACAGAATTTGTTGCAGATATTGTATAAGTGATAAGAAAACATGAAAGGAATACTTTAGGACTTGAAATGGTAAAAAATACTACAGTTTTTAGATGGACAGCTTCAGTGATGTTGATTTGACAAAGGAGACATACAACACTTGGGAGTTTCAAAGAACCCTGACAAAAAGAGACAATCATTTCCAGAAATCTGGATCTTTAAGCCTTAAAATTCTATTGTTGTCTCTGCATAGCACTCAAAATGTGAAAAATAGATGCCCTGTAGGTCATGTAAAACTTTGCAGCTCCAGGGTTGCATAGGATATGCTGGAGGAAACAAAGTAAAAGAGTCAAAGAGAAGTTATAAAAGAAGTCAAAACACCCTGCAGGAAAAATCCTAACTACAAATCACTAAAGTGCAGACTGTAAACAATGATAAATACAGTGTACCAGGAAGACAAGCAGGAAAAACACCACAACAGTCATTACACCTTCTAGAAGAATCACTGGAGACAGTCACTGAGATGACAATACAAGTTGTGTTGCTCTCTTCCCAGTTGCAGCTAGGAGATTTGCAGAGCTCTTTGGAGCAAATAATTGATAAGACTTCCCCTCCTGATCTCACATTCCTTTCCCACAAGATTTATTGGTGCAGTTTTGAAACAAAACTTTATAACTAGATCATTGCCGTCTGTATCTCTCTGGCTTCAAGAAGGGCTCCTCTCCTCTCATTTAGGAAGAATTGTTCTTCACTAAAAGCAAGAAGGTTCTGTCATAGTCATGGGAATGTTTTATTTGCCTTCTTATTCAATCAGGTCTTTCCTATTAAAAGCACTTATTCCAAACACATTTAAACATTAAACAGAACCAAATATCTTAAACTCAGGTTCATCCCTATAACAGTGAAGTCAAGGCTACAGTGACCTCTGGGAAAAGCCAGGAAAAGGAAACCATAGAATGTAAGAAATATGCTGAAAAAAAGACACTTCTTTTTCATCAGGGCACTGGAGCTGCAGTAGGGAAATTTTGATCACAAAATGTCTGCAGCCCTAATGTTTGAAGGGAAGACAGAAGGGACTCTGTTAATGTATTAACAAAGACTTACTGAAATGCAACTCATGATACTTCCTTTAGCATGGCAATCCCAAGATGCTGTTTCCATTGAGGACCAAAGACCCACTTTCCATAAAGGAAATTTGGGGAAATAACTGCTAGGTGTTATCAACAGCTTGAAAGGACATAAGGACAGTGACCTTTAAAAAGCAGGATAATTATCAGTTATCTGAAGTCTTTCAGCTGTATTTTCCACATCATTTGACAATGATCCCTCCTTCCTGCCTTGTTCCTCAGTCTCCACACTCTCAGGTTAGAGTCTGAAGGGAGATAATCTAGCCCTGTGACTAACTGTTGGGCAGAGAAGAGGATGAGTGGAGATACTGGGGCACAGATAATAGATGATTCTAGAATACCTACAGTACACAAAACTGGTGTAGACTATGCAGTTAAAAGTAAGCAATATCAGCCTTTTTTTCTTTTTGCTTCCCCATAGTGGAACTGAAAATGGAGAACATTTTCAGGAGCGTGAGAACTGCCATGAAACATTATCCTTGCTGCACAGACTGCTTCTCTGGAGGCCTCTCAGAGATCTCTGGGGTCTGTGCACTCGTGCTGACACCTGGTGGCAAAAAACAAATTCAGAAGAAATTGAATAAAGATGGCAGACAATTTGTTTTCTCTGGGCTTGTAAGGTTGACCAGTTTCCAGGTTAAGGTAACACGTCCATGATGAAAATGATACTGATCAAATGCATTCTGGCATCTGTCCCTGAATCTTGTGTTGACTTCCTTAAAAGGTCATTTGGCAAAACAAACAAAAAATTTTTGAGCTGAATCCTAAGAATGGTAGTTAGGTTTTTCATCCATCTCAAGAAACTACAAGTGATTGTGTTTGAGGTGCAATAAATTGCAATGATAGTGATCAACAGACTCAGTGTTACATTTTTCTGCTGCTGCTTTGCTTAGAGGCATAGAACCATAAAGAAGCTTGGGCTGGAAGACATGTTAAAGATCATCTAGTTCCAAGCCTCCTGCCATGGGAAGGAATGGCGTCCTCTAGATCAGGTTGTTCAAAATCCCTGTCTGACCTGACCTTGAACATTTGCAGAGATGGGGCATCCACAGCTTCTGTGGGCTTAGCAGGATTTACTAAGGCATTTGTGGAACAATGTTGCTGGAATATTTTCATGATTTTCCAAGGGCTGGATCTCAAATCTTGGCTATGGATTATATTCTCTTACTTTTTTTTTTTCCTTTCTTGTAATTAGATTTAAAGTCAGCTCAGGATTTCAGGATTGATTGTTTTCTTCTCATGGGAAAAGAAGCAGTCATACCTAGGGATATGTTAAGAGTAGTTTAAGTTATATACTGACTCTGGAGCTGGAACAAACCCAATCCTAAAATGCTTACAAATTTTCCAATCCTTTCAGAAATCTCACATGCCCACAATTGTTTCCCAGGAAGGTACTTCATCTTAAAACTTAATTCCATATGCAAAGGAATAAAACCTGCTGCCCATGAGCTCCTGTAGCTGGGAGTCATAGAGCAAAACTGACTGCCTTTCCTCCTTTCAAATATGAAAGATATGTCCCATTCAGTAACTTCTGTCATCATTAGAGAAGCCTCTAACTCTTGTTAACTAGTTAACTTCACTTGCCCCCAAGGTGGCTATTTCATTTAACATATTGCATGCTAAGTACAAAAAAATGAGACCTAGCTCTCCTATTTGGAAACAAAATCTATTATAACTAACAATTTATTGGACTTTCATCAATCCCAGCAATATTCAAGGAAAGGCAAGAATTTGAGCCACGCCCTAGCAACGTTAGTTTCTGAGCTGAGATATATTCTATAATGTGTACAACTTCCATGCAGAAAGGATTATTTTCTGAATGAAGATTGTGAAATGGTTGTTTTCTTGGTATCTGATCAGGGTAAGGAATTATTGCTGAAGATGTAAATAAAATTTAGCAAACTATGTTCTGTCCTAGGCAACATCTCAAGTAATCTTATTTTTTGCTATATAGATCATCCAAGTCTATAAAGAATTTGGTCTGTCAGCTATTCAAATTAATTGAAACTGTATTTGCTTAAATCTACTAGCTTAGTATCTTTCCCAAGAAATCTATGCACCCAAAATGTTAAAGGAAACGAATAAACACACCTTTCATTGTAAACGAATGAACAATCTCAACTATTTTTTGACCAAGGAATCACAAAACAGATTATATTTTCCAACTGAAACCCTTATCACAAAGACTCAGTGCAGCTATCTTCTTGTTTACTCTCTGTTTCCCCAGGGAAAATGAAGGACGATAAGCAGTGATGTGACCCAAATGAAAAGAAAGCTCAGCTAAGAGATTTACCTTGTTTTGCTTCTCCCCACCCCAACCATTTTCAGGCTACAAGAACATCAAGCAATAAAGGAATTTTTATCCCAGATTAAATGCTGACATTAAACATCATAATGTTTCATTTCATTCAGTTTTTGCTTTTGGATTTATCTACTTCTTAACAAGCACAAAGCAGAGAAAGTTATGATTACAAAATATCTGATGACTAAGATTTTGTTCACGTTAGGACTTGTACGTGTAGGCAGATAGATGCAATGTCTTTCATGAAAAAAATATGAGCGGAAAATCTGAATTCCACATATTGCAAGCCTCAATCACACATGAGCCTCTCCTACAGCCCTGTTGATAATCTTCATCAGCAACAGTTTTAGCTATTCTAGTAACTCTGCAGAGCCAGTGATCTGAGTCACTGCTCCATCTGTACCATCCTCGTGGAAATGTCAGTGGCAGCTGCTGCTAGTTAAACAGGATTTAAGATAAAGGAGACAGAACAAGATATCAAAATACTCAAATGAGATTTCAGCTGGCTCCTACTCTCCTACTCTCCTTGGAGTATTATATTTTGGAGTTATCCCAGAACAGAGTTTTACTTATGTCACCTGTAGGAAATACAAAGCTCCTGCCAATCCTCGTAGGATAAAAGGCTGACCCTTGGAGATGTTTGCATACTTGCCGGTCTTCACAATGTTAGTGCTCCAGTCATTGCAAATCAAAGAGGAAACACAACTGGTGGGAATGATATGACCTATTCCAATACTTGAAAAGGAACTCCTAGCAAGAAGAGAGAAGAGTTTTTTGGACAGAAACATTGCAGAGTAGTAGCACAGCCTTGTGAGAAAACCTGGGGGAGAACACAGCCTCTAGGTCTATAGCACTGAATAACACCAGGGAGATCTCCATAGCCTGTCTCAGACTAGCAGCAGTCACTAAAGAACCCCTCCAAAATCGCTCTAACTGTGTTGAGATTAAGTGAGGGTTTTTTCTTTTGCTGGAAGTGAGAATGTGTTGCTTTATACTGGTTTTCCAGGTTTGAGTTAAGCTCACATAGCTATAAATTTGACCTGAAATCCTTAAATATCTTCACTTAAACAAACATTAAATGAAAGGAAGAATAAGTAAATCTGAAAGAGTTATATTTTGCATTTCCCAGAATGAAATATTTTTACTTTGTAGGATGTTTGATTAGCAGTATGATACAGGCATCCTTCATTGGAAAAAGAGCTGATGGTCATTATACCTTTTGCTATGAGTCTCATAGGAAAGAGCACTCTCCTTACCACCATCTCTGTAGTGTTTTTCTCTGTGGTGGAATCCAGAAACCCTACTCTTGCAGACACATCATACATCAGGGCACAAACCCCTCTCTCTTCTTTCTGATTGACTGAATATTAAACCAGCCTAGATATGTATTCTTAGATTGTTCTAAAACTATATTTGCTCAGTGATCCATAAATGAAGAGGACTGCTTATGAGGAAAACTTTAAGGAACTTCCCACAGCTGCCAGAAATAAAAAGGTAAAATATGGTTAAAAAACATCACTGTCATAGATTTTACTGTCAGCCTCATTCTGAACATACATACTCAGTGTTGCATTAAAGTCTGAGGGTAGAGTTACATACTTCAATTCGGTTATTTTAATTGGCTTTCCTATTGCTGAGAGCAATGGGATCTTGCTGGGATCTTTCACTTCACACATATGCCCAAAGAGATTGAAATGTCTTTAAAGTCCAGAAGCTTTTTGTAGATCAACACAGATGGCACAGTTGTGTTGTTTTGGCTCTTTGAGGAAGGTACGGATAGCTGGATGAGATATTCCCTGATCAGTCAATGTGAATTAGCACAAGACTGGGAGTCAAGAACCTGAAGAGGTTACTTAAAATCTTAGCAATATTTTTGCATCGGGAAAATTGTCTTCCTAGTAACAAAGATGCTTCTTTCAAGCATTTTTCTAGAAAGTACTTTATATTCTGTTCTAATTTTANAGCTGAATCCTAAGAATGGTAGTCAGGTTTTTCATCCATCTCAAGAAACTACAAGTGATTGTGTTTGAGGTGCAATAAATTGCAATGATAGTGATCAACAGACTCAGTGTTACATTTTTCTGCTGCTGCTTTGCTTAGAGGCATAGAACCATAAAGAAGCTTGGGCTGGAAGACATGTTAAAGATCATCTAGTTCCAAGCCTCCTGCCATGGGAAGGAATGGCGTCCTCTAGATCAGGTTGTTCAAAATCCCTGTCTGACCTGACCTTGAACATTTGCAGAGATGGGGCATCCACAGCTTCTGTGGGCTTAGCAGGATTTACTAAGGCATTTGTGGAACAATGTTGCTGGAATATTTTCATGATTTTCCAAGGGCTGGATCTCAAATCTTGGCTATGGATTATATTCTCTTACTTTTTTTTTTTCCTTTCTTGTAATTAGATTTAAAGTCAGCTCAGGATTTCAGGATTGATTGTTTTCTTCTCATGGGAAAAGAAGCAGTCATACCTAGGGATATGTTAAGAGTAGTTTAAGTTATATACTGACTCTGGAGCTGGAACAAACCCAATCCTAAAATGCTTACAAATTTTCCAATCCTTTCAGAAATCTCACATGCCCACAATTGTTTCCCAGGAAGGTACTTCATCTTAAAACTTAATTCCATATGCAAAGGAATAAAACCTGCTGCCCATGAGCTCCTGTAGCTGGGAGTCATAGAGCAAAACTGACTGCCTTTCCTCCTTTCAAATATGAAAGATATGTCCCATTCAGTAACTTCTGTCATCATTAGAGAAGCCTCTAACTCTTGTTAACTAGTTAACTTCACTTGCCCCCAAGGTGGCTATTTCATTTAACATATTGCATGCTAAGTACAAAAAAATGAGACCTAGCTCTCCTATTTGGAAACAAAATCTATTATAACTAACAATTTATTGGACTTTCATCAATCCCAGCAATATTCAAGGAAAGGCAAGAATTTGAGCCACGCCCTAGCAACGTTAGTTTCTGAGCTGAGATATATTCTATAATGTGTACAACTTCCATGCAGAAAGGATTATTTTCTGAATGAAGATTGTGAAATGGTTGTTTTCTTGGTATCTGATCAGGGTAAGGAATTATTGCTGAAGATGTAAATAAAATTTAGCAAACTATGTTCTGTCCTAGGCAACATCTCAAGTAATCTTATTTTTTGCTATATAGATCATCCAAGTCTATAAAGAATTTGGTCTGTCAGCTATTCAAATTAATTGAAACTGTATTTGCTTAAATCTACTAGCTTAGTATCTTTCCCAAGAAATCTATGCACCCAAAATGTTAAAGGAAACGAATAAACACACCTTTCATTGTAAACGAATGAACAATCTCAACTATTTTTTGACCAAGGAATCACAAAACAGATTATATTTTCCAACTGAAACCCTTATCACAAAGACTCAGTGCAGCTATCTTCTTGTTTACTCTCTGTTTCCCCAGGGAAAATGAAGGACGATAAGCAGTGATGTGACCCAAATGAAAAGAAAGCTCAGCTAAGAGATTTACCTTGTTTTGCTTCTCCCCACCCCAACCATTTTCAGGCTACAAGAACATCAAGCAATAAAGGAATTTTTATCCCAGATTAAATGCTGACATTAAACATCATAATGTTTCATTTCATTCAGTTTTTGCTTTTGGATTTATCTACTTCTTAACAAGCACAAAGCAGAGAAAGTTATGATTACAAAATATCTGATGACTAAGATTTTGTTCACGTTAGGACTTGTACGTGTAGGCAGATAGATGCAATGTCTTTCATGAAAAAAATATGAGCGGAAAATCTGAATTCCACATATTGCAAGCCTCAATCACACATGAGCCTCTCCTACAGCCCTGTTGATAATCTTCATCAGCAACAGTTTTAGCTATTCTAGTAACTCTGCAGAGCCAGTGATCTGAGTCACTGCTCCATCTGTACCATCCTCGTGGAAATGTCAGTGGCAGCTGCTGCTAGTTAAACAGGATTTAAGATAAAGGAGACAGAACAAGATATCAAAATACTCAAATGAGATTTCAGCTGGCTCCTACTCTCCTACTCTCCTTGGAGTATTATATTTTGGAGTTATCCCAGAACAGAGTTTTACTTATGTCACCTGTAGGAAATACAAAGCTCCTGCCAATCCTCGTAGGATAAAAGGCTGACCCTTGGAGATGTTTGCATACTTGCCGGTCTTCACAATGTTAGTGCTCCAGTCATTGCAAATCAAAGAGGAAACACAACTGGTGGGAATGATATGACCTATTCCAATACTTGAAAAGGAACTCCTAGCAAGAAGAGAGAAGAGTTTTTTGGACAGAAACATTGCAGAGTAGTAGCACAGCCTTGTGAGAAAACCTGGGGGAGAACACAGCCTCTAGGTCTATAGCACTGAATAACACCAGGGAGATCTCCATAGCCTGTCTCAGACTAGCAGCAGTCACTAAAGAACCCCTCCAAAATCGCTCTAACTGTGTTGAGATTAAGTGAGGGTTTTTTCTTTTGCTGGAAGTGAGAATGTGTTGCTTTATACTGGTTTTCCAGGTTTGAGTTAAGCTCACATAGCTATAAATTTGACCTGAAATCCTTAAATATCTTCACTTAAACAAACATTAAATGAAAGGAAGAATAAGTAAATCTGAAAGAGTTATATTTTGCATTTCCCAGAATGAAATATTTTTACTTTGTAGGATGTTTGATTAGCAGTATGATACAGGCATCCTTCATTGGAAAAAGAGCTGATGGTCATTATACCTTTTGCTATGAGTCTCATAGGAAAGAGCACTCTCCTTACCACCATCTCTGTAGTGTTTTTCTCTGTGGTGGAATCCAGAAACCCTACTCTTGCAGACACATCATACATCAGGGCACAAACCCCTCTCTCTTCTTTCTGATTGACTGAATATTAAACCAGCCTAGATATGTATTCTTAGATTGTTCTAAAACTATATTTGCTCAGTGATCCATAAATGAAGAGGACTGCTTATGAGGAAAACTTTAAGGAACTTCCCACAGCTGCCAGAAATAAAAAGGTAAAATATGGTTAAAAAACATCACTGTCATAGATTTTACTGTCAGCCTCATTCTGAACATACATACTCAGTGTTGCATTAAAGTCTGAGGGTAGAGTTACATACTTCAATTCGGTTATTTTAATTGGCTTTCCTATTGCTGAGAGCAATGGGATCTTGCTGGGATCTTTCACTTCACACATATGCCCAAAGAGATTGAAATGTCTTTAAAGTCCAGAAGCTTTTTGTAGATCAACACAGATGGCACAGTTGTGTTGTTTTGGCTCTTTGAGGAAGGTACGGATAGCTGGATGAGATATTCCCTGATCAGTCAATGTGAATTAGCACAAGACTGGGAGTCAAGAACCTGAAGAGGTTACTTAAAATCTTAGCAATATTTTTGCATCGGGAAAATTGTCTTCCTAGTAACAAAGATGCTTCTTTCAAGCATTTTTCTAGAAAGTACTTTATATTCTGTTCTAATTTTAGTGGTTTCTCTTTCACCTTTCCAGAGCCTAAAGGCTCTGCACCTTTCCTTTGGGCTCTAACCCTGGCTATTTAAATCTCTAGTGTTTTAGAACTATGGCCATAATTCTGTTAAAAAAAAGGATTTTTCAGACAGTGGTAATAATGACATACTTGTAGAAATTAATTATTTTTTCACCTACAGATGAGTTGCTTGTGTTTCAGAGTGATAAGATGTACTTTCTTTGATATTCCCTTGGTATGACTCTATGTTTTTATCTACTGAAAGTGCTGCAAGCCAGAGCTCTCCAGAAAGACAGCTGAATATATTAGGTAATTTATACTATGATGGAAGTAACAAGAATCTTTTCTATACTAAATGTAACTACATTATTCCCCTCACTAATAAAAATTACACCAAAACATCAAGAGCAGAACATGGGCTTCAAACATTAACATGGTCTTATATAAAGAGATTTTACCTGGAAAAAAATCCCTAGAGTTTTCTGCAATCCCCCTATAATTTATTCAGTAGCCATTATTGATAGACAAGGCAAGAAATACAGGCAATATTTAATTAATCATGCTAGGTTTTGACAAGGTTATCACAGCTTTGAGCATCCTGCTTTAGTGGGAGGTCCCTGATCATGGGGGTTTGGAAATAAATGATCTTCAAGGTCCCTTCCAGCCCAAACCATTCTGTGATTCTATGATTCTATGACTTAGGCATGAGGTATGGCATAATTAGAAGCATGAAGAACGCTATAGGAAACAGAAATGTCTCTAAGCTTCACAGGACTCTGGGTTCAAGGGAAACTCAGACATCATTCTTAGGAGTTTAGGGACTTACTCTTTGGAAGTGCAAGATAAGCAAGACATGCTCACAAACATCTTATTTGAGGATCCAACCACAAGTGCTCAAAACTGGATTTTCAACTCAAAGATGGACCAAGACAGAGGTTGTGGATGTGAAGACAAAGAAATTCTTATCAGATTTAGCTGATCTTACAGGGTTAAAGGCAGTGCTTGATACAGCCTTACAGAAGTTCAGGGAGTGGATGTTTTTAAAGCCAGTACAAGTAACTGCATTGCTTTGACTACGGTCTGGAGATTTCTGCTTCAGCAACTAAAGACCACTCAGCTGTTAATTCAAAGCTAATTCAAACAGCCAGAGCCCTGGCTG
>VZRX01014468.1:29534-57355 GCA_013398075.1 Notiomystis cincta
TTATGGTGACGTACTTATAAAATAGTCCTATGGTTTATGTGGCGTTTTCATATTGCCTTAAATGTTTAAGAGGGCTTTTGTGCCTTTTCAGGCACAAAAAGGCTTGTCAGAATTTTCCCAAATATATCACCAATCTAATAAAATATCATAGAATTTTGTTTTAGAACTGGATAGGTTAAAGAGACCTGTGAAGATCATTTAAAATCCAATTCAGTGCACAAAGGGCCAGCTAGACCAGGTTGCTCAGGGCTGGGTGCAGTAGGGTTTTGAATATCTCTAAGAGTGAAAGATTTGTAATGTTTCAAGGACTGTTTTTTTCAGTGTTTTGCCACTATCAAAATAAAAAAGACTTTTTCTTATATTTGGTAAGAGTTTCCTGTGTTTCATTTTGTGCCCATTGATTCTTGTACTGGCACTGGACACCACTGAGAAGAGCCTGGTTCTGTCCTTGCTACTCCCTCCATTAGGTGTTTATATACACTGATAAGATTCTCTTGAGCCATTTTTTTTCTCCAGGCTAAACAGTCCCAACTTTAACCTCTCCCTGTATGCCAGATGCTACAGTCAGTCCTTTAACATTCTTCAGGTCCTTGGCTGGCCTTTCTCCAGACGTGTCTCACCAGGGCTGAGAGAGGAAGAGTCATCCCTTTGAAGTGCCAGTGCACTCTAATGCAGTGCTACCTAACACAGCCCATCACTTCTTCATTTGACTGTACATCATCTCCCTCCCTTGCTCCTAATTTATTCCATGCTCACCAGAATGGCAAGAGGGTTGGCAAAGCTGCTGTTGCCCTGCTAAATAGTGTGTGTCCCTCCTTAGTTCTCCTCCCCTCTAAGTGTAGTGCTGGAGGTACAACTCAGAGAATATTTTCTTAAAGACAAAGCTGAGTGATGTTAAAGTATAAACTAATCTGAGGCACAAGAGGATGGAGTGGTAATAGTTATGCATAAACTAACAGAAGACCAGTAGGAGAGATTTTTAATGAATCTATAAATTCAAGGAGTAGTGCCCTGCCTGAACAATGGCAAATATAATGGGCTATATGAAAAGGGAAAATAAAGGTGATCCCTGCAATTATGATACTCTAAATTTGACATAAATGCTTTCCAATGTATTACAACTGTTCTTGAAAAAAAGGAATACCTGAAGACACAAAGGAAAGTTAATAAATTACCCATGTGATTTTATCAAAGGTGCTACCCTAGCCTAACACCTGTATTTTTTAAGGACTGATATTTTAGATTATGTGAAGCAGTGGATTTAATACATTAACAGTAAAAAAAAATAAAAATCAAAAAACCACAAAAACCCAACCCAAACCAAAAATCACCATAAAGCAACCCAGAAGATTAAATGTAGTTTTCCATAGAAAATTACTGTTCAAGGAAGGGATGGTGAACACTGATATAAGAATAGTAGTTGTAAAGAGCTGATGAAAGAGACTGCAGTGGCTTATGTTAAAATGAATTGGGCTGGAGAAGAGCTCCTATTTGTATTCTCCTGTCATCAGCCTGATACTGGTTCCACTTAATTTACCAATGACCTATAGATAGGAAGTAGATAAGTGTTCATCCAAACTTTTGGCTGGAAAAACCGGAAGATGCTGCCAATATTAGGGAGGACTGATTCATCATTTAAAGAAAATTGTTGAAACCAGTTGAAAAGTCTAGATGTGGGTTGACATTTAAGAATACAGGGAGGAAAGCAATGAGCTTCGGTAGAAAACAGGGAAGACACTATTTGAAGGCAGAAATAAACTACCTGCAGGTGGATTCCCTGCCCTGTCCTTGTCCTATACCCATCCCCAAGGTCTGATATTGGTGGCTGCTCTCCTGCTGACTAGAGAGGGGTAGGACATGCCCTGGCTGTGAGACTCCATTCTGTCCAAAATCCCAGCCCCCAGGAAGCCACTGGTCTTCATGGCACCCTGTCACTTACTTGTAGTATTGCATGTAATTCCAGACCCTTATGATCATTACACTAAATTTATCAGTAAACTGTATATTTACATCTTTTTGCAACTTTTGTTACTTCCTGAGCACACAAAATTGCAACAGACAGCCTACCCTTGGTTCCTTGGAGCTGATTTAAAAATTTGTGAAAACAAATAAAAGAGTGGTTTTTGTATATATTCAAGTTTTGATTGTCTCCCAATTCCATCCCTTTTCTGTAATGAGAATGGCTAATTCTGCATTTGAAACCTAATTTTGAGCTGATCAATATCCAGAATCTGCCTCCCATGGTTCCGACAAAAAGAAGAGTGAAATATCACAAAACTCAAGTTAAGACCCATAAAATCAAGTCCCATAACATTTTTCACTTTCATCTGAGACCCAATCCTCAGCTGGGTCAGCCTCACCTAGTATAGCACTGAAAGGTGTCTATATACCAGACAATAGCACTCATTCTATGGATGATAATTTCACAACCTTACTTGAAGTTTATGAATTTGGATATGCAATCAGGCCCAGTCTCTGAACAAATGTGAGATTGGCTTTTAAATTGCTATACAGGTAGACCATGTGAGACAAGCTGCCAATTTACACATCTCAAACCATCAGAGGGAAAATTTGCACAACTTCCCATTTTTCATTTTTAGGCAAAAGATCAGGTATGGAAGATCCAAATTACCTTGAGATTTCAGCCATCTTTCATAAGCATCTCAGCCAATTTTTTAATACTCAAGATATTTCAATAATCTCAGAGATATTTACCCTGTGGAATCATTTCTAGCTGTATCTTTCTTTTCCCTTAGTTCAAATCTCATTCCTGCTTCCATTAGGGATCACAATGTTTGTTGCTAATTTAGCTTGTTTGTTAAAATCACAAGTAAAGATGGGCATCAGTGAAAATTATGTAAATGTATTACAGTTTGAATACTCATGCTCTAAAGCCTGCTTTGCATATGCCAAATTCATTTGTTTTCTCTAAAGAATCAGTGGATTTTAGTCAAATTTCACTCCTTCATTCTCAGTTGGATTTGAATCATGAAACTAAGTAGCAAGGCTTTGTATTGTGCATTAAACCCCATCACATATCCAGTCCAAGGCATTCTCTCCTGCCAAAACAAGGAATTTTGTAGCTGGATCAGGAAATGGCATGACATTCTTTATTCACCAACCAAATTTGACATTCAAATTATAACATACTTCCATGCTGCACTGGTTTAAGTTTTGTGTGTCAATCTTTTTTTTTTCTTCTTCTTCATTTACATTTCTCTCCAAGTTGGAGAGGATGGAGGGCTTGGGAGGGCCCAGAAATCAACTTACTGAAAAGGTTTGCTTTGCAGACTTGTACATTACCTTCTGCTAAATATACATGGGATTTAAATTGTGGCATCTAATTCTAGTGAAATGCAAAACCAAAATGAACAATATCAATTTTTTCTCATCACAAGGGTAACAATGAGAACAAAACATAGTACAAATATACTGTAGAGTCATTAAAATTTTAGACCTTCAATCTTACAGTCTACAAGAGTTATGCTACCGAGGAGCATCGTATTTTATCTAGTCCATTTAATTTGCTTTAGCATAAAAATCAACAATTCAGGATTTAATTTAAATTCTGAAGGAATACTTGACTCTTGATTACAATTTCAATTACCTGCATTTCCTAACCATTGAGTTGTACTTATTACTACCAAATTCTTTGCTTTTCTATTCATTACATATAATTGCTACTTACACTTTTTCTCCTATTATGTTTTCTAGCCTGGATTTCTACATAAAAGAAAGCTTCTGCAATCACTCTGTGATTGTGTGTTTGTGGAAGGGGTATGCTTCATGCATTTCCTAAGAAAAAAAGTAGGTTTAATCTATTGGTTATTCTGAAAGATATTTGACACATACATAAATGTTATAGAGCTACTAAGTTCCTATAAGTTTTATGAAATAGAAATTTGCATACAGGCTTGGATCTCATTAAGAAAAAAACTTCTTTGTAAATTCATTTATTCCTAGATACTGCAAAATCTCCTTTGGTGAACATTTTTCTGAATGACTGGGGAGAACAGCTTCAATCAGAGATCACAGAGTATTTGAGATAATGTCATTGAAAAGCCAAGTTTCATGAGGTCAACTGGTTTTGGCTGAGAAAAACTTCTTTTGGAATGCAGAATCTTGCAGGTTTTTTGTAGTGTATATAAAAGAAAGGCCTTCATTAAATCTTCCACACTTTAGAAAATCTTGTCTAATTCATTTCTATATCATTCCATGGCAATGCCATAGGAAAAATGTGTGTATGACTGCAAAACTATTTTAAAAAAACCCAATAAATAAAAATGGGAAATTAAAGAACGCATAAGAAAGCTAACAGATTAATTGATAAGAAATGTCAAATCTATTTTTATATTATTATTCCTAGTAATGGAGCAAAAGAAGAGGAATGGTGAGAAATGGTATTTGGAGAGAATTTGAAGAGAATTACATTTGAAGACCTGAACCAAAGAGACACAAAATAGGTTTTAGAATTACCATAATGAGTATTACTGGTTTTGCCGAGTATAATTATGATCTTATCACCGAACTCAGAAGACAAACAAATACAGAAGAAAGAGACACAGAATGTATAATAAGAGAGATTGTAAACACAAAATACGATACTTTTTAAACATCTCATTTGAAGATGATACTTGATGACATTCAGAAATGCAATGCAATTACTTCGTTTTTTGAAAATTGCTGATGGCCTTTGCTCAGCAAGCTATGTCTCAGGAAGAAACAGGAATTATATGTTACTTTGCTGTCATGACTTCAGAAGAGTAAAATAGGCTGTAGACATATAGATTGATGTCTGTACTCTGTGAATAAAGTGATTAAACCTTCCTTGTGGTATTCCTTTTCTTGCAGAAATTCAAGTTCTGTGCCAGAAAGGAAACTGTAGCCCCTAATGTTGCCTGGATTCATATTATTAGCTGAATAGTGTGCTTCAAATATCATTTAGAAGCTTTCCTTGATTTCATTGGGGTTTTTGCTTGGTTGTTTCTTGTTTGGTTGGTTTCTGTTTTGTTTTGTTTTGCTTTTCCCCATTATTTTTGCTTTGTAATTAGTTTAAAGAAAGGCTTTTAACTGGAAAGCCAATGTCAATAGTTCTGTAGAGCATTAATCTAATCTGCATAGGTGTTCTGGAATTTTGCAAGCTGTCCATCCCATCAACATTCTCATGCTGTATTGATAAGATTCAGGGATATGGAACTGATGTTTTAATAACTGGATCTAAGTATCTGTACTTACAGAATTGCTACACCATAAAAAAATAGTCAGGCCCTTGGGAATTGCAAGCCACACCTGCACTAGGATACACAAAGGAACAAATATGAAGAGAAAAAGCAAGAACAAAGACTAGGGGCCCTCCTTTGACATGAGTACCTTAACTGTTCATTCATGACACTGCACTCATTCTTATTTTTTTCCTCTGGCTCAACAAATATTTGCCAAAAACATAGGAGGACCACAGGCTCATTTACCCTGTGTTTGCTTCCAAGCAATCAACATGAACCAGCCAAGCACCACAAACTATGTCAGGATATCTTCTAAGACTAGATGCTCTTAGAATGAAATAATGAGCTTTCCAAATCTCATAAATAAACCACCAGATCAGAAAACAGTTGTTTCACCACAAAGGTATGAGCAAGGATCCTCCACTCCTTTCTCCAAGAGCAGATGTTGGGCAGAGGACAAGTGGGTTTTGCTGCGTGGAGGAGCAAAACCGATGCAAGGTAAGGTCAGTGTAAGCTCATGTTCTGGTCCCTTGCTGCAGCCTTTGAAATCACATGAAATTTGTGGATAGCCAGAGGCTATTCTAACTAGGGGTAACATAACCATCACCCCTTGGAGGGACACACAAAAGTGTCTTTAAATTAAACTCCTCTTATCTCCTATGCTATTATTTTTTTTCCCAAGCTTGCAATAAACAAAACCAGTCCTGCTTACCTCTGCTTATCCATTAAAACTAGGTGAAATGTTTAATTTAAGGTAAGCAAGAGAGAGTCAAATCCACTATAGCCTCAATATTTCACCAGAAACCCAAGCAAAAAGTAGTTTAGTGCAAAACTAAGCATTTTACAATTGCAGACCAAGTTCTCTACATTTGAAGATCCTGACTCCCTACTGCATTACACAGCACCAGTGCTATCAAACAGCAGGAGCACAGCTGAGAGTCATTCTCTAGGTGTTGTGGTAGCTCCATAAAACATGTCTTAACAACTTGGTCCCTAATGATTTCCAACACTGAATGCTACAATGGAAAGACACTGAGAGCCAGCAGATCAGCATTAATCATTTTCTCACAGACAACCCTATGAAGGGACGCCACCGATATTAGTTTAATAGCTCACAAAAATAACCAGTGTAACCAGTGGAGTCTCCCCTGTGTTCAGTCAGGTACTTCAACGGAACTGTCAAACACTTTGTCTGACTGCTGCCTGGCACCTGGATTTGCCATTTATGCACATGCTTAGGGACCATGAACAGTCATAAAATCAGACCTTGCCATTCACATGGGGATAACACTCTGTATCAGCAGCTGCAGTGGAAAGAGCTGCAGATTCAGATGTTACGAGCTTATACAATCTTTCTCTTTTACCTACAAGATAATTGGAAGAATAGAGCAGAAGAATTTGTGTTTAATCATATCAGAGCCACTGTGGCCCTCTGGTGATTTAACTCCTCCCTTCAAAGCAATGGTATTGAGCATATGCTAAAACTGCAACATCACTGGTGGCATACTTAATTGTCTCCTCTGTTTCTGGAAGGTCTCTTTATGAGCATTTCTGTGCTGTACAAGGACTCAGACTCTCAAGCCTCATGCTGGTCTATTCCACTACCTGTTTATTATGCGTAATTAGAGAATGTAACGCTAACTCAAAAGGGCTGGAATGCCTTGAAAAGCACAATTATATTTCTACTTTTTTTCTGAGAACATACGCAGTAAGCTCTACAATTTTCCTAGTTGCCTGAGACTTTTCATTTTTGTTTCCTTTTTTTCCATTAAATGAGTATGAATCTACTGCAGAAATAAGAAATGCTGGCTTTACGCTTGAGCTTTCATTTCTTTTCTGGTAGAAAGCTAGCTTGAGAATAAGTGTACAAAAGCATACTTATATTCCTGTATTTTATTTTATACAAAGAAAACATAATGAGGAAAAAATACATAATGAGGAAGTAATAGAATGTAATGAGCTACCCATGATTGCAGGGCTTATCAGAACATTTTTCTTTTTAATTTTAGATTGTCTGTAGATATGTTTAAAACTTGGGAAGGCTACAGAGCTGCAAGAGCTCCTAAATACTCGTAGTATAAAAGCCAGGCTTACTTACACACTTGGGTATGAGAGTGTAGGCCTAGAGGTGGATGGAGAGGTAGCCCAGACGACTTTATGATATACTTAGATTTTCCTCATAGTGTAAAGGATGCTTAGTGCAAGGGATTGTCAATCTCTGAGATCTCTGCACATGGACCTACATTTATGTGGGGGTATGTGAAGACAGCACATGAATATTTGAATTGGAATTCTATGGAGATATAAGGATACATCTGATGGAAGGATATGCTCAACAGGAGTAACCTGTTGGAGCAGGACATGTGTAAGGATGCATCATTTAGATAGTTAAATGCAGAAAAGCAAGGAGAGATCAGTGCCACAGGACAAGTGTTTATTCACTTATAAATGAATGCAATCTTTCAGATTCTTAGAAAAACAATCATGAAACCAGCCCTGATAAGGAATCTAAGCAGCTTTGCTCCAAGTTGAGGCAAATTTTCAACTTTTTTTTTTGAGTGTGAAGAGTCCATGCACATGCACGACTTACTGATAGCATTCCTTACTTTCCAGCTCAGGTACCAGCCTGCCAAATAGAGTCTCTGTGTTCTTTGGTCATCAGTGTTTGCCCTCTGCTTGGTAGCAGTGATGGATTCCTAATGTCATGAGTTAAATGTTGGAGAAGGTTCTTTCAGATTCTAACAATGTGATGGCATTCATGATGTTATGAATCAAGTTCTGTCAGAAACCTAAGCTGGCAGAAATAAATGATGCCCAAAACAAACTTTAAAAGGACATGGAGTTACATTCTCCTTACACAGGTGACACATAGGATATTACTCCAAGCAGGAGACTTAAAAATGTTACCCTTTAGTAAAAATATCTTAGCTCTAGAAAAGAGAGACTATCTCTGCTAGAGAAGCTCTGTTTTACATCTCAAGTTGTGTGAATCACAGGGGTCTAATATGGAAGAAGAATTCCACCTTTGCTATCAGTAAGAAATGTTATCTTCTTACAGTGTGCAGTTTTGGGCATCATGATATAAGACATTAAGCTACTAGAGAGCATTCAAAGGAGAGCTAAGAACATAGTGAAGGCTCTGGAGGGGAAGATTTATGAAGCACAGCTGAGGTCGGTTCAGCATGGAGGAGTCTGAGAGGAGACCTCACTGCAGTCTGCAACTTCCTCATGAGAGGAAGAGGAGGGGCAGGCACTGCTGTTGCTGTGTGGTAATCAGTGACAGAACCTGAGGGAATGGCCTGAAGCTGTGTCAGGAGAGGTTTAGGTTGGATATTGGGAAAAGGTTTTTCACCCAGAGGGTGGTTGGGCACTGGAACAGGCTCCCCAGGGAAGTGGTTACAGCATCAAGCCTGACAGGGTTCAAGAAGCATTTGGACAATGCTCTCAGGCACATGGTGGGATTGAGGGTTGTTCAGTGCAGGGCCAGGAGTTGGACTCAATGATTCTTTTAGGTCTCTTCCACCACAGAATATTCTGCTATTCTATGATCTTTGTTAGCAGAATCTTAATGCCCAATTTATAGAATTACATGGACAGGATGGAATACCAAAGAGGGTACAAATTCTGCGGTTGTTTCTTTTTGCTATGCCTTTATGTTGTTTATATAGGGATTTCAACCTCACAGCTTTTCTAAAAGAGTCATCCTATACAATTTCAGCTCATATATCCAAGCTCCCTACAAATCACAACCCTTCACCCAACTTTGATTCTGTTTTCTGCTTATCACTACACAGTTTGAGGATTGAGGGGGTAAAGGATGACAGCTACAGCTTTTCCACAAACAACAGCATTACAGCTTTCTACATTCCTGTTGCTTGATCCTCATAACTGAGTAACTACCTTAAATGAGAATCATGTTTCAGACTAAGGCACACACCTTCTATCACTGAGCATTTTTACAGGGTCCTGGTTAATGTTGAACAGAAAGCAAGAGATAATGGAATGATTTCACCATGCTTGTCCCCTTCATGCTACTGCAATAATATGATTTCCATGATGTTCTTTTTGTCTATTACATATCTATTACCTGAAGTTTCTATAAAAGCAGAAGGATGCTAAAAACAATATAGAGTTGTGTGAAGATGCCAAACACAGAATATATACTAATTTTCCAATTACTGAAATTTTGCATGGGGATTATCAAAAAGTTGGTTAAAGAAANTTCTTTTCTTTTCTTTTCTTTTCTTTTCTTTCCTTTCTTTTCTTTTCTTTTCTTTCTTTTCTTTTCTTTTCTTTTCTTTTCTTTCCTTTCTTTTCTTTTCTTTTCTTTTCTTTTCTTTTCTTTTCTTTTCTTTTCTTTTCTTTTCTTTTCTTTTCTTTTCTTTTCTTTTTTCTGCCAGATCATACAAATCAATGCTTATTCCAAACATGAAAAGCACTGTTTTGAAAACCAGTTAAGGTTGCCAAGGAAACTACAGTGTTGTCACTCTCACATCATTTACAAAACCCATGCACTTTATGGCAAGGAAATGAGTAGTTAAAGGCATTATAAATCTTGTACTTACAAAACAATGAACACATGCATTATTTTCTTTGGGAATATAGAAATGGAAAGACAAAAGATCCTAAGAATGCAAGAACATGCAGGTTTCCCTTGAAAGCTAACAGTAAATTCCTTTTAGCTATAGGCAATGAATAGATGCTTTTTCTAAGTTTCAGCCAGCCAGAAATATGCAGAGAAGAACTTATAAACTCAATGTTTTAATAAAATGACCACCCAGCTAGAAACAGGTCGTCTTTGCTTTGATGTTTTGTGAATATGCTTTGATTATGAAAATTAGGCCAAAGGCATCTCAAGCTGTGCAGCCAAACTGAGCTGCCCATGTTTGGATTAAATTAGAGCCCACAACTGAAAATATTGATAATTGTGCCTCATCTTATTCCTACTCAAGTAGATGGTCAAAGAAAAATCTGGCTGACTTCAAAGAGAGAAATGTTATGTCCACACTTCCTACCAAAATGTGTGACAACAGGATTTAATGAAAAAGCAACATTTTCCATTGCTGTGGGGCAGTATTTTAATGAGTTTGATTGCTTAAAACAATGTTATAAGAGGA
Organism: Notiomystis cincta; assembly: GCA_013398075.1. Classification (NCBI taxonomy): domain Eukaryota; kingdom Metazoa; phylum Chordata; class Aves; order Passeriformes; family Notiomystidae; genus Notiomystis; species Notiomystis cincta. The sequence goes on from VZRX01014468.1 coordinate 39,874, forward strand.
GAATAAAATCCAGTTTTGAAAATTACTGCAGTTATGGAAGGGCTGATGCTTTTTCATTGCTGTTCTGAAGAATATGCANAGGTCTCTTCCACCACAGAATATTCTGCTATTCTATGATCTTTGTTAGCAGAATCTTAATGCCCAATTTATAGAATTACATGGACAGGATGGAATACCAAAGAGGGTACAAATTCTGCGGTTGTTTCTTTTTGCTATGCCTTTATGTTGTTTATATAGGGATTTCAACCTCACAGCTTTTCTAAAAGAGTCATCCTATACAATTTCAGCTCATATATCCAAGCTCCCTACAAATCACAACCCTTCACCCAACTTTGATTCTGTTTTCTGCTTATCACTACACAGTTTGAGGATTGAGGGGGTAAAGGATGACAGCTACAGCTTTTCCACAAACAACAGCATTACAGCTTTCTACATTCCTGTTGCTTGATCCTCATAACTGAGTAACTACCTTAAATGAGAATCATGTTTCAGACTAAGGCACACACCTTCTATCACTGAGCATTTTTACAGGGTCCTGGTTAATGTTGAACAGAAAGCAAGAGATAATGGAATGATTTCACCATGCTTGTCCCCTTCATGCTACTGCAATAATATGATTTCCATGATGTTCTTTTTGTCTATTACATATCTATTACCTGAAGTTTCTATAAAAGCAGAAGGATGCTAAAAACAATATAGAGTTGTGTGAAGATGCCAAACACAGAATATATACTAATTTTCCAATTACTGAAATTTTGCATGGGGATTATCAAAAAGTTGGTTAAAGAAATAGATTTTTCACAGGCACCTTCTCCATCAAAAGAAACAATCCATCTTCTCACTCTCAATGATAAGGATCCATATTGATTAACATATCTTTTTCAATCAGCTCCTAGAAAATGTTTTAAAAATTAAGATATTTAGTCTAGAATCTGGTCCCGTGCCTCACCTTACGTAATACTGCCTTTTGCAATGCAGAGGTATTAAGTGTGTTTAATTTTCAAAATGGGGAAAATAAAAAACATCAAAGCCAGGGAAAAGGTTCCCTATTATGCATCTCATTAATGTCTAAGCATGAGTTGAATTTTGAAATTCAAAGTGAGCCAAGTTTAGGAAGAAAACGGCCAAATTAAGTTCAACACTGAATCTAAGCTAAAAGTCTAGTTTTTCTGGATTTTAGGCAGAGCAAAGACAGCAAAGAAAAAAAATTGACAGTTTCAGATGCATTTTTTCTTTAAGTTTTAGCACTTTAAAGTTCATATCACATAGATGACTAAGTGGCGGAAGGTTGATTTGCAATCATTTCAGTTGCCAATTTTTTCCCTCAAGAGGTTTTCTTACTCTTTCTTTCCTTCTTTCCTTCTTTCTTTTCATTTTTCTTTTCATTTTTATTTNAAAGCACTGTTTTGAAAACCAGTTAAGGTTGCCAAGGAAACTACAGTGTTGTCACTCTCACATCATTTACAAAACCCATGCACTTTATGGCAAGGAAATGAGTAGTTAAAGGCATTATAAATCTTGTACTTACAAAACAATGAACACATGCATTATTTTCTTTGGGAATATAGAAATGGAAAGACAAAAGATCCTAAGAATGCAAGAACATGCAGGTTTCCCTTGAAAGCTAACAGTAAATTCCTTTTAGCTATAGGCAATGAATAGATGCTTTTTCTAAGTTTCAGCCAGCCAGAAATATGCAGAGAAGAACTTATAAACTCAATGTTTTAATAAAATGACCACCCAGCTAGAAACAGGTCGTCTTTGCTTTGATGTTTTGTGAATATGCTTTGATTATGAAAATTAGGCCAAAGGCATCTCAAGCTGTGCAGCCAAACTGAGCTGCCCATGTTTGGATTAAATTAGAGCCCACAACTGAAAATATTGATAATTGTGCCTCATCTTATTCCTACTCAAGTAGATGGTCAAAGAAAAATCTGGCTGACTTCAAAGAGAGAAATGTTATGTCCACACTTCCTACCAAAATGTGTGACAACAGGATTTAATGAAAAAGCAACATTTTCCATTGCTGTGGGGCAGTATTTTAATGAGTTTGATTGCTTAAAACAATGTTATAAGAGGAGAATAAAATCCAGTTTTGAAAATTACTGCAGTTATGGAAGGGCTGATGCTTTTTCATTGCTGTTCTGAAGAATATGCACAACTCTCAGAGTCTTTGTTACACTATTTGCCATGTTTCCCAGATATTTGCTAAGTGTAACAAAAAGAGTATTTGTATGAACTTCTTCTTGACACTTATCCACATTCCATACTTGTATCCCAGTCTTGGTTAAAATATTTATATTCTTTTCATCTTCAGCCCTTTCCTACAGGATATTTGTTTCCCTCCAGGCACATCTCTTGACCTCTGCTGCTTATATTCTTCCTCCTTTACTCTCTTTCTACTGTATTCAGTCTTGGGGTTTAACCTCAGATCCAAACAAACAAGCTTTTACCCCAACCTTATCTCTCTTTCAGCTTTAATCTCTTTAAAAACCTTACTAGAAAGTAGGTACTGCTCACTTTTACCTGGCCAAACGTCCTACTTGTTGAACTGTTTGACATGACTGGCAATTTGTGCAATGGCAAGATCATGTGGAGCTGATGTGAGGTGTGGTGACACCTGTGCTAACCTGAACATCAGCTGCATTTTAGTACTATGTCTCATTCCATCCTTAAATCTTGGTTTACTTTTAGATCTGACTTTCTTAGGAATTCCTTGATTTCTCCCAAACAGTGCTATTATTTCAAGTGGAGGCATGAAACATCAGTTTGTTACTTTACTACCTTACCAATATGCATTGGCAGGATGGGTGGGCAAACATATGCAACAGCTTCTGGGGGCTTGCATTTCTCCTGCATTGGAGGTCAACAGCAGAGCCCTCCATGGAATCATAGAATCATAAAACTATTAATGTTATAAAGGATCTCTAATATCCTCAGGTCCATCACAGTGTTGTATCATAATTTATTTATGACTCTACTCCTCTCTTCTTTTTCAGAATCCACCACTGTATGTCCTGTGCTAGGGAGTTGCTGAGTTGTTGCAGCTTGCAGAGGAAGGACTTCCTGGAGTCAGAAGTGCTGAGGTCTTTGTAGTGACTTAATAAATAATGCTCTTCTTTGTGCTTAACCTCCAGCCCAGATAGCCAAACATAAGTGAAATTTATGCTGTTTGTTCAGGTCTTCAACAGTCAGTGGAAGGAAATAGCACATTCTGCAGGAAGATGCTTTAGCAGTGCTTTCTATCCTGTGCTAATATACATAACCCTTAGATTGCAAATAGTAAGATAAAATAACCTGTTGATGATGGACTTTACTACAAGGCAATGAGGATTACAGAACAGAATAATTGCTTTCTGGTGAGTTAATAGAATGAATGAATAAATCAGGATAAATAAGAACAAATGATGTTGAAAGAGGTGCTGCAAAAAATTAAGCAATTAAAATGACTGGATGCAAACCATAAAATAGTAATGAAACTCACTGTAAATACACTGTTTTTCTGAATCTGGAATGTTAGAAACACAGAAAGGTTTAGGTTGGAAGTCACCTTCAAAGGCCACTTAGTCCAACTTGCTCTGCAATGAGGAGGCACAACTTCAACATACAGAGACACATGCTCCAGATTAGCAGTTGGAATGATTTCAAAAGTTTGTAACAAAATCCAAGTTCAAGCACCAACCCTGCATTTCCCACCAGAAGCCTGTGTGTTCTGCCAGCTGCTTGTAAAAGTTCTGCAGAAACAGGGTAAGATTTTTGGTTATTATTTGCGGCATGGACAAAATTCCTTAATATTTTGTGAGCAACCTAAAGTAAGTTATAATCCTGCCGTCCTACAGGGTTTGTATAGAAATGTTATTCTTGGAGAAGCTGCTTCACCTCATCTTAGCCTAAGTCTTTGACTGATGGAATAGGTTGTGTTATTTCTTCATGGGTGAGTCTGGGCAGCTGCCTTAAAAGAGATGTCTAAAGATATATGGGAAGGCTCCTGTCACAAAGGGGTTTATTAGTGGTAGAATTTCAATATATTTCATTTATTACTAGTGAAAGGGGAATATAACCATCTCAGTGCCTATGAAAAATATTTAATTATCTTAAAGGGTAAAGGACAGCTATTAAAAATTATGAAAGGAGTGCAGAGAAAATATGTGAACTTCTTATTATCCATGATTTTAAATACAATATTATTACTGGTAGCATGAGTTCTGTATTTTTATCCAAAATATATTTCAAAAATTTCAACAATTTAAGTTCCTTCACACCACTTTTTGTTATAAACTTAAGTCTAAGGAAATTAAAATGCAATAAATTATATAAATTTCTAAAGAGAACATGAAGAGGAATGCAGGAGAAAATGTCACAGGGTAAGATAAATGCCATGTGAACCAACATCTTGTCATAAAAATCAACATTATGGATACAAACAAGTTTTGCAGTGCCTGCTATGTCTGTTGTAGCAACAAATGTGATTTTACTGAAGGAATGTAGAACTATTAATCTTTTACATTCTCCATGTCTCTGTGTTGTGATGTTCACTCCCAGATGAAGTGATGCAACAACATCTGCATGCTGCTGCAGGGGGAGATCCACCTGGAGTTCTTCTCTAGGTAAAATAGCACCACCCTTAAATTAAAATCAGTACAATGTTAAGGCAAGGGGTAATGGTTTTAAAATGAAAGAAGTCAGATTAAAGTAAGATATTAAGAAGAAATTCTTTACTGTGAGAGTGGTGAGGCACTGGCACAGGGTGCCCAGAGAAGCTGTGGATGCCCCATCCCTGGAACTGTTCAAGGCCAGGTTGAATGGGACTTTGAGCAACCTGGTCTAGTGGAAGGTCTCCTTGCCCATGGCAGGGGAGCTGAAAATAGATGATCTTTGAGGCCACTTTCAAACCAAATCCTTCTATGATTCTGTGATTTTACCTAAAAAAAAAGGTATTAAACCTTGCAGAAGCTCACTGGTAATGTAAACATTTGTCTATTAAGCTTTGATGATCCAATCAACTTCCAAGAAGAATTAAAGAAATGCACCCACTATGCACAATATTAGAGAATTCCATCCTATGTCATCTTTAGCACAATGCCAGGTATTCGAACTATATTCAGGCTTTTCAGCACAACCCAGTTAAATACACATTTGACACAGTATCCATTAATCTTACAAAGCTCATCTTGAGTTACTCAATCTTGTGACATAATACATTCCTTTCCTACACCTTGGATGAGCAATCAAACAGAGATTGACTTTCTTCATTTAGTCAAATAGATTTATCTAAGCTGTGTTTCAAATGACTAGATTAAGTAGGGCAATGTGGGCTTTTTATGTCTGAAGAAAAATCCATTTAATAGAACTGTTCCTTTGATTTTAGAGAGAGAATGACTATCAAAACACTGGACTCTTCCCTCTGTAGTTTTTTGTTATAATGATATAGACAGTCTTATCTGCCTGTACAGCAATTGAGGGTATTAATACTCTTGTGACACATCTGCAATAAAGTATGTTCTTGGACAGAGGAGACAAAGAGAGTCCCCACATGAGGCCATTTATGTACTATGGTGTGCGTGGTGATGAGGACAGTGAACAAATGTCCTTTTGTTATTATGTCACAGAAATTATTTTCATGAAGGATTAATTCATTAAAAGCAACAAAAGGGCATTTTTTTTCTTACTCATAATTAATTATGGGAAGACAAGAGTTCTGTGCAATAGAGAAGTGTAATTAGCTTGCAGCAGGGAATTTAACCACTCCATTGCACTGTGGAGGTGATGAGGACAGAAACTCCCCAGCCTGTGTATATTCTGGAACCCTCTGCTGAACTGAAGGAAAACTTCTCAACTCCTTATCAAGGCTCTATCATGGTAACAGAAAACTCAGTGACATTCTATCAGGAGAAAACATCTCAAGGGTGAGAGAAAGAAAATTTCTCAAGATTTCCCCAGAGCCATTCTCAGAAGTGCTGGGAAATTTATATTTTTTTAACTCAATATGAGTCTTATATGTTTCATTTCAGTTTATAGGTGAATTTTGATTCGAAATATGATTGCTGGAGATTTTCTGCATTGTATAAAGGAATCTATTACAAACTTACCTAATACAATTTGAACAGTTGTTATTTTTTCTAATGTTACAACTTCTCTTTGAATTCAGTATTCCAAGCAGACAATATGAAAATATTTTGCATTTTCTTTTGTTTCTAATGTTCATAATGTTAAAACAGAAGAAAACTATTTTATTTCTTATCAAACATTACAGTAACCTTAGAGCAGTAAATAAGAGTACTCAGCTGAAAGTTAAATGTTTCCTGAGATCTATTGGTGAAGCTTTGGTTTGTGTGGAAAGTGTATTCCCGCACCATGTCCTCACCTTTGTGAAGATTTCTAGTCCATCTTTCTAGTTCAGTGTTGGAGAAACACATTGCTGGCATATGGTAGACATGAGAACTCTGTTGAGTCATAAACTTGGGAATTTAGGACTGTGTAGCACATGAGAACATAGGAAGTGTCAAATATATTTGCATCATGGTCCTTATGATTTTCTGCCACCTTTATTGAGCTTTGAGCTCTAAAGAAGACTTTCTGTGGAATCTCTGTGAGGAAGATAGTTGGTAGATTCTCCACACAGGGCAGGAAAATACAGAAGACAGCAGTAAATCCATGACCATCTAAGAAGAATGGTCTCTGAATCTGACAGAACCTTGAATCAAGAGACCACAAATAATCACTTATTCTGACATAAAATGTACCTTTAACTGAATTAATAAAATGTGAGTGTTAATGCCATGCCCCCACTCCCAAAATGTTTAGTGCAGTCCATGCTCTTCATGACTGACCAGAGACCACATTTCTGTGACTTCTAGAATGTTCCATACTTTCATGACAAAGAACAAATCTGCATCAAGGATGGTAATATTGGTGTGCCTCCATTCCAAAAAGAAAATCATCCCTAATTCCAGGGAACTCACAAAACAGAGTGAGGGACTTGTTTCTAAAACTACCATGTTTTGTTTCCAATTTGCTGAATGACATTAATATCCCAGTGAAGTGTTAGAAAGATATTAAGAATTGTTAAGTCAGATATTAAATATTATTCACAGTCTCTAAGAAAGAATCTACCTTTATAATACCATATTCTAAAAAAAAATCCAAACCCACCAAAAATATTTTATTTATAATTGATAGAATGCTATTTACTAGTATGATACAAAGCACAAAATGACAACTATTTCTTCTGAAGTCTTACAAAATTAAGTTGATGAAGAACAAATAGAATAGATTGTTTTTGTTTCCAATGAAGAAAGTCTCCAGTGACCTTACCATGAACCTTGGAAATTAGGAATTCATCATTACTTCAAGCGTGCATCTACATTGTCATCAGGCTTTCTTTTTAAATCTTTTCAAGTACTGATGAGATCTAGACCTATATAATTAATAAAATCTGATAGGATTATATATTCCTGATAACTTAGTATTTGGAAACAAAGGACAAAACAACTATCATTGTCAGGAAAGTTAATAATATCGATAAGACTTTCAAAGTATTAAATCTCAAGGCAGTTGTGCAACTAATCTAAAAGTGCCTCCAATATAATACTGTGGTGTCACAACCCAAAACTATTTCTCAGTTTCAAATAACATGAACTCCATATTGTGAGTCCCTATTTTGCAGGTCATTAAACAGCAACAGCACATCTGTAGTGCAGTGATTTACATTCAGTGATGTTTTGATCCACATAATCAAATGAAATTGTGATGTGAGCAACTGAAAAGCAACAATAAAACTAAAAATCAAGACAACTGCAAATTATTAATTTAAACTGAAATCTTGCCTTGGAAATTAGCAATAGTGTGCTTTGGTTTTTTTTTTCAGAAGCAGCAGCTTATATTAACCATGATAAGCAATAAATAAATGTTTTGCATAACAGCCAAGGCACAGTTAATATTATTTCAGTTAATGACACTTGTGTTTTGGAAGAAAAATGCACTTTGAACTTGACTGAACGTGAAGGTGTCCTTACAGCTGCAGTGGCTGGTCAAAGTAAGCAGATTTGTCTCGTTCACATTTTTCCTTTCTGTACTCCACAACCTTTTTCTTATTTACATTTGAAAGCTAATTCAGATAATTTGGGTTAAAAAAACAAAACCAACAAACAAACAAGCAAAAACAAACAAACAACCAACTCCCCCCCCCCAAAAAAAAACCAAGAAAACAACCCTACAGAGTAATGCTGGACTAACTATAAAGCCAAGCTGCTTTCATTTCCCAGATCAGCAATATGAAAGGATTTCACTAGTCCACAAATATCACATTCTTTTGTCAAGACCCATACATTTGCTTCACAAGGCCTTGTAAAAAAAAATTAATCCATAGACACTGCTTGATAATAGTCTTCATAATGTTGACCCCAATATAATATATATTTTCTTTGAAGGGCATAGAGTAGACTTTAAGGTTTATTGTTCAGCACTATTCTGTTCGAAGGTAAACCTCAAATGTAAGATACCACCAGAATCAAGTGCTAAACCAGTTGTGTGTTTTCTAGTAGCCTTCCAACAACATTGGAACAGGAAAGAAAGTAAAAAGGTAAAATTGGAATTCACAACTTTCTAAGAAAACAAAAAATACCTTATTTTTACATCCACAAACTAGTCTAAAGAGTGCTTCAGATTTTGAGGGAGGTATATTGGCTTTGAAAGTTTCTCTCTTCCGCCATTGATTACACATCCTACAAAACCTCAATTCTTGCAGATATTCAACACTCACTGGACAAGTCTACAATAACACAATCTAATTTCAAATTGAGATCCAGCTTTGAAAGAATCATAGACTCAAAGTCATAACACACAAATCATAGACTGAATTGAGTTGGAAGGGATTTTGAAAGTTTTCTACTTCCAACCCCCCACCATGGGCAGGGACACCTTTCTCTAGACCAAGTTGCTCAGAACTGTATCCAACCTGGTCTTGAACATCTTCAGGTATTCAAGAGGAACTGGTTTGACTGGCTTTGGAAGTAGGTTGATCAGGTGATTTCAAAATGACCTTTCCAGTTTAAGGTTTGATTCTATTTTCCTTTCTTTGGCACTTGCAACAGTATCCAAGGATAGGCAGACTGAACCTGCAACTGTGAGTGGAACACATAGACCAGAAACCTAAAACTGCAGGAAAAGGAAAAATGTAATTTTTTTTTTCCTAAATGGGCAATACTTTATTACTGTCACATAACTGTAGTTAGGGGTAAAAGTCTTTCAATCATACAATAAAGTGCTCTTAGCATCACAATAGGATATATGGTCAGAAAGATCATGTACTACCTTTCCTTTGCAATGGTAATGAGAATTCTTTTTCAAAGAGCACTGTTTTCTGTATAAATTATTCAGCAGCAGAATAGGCTGCATATAGATTTTTTAAAAGGAATATTTCATTAATATGACAAATTACATTTTTAGTCATGAAATGCCTAGTTACCTCCATGAATTTTGTTGAGAAAGACACAATTTTATATTTCACACTATGGCAGCTTATTCAGTAGAACTAGCTAAAATAGCATTGGATCCAAGCATCTGTCGGTCCAAGCATGTACATTTAAAGGATTAATTAATTTAAAGTTTATTAATTTTACTCTCACATAATAAATACAGATTAATACCTTCACTTAATTTCTTTTCACTTTTTTATCTAAATGGATTTAGTCTCACACTTAAATTAGAATCATAGAATCAAAGAAAATTTTGGAAGGGACCCTAGAGATCATCTAGTTCCAACTCCCCTGCCATGGGCAGGAACCCTTTCCACTAGATCAGGGACTCAGCACCCTATCCAACCTGGCCTTGAACACTTTCAGGGATGAAACATCCACAGCTTCTCTGGGCAACCTCTGCCAGTGCCTCACCACCCTCACAGTAAATAATTTCTTACTAATACCCAAACCCACTCTCTTGCAGTCTAAAGCTATTCCCAGGTCAGGGAATGGCCTAGGTAGGGATCATTGATTGCACTTATCACTTTGACACTACCTTGACACGAAAAAAGGCACTTAGATAGAAAAAAATTCTAAAATTACTACTTCATAGTTAACTATTATTTCCCAGGCCACTTTAAACATAAGGATTTATGGCAATGTCCTGAATTTCTTAGTGATCTGCTTGTAATACCAGCTGTGGATAGAAAAGTGACATTCTTGGATCTTGTGGATATTAATTATTCAGGAATTATATTTTTTTTTTTGTGATTAATATATTTTAAACTTTACGTAGTTTAAGTATCCACAAACTAACACAGTTGTGGAAATTTACCATGTGTGTATTTTCAAGTCCTCCAAATATGAAGGAAATCACTAACAGTTTTTTGGGTTGTTTTTTTTTGTTGGATTCTTTTATTTTGAAGGTCAAGCCAATGAATTTGGAGAGAGAGAGTGGCTTAGATTATACATCAGCACATAGGTCAGTTTCAGTGGCTTAAATAAAAAAATTGTGGCTGTGTACATTAAATTCAGTCTGCATGTAGCCCTGTGCTCATCACCTCAATTTATATCAGTGCAGCAGTACACTGACAGTTTCCTAAAGTTTAATCAACCAATGCTTTCTACGTATTTGCAGTTGTGAGATGAAACACGGAACACTAATGGAAAGAGATTTTACGACTACTACTAAATTAAGTTTCATTTAAAGGCATTTTAAGAGTTTTATATATATTTTGGTTTAAGGAGCACTCAAGACTCAAGTGTTTTTAGCATGCTACTTTTGAGGAAAGGTTTTGCAGTCTTTTTGAAAAGGTTTGCTGCTCCTAATTTACTGCAGCATTATTCATTTCTATCTGACATGCCACTGATTTAAATATTTTTACCATGAGATGCAGGTCAAGGTGTACTGTTAATTATAAATATTCTGTTGTTGTTTTTTCCTTTGTAAAGGCTCTGTAATAGAAAAAAGATGACAGGCAACACCGCTGGCAGTGAACTAGCATGAAAACACTGCTTTTCTTCTTCTAAGGCCGTGTTTACAAAATGTAAGGTCATTTTGGTTGGAATTCAAAATGCAAGCACAATAAGGTAGCTCCAAGGAAATACTCTGAAGGCAAACTTAACTTCAATTAAATACCTTTTTTCCCTCCTTTTTCTTTTTCTTGGAACAAGAGCAATTGGAAAACTTACGGAACAAAACTGAACTTCATATCCTCTTTCCAGGTGTTTTATGTAGATACAAACACAATTAAATGAAGTTATTGGTTAGGAACAAAATAGTGACCAGTTTTTACCATGACTTCCACCTCACATACCTGCTTCAAACCCAATGACACAATAATTTGAAAGCCTTCAAAACTGTTTGCTTCTATGGGGTGATCTCTAAAAGTCTATCAGTGTTCTGATTATACAGGCAGGTTAAATTACCTGTTCAAGCTAAGCACTCACCAAATAATCAACCTATTTTTATTTTGATTGGCCATACCAGCAGATTAAGCTGCTAATATAGAAAAAGACAAATGTCAATCATGGCAGCATCTTAGCAATCTGCTAATGACTAAGCTTATGCACTTTAATAATCCTACTTATTTTAATGGTAAGGGGTAGAAAAGCTGAAAAACTGATTAGTGCAATGAATTGCTTGTTTTAAAAGATGTGATTTTAGCATAAATCTATTTTTTAAACCAGCTTTTGCTGATTGCATGTAATTTTTTTTTACTGGTGTGGTATTAGTAGTAATTTTACTTGGAAGAAAAAACAATAAAAAACATGCAGCAGAAGTAACAAAATAAAACACACCAAAAAAAAAAGCTGAATATGGACTTTAAAAAATGTATTAAAACTCAGCTCTTTAAGAAAGCAGAGTTCTGTCTTCTTTATTTACTAAGAATTGCAAAGTAAAGAGATATAATGGGTAAAGTCAAGATTCCCACTTTTGATAATCAGCATAAGAGTTTTAGTAGCAAAAGTGAATACAAGCCCCTAGCAGAGTGATTATTTTGGGTGCCACTTACGTAGCTAGGCTTCTTACATATGTGATAGCCACATCAAACTGGGAAAGGCAGTTTCAAGGTATCAATATTTAAATTTTTTTCTCTTATTTTTTATTGTCGGTTTTTTGATTGCAGATCAAATATAGCAGCCAGGATGTTGGCAGCAGTGATGTCATAAATCCCACGCTTTCACAACAGAGTTGCAGCAAGAGTAAGCCATTACTCATCTCCTTCTGTACATATTTCAGTTTGACTGACCTGCTGCTGCATGCTGGTCAAACATGCAATTTGGGGAGTCACCATCCCTGGAGGTATTTAAAAGACGGCCAGGTGGGGCATAGAGGAACATGGTGCAGTGGTGGACTGGCAGTGCTTGGTTGATGGCTGGACTCAACAACCTTAAAGTTGTAGTTTTCTCACCTAAATGACTCTGTGATTATACAGTCTTTTTTTCTGCAGCACCACAAAAGCTTGGGTGTTTATATACGACCACATTACATGAGTGTTTAGACGTGTGCATTGGTGTCATGCAGGGCTGTGCAGCCCTGTTAGTGGGAAATATTAAATATTTTCCAGTGAGTGAGGAATATCACCTGACAGAGGGAAGTCTGAACTCTGCTCTGTTGGAGTCTGAGCATGGGCTATCTGTATCTGCTCTTGGTCCAGAGAGCCAGATCCTCCTCTGAGGATGTGTGCTGAATTGAACTAGCCATGTTGGCTAGCCTGGAGGTCATTTATCTACTCTGCAAAGGGCAAGAGGCCTTTTACATCTCTGATCTAATGATTTATGCTGTGAAATGACCTCCAAATAAAACCTGTGAATTATCCTAAGCAGTTGGATCAGTACACTGTGTTCATACTCGTAATTCAGTGACTTAATCATTTCATAATGTGGTCTCCTCCTTACACAGAAATTCAAAGGAGACTCACTGACAGAGTGTTTTATTCATAGCTCTGACTTCCACTCCAGCCTCCTTCTGTGTTCTAGAATCACTCTTTACAAGTAACCTACATGGAGTATCTATCTCTCTATATAGGTAGTCATAAATATTTATATGGCTTCAACTAACTGTTTGAAGAAAGAGAAAGGCAATAAACTAAAATTGAATCAATTACTTACATACGTCTAAACATGAACTTTTCCAGGCTCTGGGGATGTGAAGTCCTAGAAAAATGTCTAAAATGACTCTAAAATTGTGAATGCTATGACTCACCTCCCTGAGGTTATACGGGAGTATACAACAAAGTAGGGAATTGCACACAGAGGAGCCATGTAATACCCATATGTGTTCTTAATGCTATTTCCCCCTGATCTCCAGACTTTTGCAATTAAGAAAGGTAAAACTACAGATATGTCACTTAACCCTACTGGAGTGCGTTAAACCCAGTGGTTTGCTTTCTCTCTTTAGTGAAGCAGACGAGTAACAAACTTGCTATCTTGGAGGAGCTGCTAGTTAAGGAGAGTCTGGGGTTTTATATGTCTCAGTTTTCCTTTCTCTAAGCTCATGACCCCCCTCTACTGTCTTCTCCCTTATTCCACAGTCTCATCATGATAGAATAGAGTACATTTTGATTTTCACACAAATTATAAACACTCTCTGAGGTACCTCATAATTATTAATGCATGTATTGTGAATTATATTCTTTGAGGCAAAATTTATCCAGATATACAATTGGATATATGTGTATCCAATTATCTAGACCCAGTCTACACATATATTAGTATATGTATGTGTGGGCGTAGTCTTTCCACAGAGAAATCCAAAACTTGACGTATTTACAAGATTTACCAAAACTTATAAAAAATATTGTGGAAGGAGGAACAAAATAGAGGTTTTTGCTCTGTCCTGGCCCAGCACAGAAGTGAAAAAACTTGCGCTTTTTTTTTTTTTCTGGGATGAAGGAGCTACACATTTGCTGTTTGCCTCAGAGAACAAGCCAATTGCTTGTCAGATGACTGTAAATAGCAGATTGTGGCAGAGAATTTCATATGAGGGAAGACATGAATTTGTCTAGAAATGCCTTTTAGACAGAAAGACAGGGTTGTAGGAAAGTCAAAATAACAGCAGCGTATTATCAGAAGGTGGGAAGAGCCACGTTTGAACGGAAAGATCTGACAAACATAAGATTAGTCTGGCAACACATTTCCCAAGATAATAGAATCATCAGACCTGGAAAGGCAATTTCAAGGCATCAGGGTGGGTTTTTTGTTGCTGTTATTTTTCACCTGAGGTGAAGTGTAGTAGCTAGGAGGAGGTTGGAAGCAATGATGCCATTAACTCTGGATTTCTTTCAGGCAGAAATAGAAACCAATAAGTCCCCTCATTCTCATTGTACAACCTACCCCATAGTATCACAGATGTTCAGATACTCATATATCAAGTTCCTCATGAGTATTTAGACAGATGTTTATTGGTATTGAATCTCCCAGACATTGCCTGCAGCCCCAGCTGCCACTAGGTCACTCCACAGGTTGAGTCTCTCTATTTGCTCACTGCCCTCCTGGATTGGTGTCACCTGCAGGCTTCCTGGCAATTGAATTGCCACAGGAGGAACAACCCTGACAAAGCACAGCATGAAAGAAGGCTGTCTTAATGAGAAGAGTTGGTCTAGATGTCAGACAGTACGTCCAGTTTACCTCAACCTATTTTTTTTTTATTTTTTTTTTTGCTAAGAGCATTTCCTTTTGAATAGTGATAACTGATGAAAGGGAGCTCTCAATTATTGCCAACTGCACAGCTTTGTTCACACCTGTGCTGTGTTCTTGCCTCGGCATGAATCAAGGATGCCTTCAGCTATAAAAAAATGAAGCAAGGTGAGAAACAGAGAGCCCTCTGACTTTTTAGATTGTGTTGTACTGTTCTGCCTCTTAATTACTAGTTAAGTGGAAGCTGATTAATGCTATGAAATCTGAAGCTTAACAGAGATAAAGCAAATGTTCTGCATATAATGGAAAAACAGTGAAAGCTTGGAAATGTGCTAAATCTTCTTTGCTACCAATAAGTAACCCCAATCCCCATGTGATCATTAAGTGTCCCTAAGGATTTCAGCACTAATTTGTTTGACTTTTAGTTAAAATTAGGCAATCAATTTCTTTCCCTAGGTAGCTGCTTAAGGCCACTTTCATTGTACATTCAATTTGCTCAACTTCTCTAAAGAGAACTTTAGCATAATTCCATGAGTTAGATGTTAAGCATGTTAAATTTGGAAATTACAGTTCTGGCTTTTTACTTCTTTACTCTGAATTTACTTACTGAAGGTGAACATATCAGTGTTTCATGTCTGCAAGTGTTTATTTTTTCTTTATAAGATGAAACATTTATTTGGTTTAAACCAAGATTATGTTGCTTGTATCATCTAGCTTTAGCTATACAGAAAATCAAATTAGGTGATGGGAAATTTTATCTTTACAACCTATGAATATTTGGAATATCTTCCTGAGAAACCACTCAGAAACTATTGCCAAATGTCTGCAAACATAATTCCTTCCATTTAAACAATAGTACATGTAAAGCTAAATCAGATTCCTTATGCCTTTTTAAACACTCCTACCTGGAAAGCTGGAGTTCTTCAATTAATGCCAAATATTTCTACT
This sequence comes from Notiomystis cincta, assembly GCA_013398075.1. Lineage (NCBI taxonomy): Eukaryota > Metazoa > Chordata > Aves > Passeriformes > Notiomystidae > Notiomystis > Notiomystis cincta. The sequence goes on from VZRX01014468.1 coordinate 55,422, forward strand.
TATTCGTGTGTTTTCTCAGACACAGAACTCAGAAATCAGTAAGCAGTTAGAGTAGATAACTTTCATTCCTTGAATATGCAAACTCATGTTCATTTCCAGGAATGGTTTCACTGAATACAGTCAAGATATGACTGTGAAGAATTCAGGGTCAAACTCTAATGCTGTTTAGCTGAGATTCTTTTCTCTTATTTCTAAGCTCACATTAATTAATTAACTGTTTAAGTAATTGCTTGATTCTAACACTTACATTTCAATATTAATAAATTCAGACACTTTAAAGAAATATACTACTCAAAATGGGATTCAAACATGACACTAAAGCAATTTATTAAGTAATTAAAATTACTACTAGATGTGACAACTTGCACACTAAATAATTCAATAAAAATGTGATTACCTCCTCAGTCTAAAATTTTAAACTACACTACACAGTCTGCCCTTAAGAAATAAATAAACAAATAAAACCCCAGAGGATGACCATAAATGTTCTTTCTTCCTTTTGCCATTGCCATTAAGCGTTTGAGGATTAACTTTACAACTGTGGGTTTCACTTTGAGGCAGCAAGTTTTTCTGCTGATTAACAACAAGCAAAGCAAGGAGCGTTTCAAATGGGAAATAGAGAGATGCTCCAATGGCCCCTTTGCTACAGCCTGTTGCTCCCTTAATGAGACATGTGGTGCTGTGGATTACAAAATGGACTGGTACCCAAACCACTGATTCCATGAGTTAGAGCCTCCAAGAAATGAGTAACACTAGGAGACCATAGGGAATAAGGACAAAACTTCATATATCTTTATTTATGGCTATTGAAATGAGCCATATTTGGATTGTGTGAATTACAGGGATGAGAAGCAGGGGTGGAGTTACTTGCAGCAGAAAGGTAAACTTGCCAGTAAGCACTTTGTGCAGCATCTCCACTCCTGGATGTACTGCTGGGAGGTTAATGACCTGGAGACTGAGCCTCTTCCTCAGCTGCTAGCTGAACTGATTACAGCTGAGCTGCACAAGCAGGTAGATTTGACTGGAGAGAGGTTTTCAGAATAGCTGCTATGTGTGCGAGTACACCAGGTGGGATGCAGCCCACTGAACATCAGCCACTGAAAAGATACTTTCTTTAAAACTATTGTATGGGTTTCTCTACTTTCAGAAAACCTGGAGAAGGATACCTGGGACATTATTTGTCCCATCCTGCAATAGAATACAGCTACAGATACAGCCAAGATGCTAAACAAAGTGCATCCCTAGTTTGCTCCTTGATTGTACACTGTATTTTAAACTGTATTCCCAGAAAAACTTCTTCTTATTGTTGTTAATATTGTAATTATTATTATTATTATTTATTATTTATTATTATTATTATTATTATGAGTAAAGTTATTAATTCTGCCAAAGAAGAAGCAATTCATTCTACCACAGAAGAAGCCTGGATATAGTTCTACAGAAAGTTTTCCATAAGTCTTGCATCCTAGAGGTAGCTAAGCCAGGTTTGCCTTGTGCACACTCAACTGGTTCCTCAACACTTGTCTTATAGCCCATGCACAGCCATTTCCAAGTCAGGACAGTTCAGAGGCATGTAACACAAACTCGATCATGAGGCTACAAAAACTTCACTCTGGCAGACTAAAAAATACCCCTTCTTGTCTTTCAGGCTTGCTTTGGGGTGGAGGGTTTAGAACTTCGAGGGAGACACAGGTCATAAGAAAGTTGTCAGTGTGTTATTTAGCCCTACTAAATACCAGGTTTGGCCAGAGGATTTACCTCCTCAGGGCAATGGGAATGGATTCAAAGAGAATAGAGATCTTTCTCTGAAAAGATCTTAGAAAACAAACTTAGGTGTGATGCCCAACCTCTAAATAGTGCTGTTAAAAGCAATGCTTCTCACCTTAGCATCCACAGAAAACTTGGTAACAAACCTCAGATTTCCAGCCCCCCCC
>VZRX01014468.1:57379-157711 GCA_013398075.1 Notiomystis cincta
CCCCCCCTTCATCTAAACTAGCTCACAAAGTACAAGAAAAAAACCTCCCCGTAAATGTTGTTAGCTCAGTAACATAGCATGGAGGTCAGGAATCATTTAGTACTAAAGTGGCCAACAATGTTCTGCTGCATTTGTTGTCTGACCAGTAACTGCTTAGAACTGCACAAAATGGAGCACTAAAAAAACTTAAATGCAGCTCAATTTGCATTTTCATCTGCAGTTTTAAAAGCAAACCAGTTCTTTAGATTTTGAGAAATACATTTGTGGGGAAGTTTGTTGTTTTGTTCTAATTTGTTTTTTTTTTCCAGGGTAAGTCTAAAAACTCTAAAATGTCTTGGATTACCCTACAGCTAGTACTGGTGTCTACTTTGTGTCTATCTAGAAAGAGCTAGGAAACAGATGTTCCTTTTATTCTGCAGGAAATTCTATGGGAAATGACAAGACATTAGAGGAAATTATCAAATTCTTTGAAATATATGGATTTCAGCTGAATTTCCAAGGTTGCCTGATTTTATGTGAAGTGCCACATTTAGCTGGGATTTCACCATTGCAAATGATCTCAAAATTGGAGGCATTGTCTTCCATCTACCTCCATTTTCAAATACTTTTAATAAGATATAGGTAAATGAAGAAGTCTCATAGTGCTCTGAAGCAGCAGACAAGAAATAGTGGTAAAAATACAAGTTTTAGTAGTGGAAAGGAAAAGACAATTTGAAAGGGTCTTGTCAGGTGAAGAATATCTGTTCACTGCACAGGTAACATCACATTAAAAGGTATAGTTGCTTGCCTTAAATCTTGATAAGAAAAATACTCCTCCAGAAGGTATTTATATTTGCTTTCTGGAGAAAAGAACTATGAAAAAGACAGAGGGTTATTGTTTTACAGAAATCCTGAATCCAAGTAATTGCTGTTTACATAGAGACCTAACTTGTGTTTGTTCTTTTGCTTGACAGCCTTCCAGTTGAATTCATGACTGTTTGTCAACACCTTTAGGAATTTCTAAATAGCTTTATTTCTACCTAAGAACAACAGTCATTTCTTCCTCTTAGGCTCTGCTTCTCATGTGCATCAGCTTTCCTACACTGAGTTGTAGGGCTTAGCCCTATGTTGAATCATGTGAGTAAAGGAGAAATTACTATGAAATTACCATTACTATGTCCTGATTGCAACTAAATAAACACCTTTATCAAAATTCTTACCTCCTGCAGCATAAGCCATATCAGGGTGAGTTCAACATACCAGTCATAATAAGCTGACCCATTGTTAGATGTTGCAACAGAGGTAAAGTGGTTGGTAAAAACCTCTGAGATAACTCTGAGCTTGGTAAATACTTCTGTGGGTCTGTAGTTCTAACTCGGATCTCAGAGACAAAACACCAAGAGAGTGTGGCAGAGAACTAACTAATGCAATCATCTCGACCTTTCAGCAGAAATAATGAACTCAGGTGTAACTATAGCAGCACAATCCTAAATGCTTTCAGATTTATTCCAGGACTAGATCACCTTAAGGCAAACCCCATTTGTGACAGAGATCCTTTGGCCACGTCAACATGTTGATGGTCCTCACTTACATTGAATCTGCACTAATAAATAGAATCAGACTCAAAGCACTTATATTATCCAAAGGCTATTTTCCCCACAAAATTTCCTGCTCTAATCTATTTCTACTATTTCTAGGGTGAAGATCCCATGGGAACCATGCTAAAACTTTCATTGAATTTGAGAAGCTTGAGTTTTACCAGGAGCTTACATATTTTCTTTATTTACTCCCAAAACTTATGTTAAGTTTGGAAATGTAGCAATAAATAAACATTTCTAGAGTATATATTAAGAACATAATTCTAGTAAAATAATAATTCTGAATTCAGCCCAGCCTTAGAGTTAACTTATTGCTGAAGAAAGGATGATGTAGTATCCAAGCTATGATGCTGGAATAGTTAGAGCAGCATAATTGCAGCATCAGTGAAGCATGAATGCTGTCTAATTATCATAATTGAAGCTCTTGCAATTATGCTGTCATTTCATTTATATTTACACATTTGGTTGAGGTATCAAGGTATCTCATTTCTATAGGTTAAATCAAGATTTGCTGTTCTGTGTTCAGTTTGATGAACCATACCTGGGACTGAATTGTGATCAGTGAGTGTCTTGCACTGGCAGGAGGCATTCTGCAGCAGTGGTTACAACAGCATTTTGAAATTCAGACACTCATTCTCTGAGATATGTCATAACAGTAAGTCTGGAATATACTTTCCCAACCCTTTGGTTTATTTAGTTTATAAAGCTTGTTCATACCAGTAGCAACTAAAATTTACTATTATCTCAGTACTGATTGCTGTGAAATACGTGTGATATTCACAGCTCTAGTGCTGTCCCTCGAAATAACCACCTCAGAACTTGGTGTGTATTTGATCACTTGTAAATAGGTGGTGTTGCTTTTAATGACATAACAGTAGTTATTGTGCGAAGTCAAAAATCGAAACTGAAAAGACATAAGTTTTAGATCATCTTCCTAGAACTTTTATCCTGAGGTATTGGAGATGTGACCTTTTCTAGGATGACTACAAAGGGAAGGTATGCTAATGAGCATTACCTCACTGATTTCTTGTTCTCTAGTCATCCTTTTTCTCTGCCTTTATGGCTTCTAGTTGCCTTTTTCTGTTGGCTCTGAACTGGATAATAGCTCTTCATTATAGGTTTTTCACAAAGCTGAGCACATGAGATATCTGATCTCTGACTGCAGCTCCTAGGTAGTACCAGACAAAACACTCTGGCACATGAAAGCATTCATATTTTCAATATACGTTGTTTCATCTTCAAAATAGGCCTCTGTCCCTTTGGAAAGCTGCTCTTAATAGGGTCACAGTGATTGTTGCTCTCACAGCAACCCAAGTCAAAATGTAATGCAGTCCCTAAGTGTTACTAGGGATCAGGAGGTGCCTACTTAATGGCATAAAAAATAGTAAATTGACTGTATTCTTGAGCTCTAACTTCAGGCATGTCTTTATTATTACACCATTTTTCAGGATGGCCACATTTGTTTTCTGACGCTGCAAGAGCTATAAATTGTTGCTGGAAATACAGAGCAAGAGTTTATGTAGACATAAAAGTTGTGACATCAGAGAGGGGTGGAAGACAAGGCCAGAAGATCCCTACAAGTACAGTCATCTCAAAGTCATTTAAGATGGAAAAAAACCAACTCAAATAATTGAGTCCAAGGATTCTCTTATATTATATAAGCTAATTTCTGCTCAGATAAAAAATATAGGATGGCTGGACTAATATCTAACATAAAGACCCCTAAACTTTAAGAAAGGAAAATAATCAGAAATGCCAGAGGTTTTAAGGGAAGTAGCTGTGAAGAAGAATGGAAGCATATAAGGGATAAGGAAAAGAAAAGAAGACGAAAAAAATCTCTAAGGTGAAATGACCTGAGAGCCAAAAAAGTGTTTCAGTGCAGAAGAGTGCAAATTGCTGTCCCTTGTATCAGATGGCAGAAAACAGAGAGATTTTAAAGCTTTTGTGAAGAAACAAAAATGTATTGGTTAAACTAGGATTTTTCCTGTAACAAAAGGGAAGATGCAGGAACTCACTGTTCCTTAAAAGCACTGGTATCCATTAATTCAATGATGTCTAAAAGATGGGATATAGGCATATTTTTCACATCTATGGTTTGCAAGTGTTAAACAACAAACTGGGTCTGTGAGTAGTACCAATCAGAACAGGATTTACGTATTAGCCCTCACCACAGATTAAATCTATTTTTGGTATTTTCTTTCCTCTTTTATTTTTTTTTTTTCTTGGAGGGGAGGATTTTCAAGTTTCTTCTTGTGTGTTTTTAAAGTGTGTTTTTAAAGATGTCTTACTTGTTGAATTTGTTATGTCAAATGATCACAGGGATTAAATCCTGAAATTGTATATGCCTGAAAAGTAAATGATGACACTTTTAAGTAAAGGCACTTCAGATTTCAGTTCATGAATATGACATCCAAAAATTAATAGAAGTTTGTTAGTCAAATCAGGGAGCAGAACTCATGCCTAATAATCTGACTTGAGGAAAGCACAGTATTTATTTTAAATTGGAAATGTCTTCACTGCAGCTGTGTGCAAATAATCACATGCCAATAACTATGTTCTCCAGAAAAATGTAAGCAAGTGCTACAAAAAGGACATGTAAGAATTTTGAACAAATATTCTTGAAGAAATTTAGGGACAGAATGGGACTCCATAAAGTATGAAATACAAAGTTTATTGAGAACGAGGGTACCACTAAGCATTTCTTTTATTGTTGGAAAAATAGCTTGTCTTTTTCTTTGGTTTTAATATGTAAATGCCAGCATGTTCCCATAAAAAACCCAACCCAACCAAACCAAACCAAACAAAAGAAACCTCCAAAATGAACCAACCAATCAAAAAATACAAACCTCACAACAGAAAAAAAAACAAACAAACAAAAAAAAACACCAAAAAAACCAAATCCAAAAGTCAAACCAAAAAGTCAACAACAAAATTCTGGTTCTCAAAAAATATTAATCTCCTATGTGCTCTGTAAACCTCTGACTGGATGGTGTCTTAGGTTTTCCACTCTTCAAGAAAGAGTTTGTCTTCTGCCACTGAAGTAGAGGTATCAGGTCAATAATTTCCAGAACTCAGGTACGCAGGTACAGAAAGAAGATAAAACCATATTTATCTCGCTTCTCTGGGAACCTGAAGAATCGTTATCTTAAGGGATAGTCACAGGATGTGTTGTGTGTGTACAAGGACATTACAGCTCATCCAATGAGACTGAACCAGGCAGTCATCCACAGCAACAAGGTACAAAATGCTTGGAAAACTGCCTTTTCTTAACTGGCTGTGAAAGGGGAGAAGACACGGTAGCATCACTGACTATCCAGGATCTGTTCTAATTTATGGAACTCACCAATCCACAGATCTTCTGGGTAAGATAAGAGAACCCAATGCAAGCACTATCTCTGTCCTGAAGTGCATCACACACCTTGTTCCCATCCCAGTTTAAGCTCACAGGGCAGCTGACTCCCACACGGCCACTTGCTCCCCAGTGGGCTGAGGGGGAGAATCATAAGAGTAAAACTGAGGAAACTCATGGGCTGACATAAAAACAGCTTCATAGGCAAAGCTAAAGCCATATGTGAAAGCAAAGCAAAACAAAGAACTTATTCAACACTTTCCATGGGCAGGCAGGTGTTCAACCACCTCCAGGACACCAGGGCCCCATCACATGCAATGATGACTTGGGAAGATAAGTGCCATCACTACAAATGTCCCTCACCTCCTCCCTTCTTCTTCTACCAATTTTTATTGCTGAGAAGAATGTGATATGGTTTGGGATGGAAAAGCACGAGAGAGTTTATTGCTGTCTAAGCACTACTCAGCAATAAAGAAAACATCCCTGTTTTCAACACTGTTTTCAGCATAAATCTAAAACATAGCACTGTAGAAGCTAAGAAAAAAAGAAAAGAGAGAGAAAAAATGAAGGGAACCCCTAGCCTTTCAATTCTGCTCCTCTGAAAGCTTAATAGGATAATAATCATCCCCTGAATTTAGTGAACTGATCAGAATTCTACAGTAAGTATATGCAGTGAGTCCAGCAATGTCCCAAATTAATAAACTATTATTATGCCATTATATAAATTGATGGCACGTCCTCCCTTGAATCTCTTACTCAATTCTGGTCATACCATCTCAAAGAAAGAGATAACAGAAATAGAAGACGTCTGTAGCAGGGCAATGAAAATTACTAAGAGCACAAAAAGACTGCCATGGGAGGAGAGAGGAAAGAAACTGGGGTTGTTTAATTTCAGATTTAAGTAAGAGTTGATGTCATAGGGGCTTATTAAATCAGAGATGTCATGCAAATCAAATGAGTTTTTCTGTTTACTATTTCATGTAATTCCAAAGGAACATATAAAGGAAAAAAAATTCTGTCATCTGAAATGAAATATAAATTTTATACAACACATTTCTGAAAGAAACCAATGAGCTCAATGTAACAAGGTACCAAATGACTCAGAAACAGCCTCCAGCACTCTGAGAAATTAATATAAAATCTTTAGCTATATTAGATAGTATATAAAACTGGAAAGAATAAGAAAAAAGAGAAAAAATACAGGACTGAGTGAATAATGGCTCTTCCTGTGGTTCATCCTTGTTTCTTGCACTGTACTGCACCTGCTCTCACCCTCACACAATGTCTCTGTGAGTTGTTCCTTGCTGTTTATACTTTTCAAATGTTTGCACACAATTAGAGTGTGCATCTGGTGAAGGTAAACCACAGATGTTTAGTTGTATAATTTTTGCTTCTTAAGTCATTGCCATCATACTAATAATTCTGTTGTTGCTCTTTACATAATTTCTAACCAGTGTGGCTTAGAAAAAGATTATCACTTCCACATTATCTTCTGTATTATATTGACAGCTGAGACAGTTGTGGCTGTTTAGCCTGGAGAAGAGGCTTTGGGAAGAGATTTTTGCAGCCTTCCAGTACCTAAAAGGGGCTACAAGAAAGCTGCAGAGGGACTTTTTCCAAGGAAAAGGGTAATGGCCCTAGGATGAAGGAGGGCTGACTTAGATTAGATATTATTAGATATTATTAGATGAAATTGTTGTGCTTTGAGTGTGTTCATCCCAATCTCTTAGAATAAAGTAAGAGCTGCCTATACTAATAGAGGTCTGCAACTGATTAGCTCAGTACTTTGCTTCAAATGAGCAAAGTAAAATGATTGAGAGGAAAGAGAATGGTGGTTTGAACATTAACATGTTGCCTATAAAAACTATATAAATTTCAGGTATGCATCTTCCCACTATTTACCCATATCTTACAAATGAACTCAAATATTGTCTTTCATATTCATTGCAACTATTTTCACTTTCAAAATCTTAAGTAATCACAGCACTGGGTTTTATAAAGCGACAGACAAATAGGCAGAGGCCTAACAGGAACAACTCCAGAAAGATTCATATTATTCCCAGATGTGATAGCTTAACTGAATGGTGCACATTCTAACTTTCAGTTTGTTCTTTTATCATATTTTTCCACTCATAACTAATTCACTTATCTCAATTTTTGGAATTAATACGTTTGGAAACATGTTTCATAAACACTAGTTGCTGTGTTTCATATAAACTGTTTAATAGAATGTTTTTGTTGCCAGTTGAGAGCACACTGCAAATGTCAAGTCATAAAGCACGAGGCTTGATTAGTCAGAAGTCAACTGTGCTGCACTAAAGGAAAAGGTACATCTCAAATGTGGAACATTAATTAGAATATCTTAGAATAGAACACAAGAAGAGTGAAAAAATAATTCTGTTTTAATTTTCTTTGCTAGAGAAACATTAAGGGCAAAGCCACCCACAGCATGCCATGAGGGAAGTACTCCAAGCCAGTTCTGACACTGCAAGTATTGCAGCCATTCAGTTCAAGTACAACCCAGCATACAGATGGCATCCTCCTGTGAGACATGGACATTCCTCTGTGCCAGTAACAGGGTCCAGTAACAGGGTGTCCAGCAGGTTATTAGGAGCTAGAGCAAAGATCCTGCATTGCAAGAGAGAAAGCAGGAGATAGCAGCCTTACAGTAAATGAGGAAAACAGCTTAAACACCACTTGGATCCATGGGAGAAAGTTCATTGAACACTACCCATTGTAAGTTTACTTTTTTGTACTGGGGTAGTGGAGGGGTGTTTTATTTTTTTCAGTAGCAGTAGCTTTTATATTTAAAGGAAAGTTAGAGTGACTAGAAGAGTTCTCATCAATACATCTTTGCTCTCACTTAGTAGAATATTCTTATATTCTTAACAGTATGTAGGGTACATGTTTCCCTTAATAAGATCTGGAATTGTTCAGAAGTGTCCATATATAAACTATTAATGTTTTTAACAACCGTGGGACAAAAGTATTTCACATGACCATTGAGCTATTTGTGGAATACTGAAGTAGGACCCTCAAATAATTTTAGGAATAAATTCCTAACACTTAGAATTTACAATTGCACTTAGAGGTGCAATTTCTGTTAATAGCTTTCTACAGAAAATCATATAAAAGAAATTTCAGCTGATGCAACCATTTGTAGCCAAGCTTCCTATAGAAGAAAAGTTCCTAAAAACCAGGATTCTTCCTATTCAAATGTTCCTTTGGTTTTGATACATTCAAAGCCCGTCTACCACTTTCAGACAAAGCTGAGTGAATGGATGAGAAGCTGAAGCTAAGCAGGAGCTAGGGGAGATAAAAGAGGCCTAAAAATGGCCAAGCTGAGGCTCAGACATTACCATGAGTTTCTTAGTCTCCAGAGCATCCACAGCAGCACAAATTCTTACAAATACAAAAGCTTCAGATGCTTTCGACTTCACTACTTACTGAAAAAAATAACTTAAAAATGAATCATCAAGCTATGGGACATCAGACTGCTTTCATGAGTTTCAGTAACCATACTGCTACTTGCTTTTTTACTCTTTTTTTTCCTGTTTTGCTGCATTTCATTCTGTTTTCTCCCTCGATTTCCAATATCAGCTACTAGATAATTTAACTCCACCATTAAGTTATGTTTATGTACCATTAAATCCCACTTACAACTATCCACTAACGAGACATTGATAATGAGACAGTGATAGTGTTTCATGGATGGATTAACCATTCCTCAGCTGAAATAATGAAGGAATTATTGGGGAAAAAGAATCAAAGGCCAAATATGACAAAGCAGTCACTGTAGGAGGTCCTTCAGGGGGCAAAATAGATCATGCATGTAAGGCACCTTATGAACAAAGAGCAAAGAAGTGACTCCTGTTGCACAGCACAAATCACACCATACAGGCTGGTTTAGTGCATGGTAGAATTTCTGAAATGTAATGAATTAGAGGGTTTCAGGTGTGTGTTTCTCTTCACTGATTTTACCAGGATTGTGTAACAAATAAGCTCCAGACCTGACTTTAGGAATAGCATCTTAGCTCAGGGAACTGCTTCTGTGAGAAACTGGAACAAGAAGAGTTACAACTGACATTGCCTGCCCTTTTGCATCTTTTCTGTGTTTATATTAAAGGAAGAGAAATGTAGTAGCTGCAAGGAAGACTTTGCTTTGGTTTTGCTTTGCCTTTTTGATGTTTTCTGTTGTTACCCCTCCTATCCCCCTCCTAATGTTACACAAGATTCCTCAGATGGATTTAATGCGTTACAAGATGTTTCCATCGGATGCAGCACCTCACGTTGTTACACCCTTTATGTTCACTAAAGTGAGAACCTACAGCTGTTTCACAATGCACAAGAAAGATATATCTGGCAGTCAGAGTACAGCTTTTTCCAGAAGGAATTGGCACTGCCTTCCATGCTGAATTAATAGATGGTTTGGTGAAGTATTACATACAAGCTTGTAAGGGGGGATTTGGACAATGAATAGAGGAGGGGGTTTAGAAATTCTCTTGAAGGTGGTTATAAAGGTTTTACACACACATGACTACTATTTCAGTAGGAAATAAAAAAGTTTAAAAACATTCACCAAGTTTTGATTCTGTGGTTAATATATTTGATGGCTCAACGCCCTACCTTAGAGTTTTGACTTTATCTGGCAGAATTTGCTTCTAATTGCAAGATTTACTATGAGATACTGGAACAGATTGTTCAGAGAACTAGTGGCTTCTCCATCCCTGGAAGTGTTCAAGTCCGAGTTGGATGGGGCTTTGAGCAACCTGGTCTAGTTGAAGGTGTCCCTGCCCACCGCAGGGGGTTGAAACCAGATGATCTTTAATGCGCCTTTGAACCCCAAACTTTCTATGATTCATTGCTTCTGTAATAAGTACTTCACCTTACCTGATTTTCCCATGTCAAACAATGCAATTTGTGTGAGTGCCTGTGTGGTGTGTGAGGTTTGTGAGTCTCTGCATGTGAGAAGTGCCACACAGTATATCTGTCATCAAGATAAAGAGAAGTATCGGAACAAAAGTTATGTATTGAAAAAACAAAAAACCTGAGGAAGTGTTGTGCTGCACTGAAAGCATTACTAGTTCATTACTGTTGTAGCTGTAATTAGTATCAGCTTCTTCGAGTACCATGGTCTGTCTTCTAATTCCTTTTTCTGACAAAGATCCAAGTAGTATATAATTAGTTAAAAAGCCTTGAAGGAAACTGACCTCAATGAATTTTCATGTTTCTTGTATTCTTGGGAAGTTTATATTTACTACTAAAACCCCTACACATCAAACTCCTATAGTTTCTGATTCATTGTTTATTTTCTTTGCATGGGATTTAAGCCTCTGCAAAGACCCATTTATCTGTTATGACCCATTTGACCCCACAAGGAAAATTTTACTCTTAAAGCATGAGATATAAATAAAACTATCTTTTCCTTATTCAGATTTGACTTAGATCCATGGGTGTTACAGTACTAGGCTTGGTCTTTCCAAATGCTAAACAGCTTTAGGTACACAGTCCAAGAAATTCAGCAAAAGGCATGGATATTCTTTTATTTAATTTTAGGAAGTTTTAACACTATCTACATTTAGTTTTAATGAGGGAGGCTATTCAAATCTAGGTGATTCCCTGCATGGCCAGTGGAAAACCAGGCTTCCTTTGCTACTGGTTTGAGATATTTATTTGAAGCTCCTGGGGTTTCGTATTAGTCCTAATGTTCAAAAAATGTTGAGCATCATCAGGAAAGGCATTGCAAACAAAAGAAAAAACATTATTTGGTGCAGTAAAAAAGCCTTATGTATCCACAGCTTGAAGTGCTGATCTCTTCTCCTCATCTAAGAATGTTGTGGAGCTTAAAAAGCTTCAGAGTAACTTAATCAAAAAGGTAAAGGGAATGGAGCAGCTGCCCTGGGAAAGGGAGGAGCTCTGGACTGGAAGATCTGAGGAGGAATACGATAATGGTTAGCAGAGTCAAAAGGAAGAAGTTAAGGGTAATATAGAACTAGCTGGTTGTTTCTTTGTTATTTTAACCCAAAAATCACACTACAGGAAAGATGGGACACTGTCTAAGACTTGCAGGAGATAAGTTTTTCAAAATAATCTGAAACTTCTCTTTATGCAGTGAAAGGTAAACCTCCAAAAGCTGATATCAAGAGAAACTGGTATGAAAGGAGTCAAAAAAATTCATAGACTGCACATCCATTAAAATAAACTCGAAAAGGCAGAACTGTAACAACTAATATCTCAAAAAACCCCCTGTCTGGCATGCTGGGGGAATGAAAAAGAGTGGATTGCAGACAGCGACAGGATTCAGTGATTTCTATCGGCATGTTCCCTTGTTGTCCTTCCTAGGGACTAAATACAGGGATAAATTGTGTCTCCCATCAGGGCAGTTCTTTAAATACTGAAATTATTTCAGAAATAAAAGTAAAGCATGCTTATTAAAAACCTGTCAAATGAGTGAAATAGTTTTGACAGCAGTTTTACCTTTTACTTTTCCTTTAAAGAGTTCTGAAGGTATCTGTAAGAAAAATGAATGCTTAGATTTAAATTTCTGATTGGATCCCAGTAATTTCACATAGGGGGTCAAAAGGCCATGTGAAAACCATGTTAGAGTAACCATCCTGTTAGGGCATTGCTGTGGATTTATTTCACAGCATTGGCAGTTAATGCTGTTTTATGATATAGTGCATTTTAGATCTCTGCCTTACGATACACTGAATCACAGCCTGAAAGTGCCTATTTGTCTCCACTGAGAATAAGATGTGGATTACTAGCTCTGACGTAGGCATTCACACTGGAGATTTCTGCAGTGAAATGAGATGAATCATGACAATTCAATTTAAAGAGATTCTGATTTAGCTGGATAGACTGTCACTCCTTGCACTGGAAAATATGTTTAGTTTATTTTGTTAAAAGAAAAATATACAAACATAGAGAAAAAAAAAAAGTCATAGTCAAGCCAAATTCCCATCAAGCCCAGAATTCATCTCCAAAAAAATCCATTGGTACAAGACAATAGTGCAACAGCCTCCATTTCCAATAGCCTGTGTCCTGAATGCCTCAAGAACCTTATGAATCAGAAGTGTTATGCATGTGCTCTTAGGCTCATGCTTATGTTCTTAGCCCTAGACAGTTTTTATCTATGCATTAGACCACAGAAACACCCGCCCTTTGCCATCCCTGTACAGCCAATGTAACACGTGTAATACAAGAAAGCATCCGTACTGCATCCCTGCATTTGGTGTGGCACCCCTTGAACTCTCTGCCCTAGTCAGAACACAAGTCATGGTCTTTAAGGGAAAGAAAGAATTTATTAGGCTTTCATGTAACTTAACTAATGGTTTCTGCTTTTATTTTCTTCTTCTAGGAGGCTTAGTGAAGAAGTAGATAGCATAGAAAATCCAACTTTCTCACTTTCTTTATACCATAGTATAACCCCAATTGACAGCTAACCCCCAACCAGCTCCTCGCTCACTCTACAGGAAGATGGAGAAGGGAACTGAAAGGGTAAAAGTGAGAAAACTCAGGCTGAGATACAGGCGGTTTATTAGGTAAAGCAAAGGAAAAGGAATTAATTCCTCACTTCTCTTGGACAGGCAAGAGTTCATCTATGCCCAGGTCTGGAGGTTTTCAGCTCATGTAAATGGTGACCTGGGGAGACAAACACCATGACTACGAACGTCCCTGCCTCACTTCTTCCCCTCCATGTGCTGTGCGTGACACCCTATGGTCTGGGGTATCCCCTTGGGTCAGTCAGGGTCAGCTGTCCAGCTGTGTCCCCTCCCAACTCCTTGTTCTGGGCTGGGTGAGGAGACAAAAAGGCCTTGGGTTCTGTGCGAGCGCTGCTCAGCAATAGCAAAACTCTCCTTGTGTTATGAAAACTGTTTCCAGCAGAAATTCAAAACACAACTCTGTACCAGTTACTATGTAGAACATTAATTCTGCTCCAGCCAAAACCAGCACAATCAAACATGTTTATCTTTTGTTGTCATCACTGAAAACTGAAACAAAATTTGATTGAAAAACCCTAAAGCAATTTATAAGTTTATAGATTTTAGCTGTCTACACTTAATATTTTTCTTGATGAGCAGACAAATATCAGTTTAATTTATAAAATTATTGTGAACTGGTTTTTATTATACATGTCCTCAAGTCCAAAGTAGGTAATATTCATCTAGCAATTACCTTTGATGAATTCTCTGGTTTCACTAATAGGAAATTGAAATTAATTAAGCTGTTTTCAAACCCCATGGCTGCACAAATTTACGTGTATATGATCTTGATATTTACAAATGAGGTGTGTGGTTTTGCCTTTCTTATGTTGATATTGCAGACCACTCACTCATACAACAGAATTAGTGTTTGAATGAGGTTTTTCATGGAAACAGCAGCTGACCAACACAAGTAAGGATTTCACAGAAGGTCCATAGTATTATATTTTGAAAGAATGCAAAGAAAATCTAGGTGTGGTTTTGTGTTTTATCTTCTAGTGTATTTAAATGTTTTGAGCAACATAGAATGATCACTATAACATCACAAGTAGTACAGAATCAATTTTATAGATTTTTTGTTTCTTTTGTAAAGCCTCTATAAGGAAGAAGATATTTCAGACTGCTCATATATTCTCTGGGTTGGTGAACTACAAATTATAGAGTTTATAGAAGTCAAAAGCCTTTATCTTTTCTCACTATTATTCCACTGAACAAAGTAGAAAGATATTAATTTGTAAAAAAAATAGAAGTATAGAAGAAAAAAATTGGGGTGAACACATTTCCAGTTTTCTTGCTTTTCTTAGAACAAAAAAGCCATGAACAGCATAAAACTTCCCCCCCAATAAAATGGAAACTTTTTGAAAAAAGGTTCAGGTCTGAAAGATTAAATAGGCAAAATAGTAGCTTTTTGGTTTGCTTTTTCTATTCCAAGTGAGTGCTCCTTTATAAATTATCACTTTATTGTTATATATAAAAGGAGATTATGAATAGGAACACCTGTTTTACTCTGTCTAAACACAGTAGTTCTGTTTCTATTCTGCTCTTATTACTTTGAAGCTACTTGGTTATCCCCTGCTGGCCTCAGAAAGGCTGAATTAGGCCAACCAATAGGTGAAGAGCTATGTTCTTTAATAAGAATTACTCAAAAAAAGAGATACTAATTGATCCCAGTGTACATATGTGTTAATCCACACTTAAATGATCGTGATCTGTCCATAATCATTCTGGAGAAGAAATGATTGGAGTCCTCAAAGCTTTTCTCCTGGATCAGCAATATTGCCTCTGCTAATAGAAAAAGTAGGAAAAAAGGGGAGGGAAACACAGAGAATGAGTAGGACACAGCGCCCTTCTTGCTACCTGAGTTTAGCTGAGCACACACAGGCCAACAAACGCTCCCGTTTATTGAAGGCTGATGAAACAATTCCTCAGTCAAAGGGTTGTCAAGCATTGGACCAGGCTGCCCAGGGAAGAGGTAGAGTTCATGAAGGTATTTAAAAGTGGCACTTAGGGATGTGATTTAGTGATAGACTTGACAGTGCTGGATTAACAGTTGAGCTTGATGATCTTAAAGGTCTTTTCCAACATAAATGACTGTATGATTCCATGATTCTATTTCAGATTTTAAAAAGAAAAAGGTTACTTTAAGCAATGAGTATGTACTTGTCAGAAAGCCATTTTAGAAGTTATGAGGTAAATAGGTAAAAAAAGAGAGGAAAAAGGATCTGCAGTTGCTTAGTGTTCTGCCATATAAGTCTATTATTTATCAATAGAAAAATATAAACTCGCATTGAGATCTCATGTAGTTCTTTTAGGAGATGGTAGGTAGAGCTGGTATTGTTTCAATACAATCTTTGTTAAATGTAAGTTTTAATATCCTAATAGAAATTGTCTACTTGTAATTTCAAGGGTGAAGGCTACACTCCACTCATCCTGAGAAGTGATACACTTATATTCAGTCTTCAGTTTTGTGGACCTCAGTTATGAGCCTACCTTTCATCATCTCTTTTTCAAGGTGAAAAGTCCTTACAAGTTTTCTTCATGCAAGCTATTCCATTCCTCTGATCCTCCATGCCATTATTGCCAGTACTCTTCTATTTCTTATATTTTTGTTGTGATAATATGACTTGTAATAAGTACTTGTGTCATTAAAAATTCATAGAAGGAACCACCCAATGAAATAGGGACAACCGTTTGTTCTCTACCCCATTTTATAGGTATAGCTCAATATTTGATTTCTCTTACCAAAGACTGAGACTAGTCTTTCAAAGAAACTCCTATAGCAGTTCCAGGATCTTTTTCCTAAGTATTAACACCTAATTTAGAGATGTCCATTATATATGTATTGTTAGAGGGTGCATTTTTTGTACTGTGTGATGATAATTTTGCATTTTTCAACAGCAATAAAGTCAAAAACCCATGAAAATTGGAAATTTACAAAAGAGCATCATATGCTTCAAACAAATTTGGGATCAATTCATAAAACCTGAAGAATGAAGCAGTAGGCAACTGTTCATGAGGTATAAAAACTGCTAGTGCATGCTAAAGGCAAAAATTAAAAGTTGTTTAGAATATAGTGTTCAGTACCTATTGAAGAAAAAGAAAAAATAAATCTTTGTCTACTAAATGTTTTACAATGTTAATAAAAAGGTCATTGGGTCAGAATTATTTGAAAAAGACTTTTGTTTTCTACTTGAAAATAAAAAATCAGGATAAAATGCTTTCCATTCTGTTAGTAACAAAGGAGGATAATAAACTCTTATTAGTAATACATATTTGTTACCAGCAAGCTTGGATAATAATTTAAATCTGAATCTCATACAAAGGAACATTTTTAATTATTGCCCTGAGACATAAATAAGCTCCTAATGACATTTTGAATATATTTAGGAGCTCAAGTCCTTCTCATTTTGTTGGAGATAGGTGTTTATGTATTTAAAAAAAAACCTCTTATGAGCATCTACCTACATCTATTCACAACTAAACACTTTATAATTCTAATTAGAAATCTTTTGCAACTAATAATTACAGCATTAACTCATCCCTTCTGGTGGCTAAATTGAACACCTGCTCTTAATTATGATGACTTGGAGAAGAGAAGCAGTCTGAAGATTACGGGATTGTAGAATCAGAAATGTAGCATTACAGGAGTATATTTTGTTTAAATAAAACCATCTCATCAGACAAATGCCCAATTACCATTTGTATCAGAAAATATTTAATTTTACTTTTATTTGCTTTCAAAAAACAGTAATTTCAGTGTAATGGGGAAAAGCAATGATCCTGAGAGCAGAAATCTCGGTTATGGAAGATTTAGAAGCTTTCAGAGAATCAAAATTGCTTATCTTCTGATTGAAATGATTTTTGTGTCCTGATTATGCTTGCAGACCCTGGGCAGATACTCAACAACATCAGCTTCTATTAATCTGTTAGCAAGGTATCTTAGTAAGAAGTCAGGCTACAGAATATTATCTGATTATTACAAAGCAAAGCAACTGACCAATTCCAGGCACTGTTGTGTAAATTTGAGTAAAAACATTCATCTTCTGGCCAAGGAAGCTGTCATTATAATGTATCCTGCAAAATTTAAATTATACTTGAATTTTTTTTGACAATATGGCTGAAGAGTCTAATCTAATTGAGTTCACCTGTTCTTTATATATGAGTGCTGTGGGCTGGAGAGAAATATTAAAGCAGAGTAAATATGTATGTTACACCACTGTATGCATTACTGATGTTTATAATAAAGTAGCAGAATTATAGACTACACCTATAATATATGTAAAAGGAAACTAATGCTCAAACTTGGCATTGAGAAACAATCATATACATGGTTATATTGTTAATACAATCCCTCTCCCATGCCCATAAAACAACAGATTGAAGGGACCTCTGAGATAGTCCAGTCCATCTTCTCACTAGAAGCGTCAGCGTGTATGTTAAATCACTTCACTCATCTTTTCTGGGTTCCTTTTTCTCTGTTCAGATATTCTTATTGTGATTTTTCTCCTTCTCCTTATATTTAACCAAAATTATATTCTTTTTTCAGCTTGTTTTCACAGCCTCTTTACTGTGTGACTCTCAGAGGAGCCTTGCTCTTTCATCTCTACAGCTCTTTAAGTATCTGAAGACAGAAGTCTCCTTCTTATTCTCCACTCTCAGTTGAGTAAAAAATCTCCCTCAGCAGCTCCCTGCTTGCCTTGGCCAGCTGGGTTGCATTTATTGATGCAATCTGTTGCTTGCTGGATGGATTCTCTAGCCATCACTCTCTCAGCTGTGATTAATATCCAACCATCCTTCACTTTAGAAATTTTGCCATTTAGATAGAAGACAACCCCTCATTATTACAAAATTCTAGTGGAACATCTGAATAACAGCAAAAAATATTTGCATTCCTTCTAGGCTTTTAAATTCATCTGAATTTCACCCCAGACTAGATATTTAATCTTTGGAATAATACAGATTAAAAAGCTGGGGAAATATACCTTACAGTGCTCAATTTTGCTTCTGTGCCAGCTGCCTCCTAATTTTGCCATACTCTGCTGTCTGTTCAGCCCTGGAGTTCTTGGTTTATTGTTCAATGTTTTGATTTCTATTACTACGAAGCCTCTATTTCCTCCACTTGTGCTTTCTTCTCCTAGAAAGTTTGGACTACTGGATCAAAGGTTAAAAACTCAATATAAAAAATAACTCACAGGGGTTTTATATGTTTCAATAATTCTTTACTATCATGAAAATGAGGCATTATCTACAAAAATATGTTAAAAAGAGAAGCAAGGTCAGTAGAATGTTGGAACCAAATATGAAACCATTATAATTCACCCATTGATGCTATTTTGATAAAACAGCTGATCTGCACAATAAACACAGAAAAAAATTGGATGTTTTCCCCATCACTTCAAATTTCTAGGGCTAGCTGATCAAAACTTGAATGCAGATTTGAATTTGAATATTGTTTTGTGTCTTACTAATGGATACAAGGTGCTGGATATTAATATCTTTAAGTATGGAAGATCCAAAATCAGGGCAAGAAGCACATGTCAGAGATACTTGGAGAAAATTAGCTGGATTTTGTTTTTTTTTTTTGTTTTTTTTTTTTAGCTTAATGTGACTATGCTTAAATGCTGGCCCTGTGCAGATGACCCTCATCACTAGAGAATCCTTGGATGATGAGGAGTGATTGAAGAGACACTTTTAATTAGTTATTCCCCATGAGAGGGTGGATGATTGTCCTCAAAACCTGGAAATTCCAGCTTTTAGCATGAAGGGATTATTTGTAAAAAGTACATGTTAGACAGCTGTTAATACCCAATTTTATTTCTGAGCTGCATATTTAATATATTTACAAAATATTTAATGATTTAGCCCATTCTCTTTATGCAATCTCATATTAAGTGATGACCCACCTGAGAGAATTGCCTGAGAAGTGCCTGAGAGAATTGCAGCCCGAGCCTCAGAAAGAAACAACCAAAATTACTCAAAAAAAAGGTTTGGAAGGATGTGGCGGGAGAGCTATTTGTGATGTTAGACCTCACTTTTCTGAAAAGTCAAATTTGCTGGGGCAAATTTCCATGGCTCTGTTTGGTTTGTGCTGTACCTTCATCAGAAACACTGCCTTGCACAAAGTCACTTTAGAGCCATCAAGAAACTGCAGTTAGAGAAATGGAAGGAAAGTAAGAAATTCGTGCAAAACTCCTTGACCTGTAAAAAGTGATGGGCATTGCCATAATAGCAGCAGAGTGATCATGTTGGGAAGTTTCAGTAGAGAGAGCCAAAAGGAAATGTTGGGAAATTGATAAATATTGAATATCACTAGGTATACAATATTGTTCTTCCTTCAAAACAAAGCCACAGTGCACTATGAAAGAAATTCCAATTATTACATCTAATTACAAGGAAGCCTAAATCACCATGGATTTTAATTTCTAAATCCAAACTCTAATAAGAAGAATAATTAACATCTACACAGAATATTCTGGTTCATGCTACCTGTAATATTACATTGATTTCCAGAGTGTTATAGAGCTGGAAAGAAATTAATGCTCAATAAGAAGCTTAGAGAGAAGAAACTGAAAATATAAGAGGGCTAAAAATATTTATTTGTGGAATGTCCCACTTATGTGTAGCTTTATTCAGAGCTTTTCCTCTAATATTACTTCCCAATGATACTAAGACCACGAAGCAGCAGTGCACTTAAAAGCAATTTTAGAATTTCCTTGCATCTTAAGGATGTATTTTAGCTTGTATTTCTGTAGTTTCCTGAATTAAAAAGAAAGTTATGGCAGTATTTAAAAATATACAAAGTTACAAATTGGTCAGCATGTCATGGATATACCACGGAGAAAATAATAGGATGTCAAATAAAATTTATGAAAGAAGGTAAACCTACTGAATATAGAAAAAAATACCAAACTTGGAAAAGCACAAAAAAANAAATATATAAATATGCTTAGTCAGAAATCGTTGTTCTAAACTAATTTTACAACTTATAACAGTATTAGATTCTTTATTCCCCATAGGGAGGGAATTCTATTATCTTCCTGTACCCTGAAGAAGATAGGTAGAGTTTTCAAGTAAACAATTTAGATGGGAAATAGCTATTTTTCATATATTAAATTTCTAGCTTAAAAATTTTTGTAGCCATGAAGTAACTAGTCTTCTCTAAAAAAAAAAAAAAAAAAAAAAAAAAAAAAGAAGACATGATATTTGATAATCTTTAAAGCAAGATATTAAAGAACTGTAAAAAAAAATTAATAATTTTATTCTATCTGGAAAATTAATGATTGAATACTAAATCTTTTCTTTCCTTCAGATGCAAAGATATATAATTAGATGCAGTTATATACATCTTATTATAGAAACCAAATTCATACATGTTAATATTAATGAAAGAGAAGCTGCTATACTCTGGAATTCACTCTGAAGATTGAACATTAATGTAAGATTGAATGGGCATAAATCTGTGAGGTTACAACAAGGCCCTTTGTAAAGATACAGAAAGCTGAATTTTGAATACTGAAACACTGAATATTGAGTCAATCTCATTTTATCTTCCTAACCTGATACAGTTCCATCCCAGAAATAAATGCCTAAAGCTGCTAGCTAGTGTTTTTTTTTGCCCTGACTGCTCTGAGAATATCGTTCCCCACTAAACTTCTAAAATTATTGGTATTCTCCTAATTTCCATATACCTTTAGGGTCAGAATTACTGACAGATGTGCACCACTCAGAGATGCCTTGGGGCTTGCTGACAGGCACCAGAAGTTAATCCACATCCAGCTCACCCAAAAATTCTTTTTCTGTAGTCATTTCTGCCTCCCTTCTCTGTTGGGGAGTCTTAGATCCTCCTTGTCTGAATGCACAGTGAGCAAGCAGGTTTTGTGGCAGGATTCTTGGAGGGAGATTGTAGGGGGCTCTGTGAGCCCGAGCACAAAGGACTGCTGTAGTGTGAAATTAGGGTTGTAAGTGATTAACACAATGGAAAAGTTCTGCCCTATAACTCTACAATGACCTTCAGCTCTGATATGTAAATGTGTAACAAAGCAGATCAAGGAGAATTTGTACAGAAAAGATGGAAATTCTCTTTCACACAGAAAATATAACGTATTCAAGCATTGCTTATATCTGTATTTACCACTCAGTATCTGAGCCCTTTGCCTACAGTGGTTTTGTTTTCTGCTTCTTTTGAAGGCATTTCTCTTTCTTTCTGAGGTAATAGGGAGATGCTGTACCCCTGTTTCCAGAAAGCCAGGTCAATTTCATTTTCTGTATTCTCTGTAATTTTTCACTGCAGTTTAATTATGATTTTACTGCAGTAAAAACTTCTGATTTTGGATGATTTAAAGAGGAAAACCCTTTCCTTGCTTCACTTTTACATTTGGGTGCTCATTTTGACATCATTTAACATGCTTCAAAGATGATGAAGAGGATACTAGGACTCTCCTCGACTTCTTTTACAAATGGTGTGTAGATGTGCACTACAACACCTTGCTCAAAGAAGTTATAGCTTCTCCATCCCTGGAACTGGGCCAGATTGGATGGGGCTTTGAGCAACCTGGTCTAGTGGAAGGTGTCCCTGTCCATGGCAGAAGAGTTGAAACTAGATTGTCTTTAAGGCTCCTTCGAAGTCAAACCGTTCTGTGATTCTGTGACATGATTCTATGATTGGATTCTTTTTATCAGATGAGGCAGGCATAAAGCCCCATGGCAGCTCAGCAAACTTGGAATCCTCTTCTGGCTCCCTACTTTCTGAGGATCCCTGCAACATTGTTGTGTCCATTAGATCATATAAACACTGACTTGAAGGTGATATGAAAAAGCAATCACAGGCAAAATTGTGACATGGACTCCATTGAATGGATCCATGGATGCTTTCCCTGATTTGAAGCCAAGATTTTTCTATAACAAAATTTTAACTAGATGGGTTCAAGAAGAAAAACTGCTAAATTAAAAATGATCCAAACAATGGAATTTGCGTAGAACTAAATCCCAATTTCATAAAAGGGTCCAGGAAAATATTGTCTCTTTCAAAGTAAGAGTGTGGTCTGGGTTGAATTTAGACAGTGATATTCTGCCTAGCAGGATATGCAAAGCAACAAGCATTTAAGAGCATTGTAATATTAAAAATACCTTCAATTCTATGGTGTTTTAAATCTTACATAGAAATGTGTTCAGTAAAAGCATGAGTTCAGTTAAAGAGTGATTCCACCTCCTTTACTTTTATCACCAGTGATAGAAAAATAATAATCAGGAAGCAGACACAGAGTTAAACTCAAGCTGTTAAGAAGCCAAACCACAGAAAATAATAGTTCTTTTTGTAGCTAAACTCTCTTCATATTTTCTACTAAAAAAATTTATTATCTACAAAAAATGGTACTTCTGAAGAAAGAAATAAATATGGTGAAGATGTTTCCATAAACACTCATCCACCACATGAAATGTATTCAAGTTATTTATTCTTGCCCTGGTGGGTGTGCTTTCACAGACAACTATGTTTTAGTATAATGCTGCAGGAAAAAGAATTTTAAGCTTCTTCAATTTCCCTAAGGTGAAAAACAAAAGGAATCACACAGCTTTCCCACAGGCTGTTGTAGTTTAGCAATGGTATTCCTCAATTCAATGTTCCCACTGAAAAACTCCAGACCACGTGCCACTCACTCATTCATCTTTCTCCCTCCCACAATCATCTGCAAAGGGCTGGAGGGGAGAATTGAAGGCACAAAAGGCAACGAACAGTAACAGCACCAAAACTAATGACAGAGGGGACAAGAAAGAGGTGAATGATTCACGTGGGAACCCATGACAGCACCAGACACTTCCCAGCGTGGAAGGAACCCTGTCCCTGTCTCAAAGAGAGCTGGAGGGGGACTCTGGACACCAGCATGGGGTGACAGGACAAGGAATAATTGGCTTCAAACTGTCAGGGGGAAGATTTAGGTTAGATATTACGAATAAATTCTTTACTGTGAGGGTGGTGAGGCACTGGCACAGGTTGCCCAGAGAAGCCATGCCTGCCCCATGTATGAAAACTTTCAAGGACAAGGTGGATGGGCCCTGAGAAACTGAATCTAGTGGAAGGGGGCCCTGCCCATGCAATGGGGGTAGAAAATGTTCTTGATGGGAAGCCTGCAGAAGCCACAGCCTTATCTGCAATTTAGCTGCCTAGCAGAAGTAGTTTCCCAAGAAATCTATGAATTTAACAGCAAAACAATTTGTGATGCTGTAAACCTTCCACCTGGCCAAAAGTGGTGCCTGGTTTGAACCAAAATTAAATGACTTAGGAAGCTCAAAATCAGAAATCCTTCCTCCCCTCATCAGCTGTGCTTTATCTTCAACAAGAAAACCCACTTGGATGGGCCAGCAAGGACAGGAAACGTTTACATTAGGATTGCTAGCTAAACAGGTATTTTCAGATAAAGCATCAAGGCACAAATTTAATCCTCATGCAGCTGTTACACTGGTTATTCCTCAGCCAAGTCCCATGCAATGAATTCTGACAGTCATTGTGTCAAGCACAGAGTGGTGTTACTCAGCTTTTGGTGGGTGCTGTCTAGGATTGAGTTGCTGGCAGTCGAGGATAAAATCTGGGAGCTCACCAGCTGAGCAGCAATCCCAAAAATCTCCAGAGGGTTCTCCTTTCCTGTTCCTCCTCAACTATTCTGTTCCCCAGTTCATAGGGTTTTTTTCTTAAGAAACAGTGTACTGAGTACTACCTCCATTCCTGATGTAACCTAATGGAAGCTAATAGTAACATTAAAGCAAACATACATTTTCTTCAGAGTGCCTTGGCTTTTTGGACTATATCAGTTTTCTGCATAATTTTCCAATTTATTCTATAAATCCATGGGAGGCTCTGTAATTGGCAATGAGCACATTATCATGAGTATTCCTGTACCCAAAAACGTTTAAAGTCGAATAGGTAGGAGGGAAAAACAAAGCTAGGACATAACTGTTTGAAGCTGGATCATAATGTCTGCTGATAATTCTTCTGATGCTATTAATTCTATCATTTTAATTCTACTGATATGATTAGCTACTTGTGCTTTTACTAGGAAATTTAAGAAGAAGGTCATACCTCAAATATTTTCTTTCTTATTAGAGACTGCAGAGATAATCCAGGATTTATGGAGCCTTTGAGGCTTTCAAGCAGTAGCTACTGATGGATGAAATGTTTTGTGTATTGGGGAGGGAAGGAAAACAGAAAAAAAGAGAGAGAGCAATGCATTCTGCACAGTCTCTTGAGTGGAAAGCATAAACGTCTGGTTATTATTTCTGATTTGCTTTCAACTCAAGTTTAAAGATTCTACAGAAAGATTAAGCTTTAGAATTGTCTGTCTCAAATGTTATAGATGTAAATGTATTTCATTAAAAGAGGAATGTGTTTAAATAGGAAAAGTAATCAAGTGAAATTTTAGCTCATAGACATCAATGAAAGCTTTTGCATTGCTTTCAGCAGAGCCAGCTTTTCACCAAGACATTTCATTTAAAAATCAAGTCAAAACTGCTTTCTTTTTCATCACTTCTCTATATTTCAGATAAAAAAAAGGAAGATTCACTGAAGCTCGTGGAACAAAGAAATATTAAAATTTCAAATGAATCTTATTGAACTATTTAGCCGTGCCAGTGAGACAGAAAAATGGGTTTGGCAATCTGTCTTCGTGAGAGCACTGCCGTGGATGCAGCCCCTAGATGGCACTGCTAGAAGTGATCTTGCAAGCCAAGCAAACACTCGCAACTCCACTGAAGAAAATACACTTTACCAGTTTTGGTGAAGCTTACAGGAACAGGTACCTTGTTCTTTACCTTAACCTCTGTCCTTAATGGGGTAATTTGCTTTATTTTGTTTGTTTGTTTGTTTTTTTCTCCAGTGTATAGCAAGTGTGCAAAAGTCATACTCATGAAAATAAATTATGTCAAAGGATGTTGAAATTCATACCAGAAATGTGACTTTATCAGCATCATTTTATGAACCCCATGAACCCCATTTAGCATTACAGGATGTTTGTGAGGCATAATTGGCTAAAAGTTACAGTTGTAGCTTTTCTAAGGATAAGGTTGACCTCAGATAACTTTCAGGGTGGGTTTCAGGTTTGTTCTCACACATCAGAGTTAATATCTCTGTGAGCTGTGTGCTTGTGTCTTTCTGCGGCTGCTCCAATGGGATATAAAGTTTCTATATTAGATCTGTCATGTCTATGAGGATATCTCAGGTATATCAGGATATCTCAAATGGTACAAGAAATCTGTACATAGACAGCTAAATTCTGATCCTGACATTAGGTTAAATGAATTACACATAATTTAAAGCAAACGAGGAACTGAATAACCAATGTATTCTAGACAGATTGCAATTTAATGGCATAGGATAGCAAAAAGTGTGCTCACTCCTATCCTCAAAACCAAGCACTTCCTCTTTTGTGGAAACACATTTACAGCAGCAATACAAAGCCATCAGCTTTGATTGTCTCTCTACTTCTGTCCCATTCCCTGAATATAAGGACCAAGCTCGAGAGACAAACTGACTTTAAAACCTGACTATTAAATTTGCTTGCAATTATAGAGGAGGGTGAGGGGAATATCATGCAAAAAAGTCACTATAAATACATTCCCAGTGGAGAAGTTTAGGAGAGGACATTGTCACTACCACAAAAAGTTAAAGAAAGGTAATGCCTTTTCCATGGCTGGCCATTAATTAGATGGATTAGGCAACAAATGAAGTGTAAAGGAAAGGCTGTGTTAGCATTTGCCAGCAATAATTGTGCCCTGATGCGAGCGGGACTTGGAAAGTGTGCTCGGTTGAATTCCTCAGTGGGAGATAATGACATGTATATTCTTGTCCCTACCCTAGAAAATAGCTAATGCTGTCTTTAGACACCAGAAATTTGTGTCAGAAAAAGCCACTCAAGGTAAGTCCAACTGACAACTTCTTCCTCTGCAAAAGTGAATGCAAAGCAAATAGATAATATTCTCCATTTTCTGTTGCAACATTTTAATAGTCATTTTGCTTGATTATATTTATGCAATGATTGGGGGAGGAAAGGTCCACTGAATTTATGGCAACATAAGATCCATCATCCACATCTTTATTTTACACCTTTGTATCAGAACACTAGAGGCTGTAAGTCATAGTTGTCATCAACGTCTTAGAGAGCCTGACAGGTTTCTCTGTTCTTTCTTCAATGACATTTTGACATTTTGGAATTTTTGTTCTGATCTGTGAGCGTGTAGGTGAATGAGTAGTTCATGTATAAGTCATGAGGCAAGACTGAACAGCAAGAGCAAGGGCCAGCAGTGATATCAGAGATGAGCTCCCTCCCTCTAATCTCTAAATGCATGGAGCAGTCTGAGGATGAGTAGGTAACATACCTTTTATACAAAATACGAAAATATATCTGTAGCCACTGCATATCTACCTTGATAACTCAATTTTCTATATAACTGAGAAATAACAGTAATAAAAACAATAATAAAAAGAGTTAACATTAAAAAGCACAGATTTTTTTTAATGGCAATCAAAAGAAAGAGGAACAACATCAAGAAAACACTGGTTTGGGAAGTAGATCTGAAAGGTCTGAACATATCATGCATAACAATAAATACAGATGACATCAATACCAAAGGAAAGAAAAATTCCAAGAAATACACACGAATGTATTATTTCTATAGCTAAGCTAAAAGAACACTATTAGTCATACAGTTCATGCCTAGCAAACCCACCCATATGAATGAGGATCCATTTCAGAAAAATTTTTTTAAAAATAAAATTAACGTGTCTGTTACATTTTCTTCTACATTCTGATGTAATTTCCATGATTTTTGGCATTTTATCTGTGCTTGTTCTTTAATTTGTCACAGAAAACCCCTTCTGTCTCACATAGAATGGAATCAAGAGACAGGAGGCTATAAATAAAAGTGACAGGGGCATGCCAAAACTCAAAAGACACTTCATACAGCACCCAGACAAAGGTTCCTAAAGCATTTTCTAAAGGCTAACTTGTCTCTACTCCCTTCTCCCACAATGACTATAATGTGATCCAAATGAAGGTCATCCTAGTTGAGCAAAGGGCAATTCAGCACAAATATTTCTTTGCAGCTTGATGGGTAACATAGATCAAAAATGTTTTCCATGAATCACAGAATCATAGAAAAGTTTAGGTTGGAAGACACGCTAAAGACCATCTACTTTCAACCCCTCTGCCTTGGGAAGGGACAACTTCCAGCAGACCAGGTTGCTCAGAGCCCCATCCAACCTGGCCATGAACACTCACAGGGATGGGACAGCTGCAACACGTGTCACCTGTACAGGATCTATTGTGTGAGATTAGGATGTAACAGGATATTCCAGCCAACTTTGTACTTACCTCCAAGGTCAAGCAGCATTTGTTATCCTTAGGGCATCCCTCAGCCACGAACATGGGGTTTTCCTGGCTATGTCTCTTGGTGTAGAATTGAACTTGTGTCCGAGGGAGTCAGAGCTGGAGCACCAGCAAGCACATAACCTGCACTGAGCAGTGAATTTAACACTTCCAACATACAACCCATTGTTACTGCTGATCCTTTGAGATAACAATGAACTACACAAAGGAAACCCAGCCCAGCTTCCAGCTAATCCATAACAATGCAGGGATGCAGATAACTCCCTTTCTATGGTTTCTTTCAAAAGGCAAGACACAGGAGAGAACACAGTTGACTATTCTGTAAAGTCTGTTGAGTTACAGCATGAGAGAGTGCACAGCACTTTAAGCAAGAGATCTGCCTTGCCCTGTTATGGCTTCATTATGAGCCAGCATCGAATACCTAGAGAAGTAAAAGAAATAGGTCCATTATAAAGAGATCCTTTTTCTGTACCTCTCAGATTCTGAGAATCAATAGGTTTTATGATTTCCTGTGGGAAAGGTTAAACCAGTTNATGCCAAAACTCAAAAGACACTTCATACAGCACCCAGACAAAGGTTCCTAAAGCATTTTCTAAAGGCTAACTTGTCTCTACTCCCTTCTCCCACAATGACTATAATGTGATCCAAATGAAGGTCATCCTAGTTGAGCAAAGGGCAATTCAGCACAAATATTTCTTTGCAGCTTGATGGGTAACATAGATCAAAAATGTTTTCCATGAATCACAGAATCATAGAAAAGTTTAGGTTGGAAGACACGCTAAAGACCATCTACTTTCAACCCCTCTGCCTTGGGAAGGGACAACTTCCAGCAGACCAGGTTGCTCAGAGCCCCATCCAACCTGGCCATGAACACTCACAGGGATGGGACAGCTGCAACACGTGTCACCTGTACAGGATCTATTGTGTGAGATTAGGATGTAACAGGATATTCCAGCCAACTTTGTACTTACCTCCAAGGTCAAGCAGCATTTGTTATCCTTAGGGCATCCCTCAGCCACGAACATGGGGTTTTCCTGGCTATGTCTCTTGGTGTAGAATTGAACTTGTGTCCGAGGGAGTCAGAGCTGGAGCACCAGCAAGCACATAACCTGCACTGAGCAGTGAATTTAACACTTCCAACATACAACCCATTGTTACTGCTGATCCTTTGAGATAACAATGAACTACACAAAGGAAACCCAGCCCAGCTTCCAGCTAATCCATAACAATGCAGGGATGCAGATAACTCCCTTTCTATGGTTTCTTTCAAAAGGCAAGACACAGGAGAGAACACAGTTGACTATTCTGTAAAGTCTGTTGAGTTACAGCATGAGAGAGTGCACAGCACTTTAAGCAAGAGATCTGCCTTGCCCTGTTATGGCTTCATTATGAGCCAGCATCGAATACCTAGAGAAGTAAAAGAAATAGGTCCATTATAAAGAGATCCTTTTTCTGTACCTCTCAGATTCTGAGAATCAATAGGTTTTATGATTTCCTGTGGGAAAGGTTAAACCAGTTATAAGAACAACTGGCAGTTTGAGATATTTTTGTCTTCTGGGTCTCTGGCACAGAGTATAGCTAATATTAGTGATAAACCAAATAAATGTACTAAGTATATTAATTAAATTTATTGAAAATCCCTCTCCCATCATTAAGAAGCTTTTATTTGCATATTACCTTTTGAGGTCATAGGAAACCTTTTTTCTGACAGTTTTGAGGGTTCAAAGTGACTTTGACCCCTTATTAATGACAGGAAAAAGGATGTTGCACATTTAGGAATACTCTTGAAGTGAAGAGTGTTTGTGATGACATGCA
This sequence comes from Notiomystis cincta, assembly GCA_013398075.1. Lineage (NCBI taxonomy): Eukaryota > Metazoa > Chordata > Aves > Passeriformes > Notiomystidae > Notiomystis > Notiomystis cincta. The sequence continues at coordinate 85,977 of VZRX01014468.1, forward strand.
TAGAAGAAAGAAAATTTTCAGCATGGGACTGGTAGAGGGCTTTGACAGCCAGCTGCAAATATTATTTCTGATCAGAGCATCCTGCACCACTCCACATTGTGTAACACTGATCAGATGAACCTTTGTCTCCACAGTTATAATTCCTTTCTGCTGGTTAGGATTATTAAGCAGTTGCCCTACCTTCCCTTATCTGCTCCCAAAGGTGAAAATAACTCCTGTGAATCATAGAGCTGGCACTTTGATACCTGCATGCTCAGGTTCCATGACACTGCTGACCGAGTACCGCTGCTCAGCTGTGTAAGGAGAGGCTCATGAAATGCCTTTTAACAAAGCAAAATAAATAAATAAATAAATAAATAAAAAGGCATTCCCAAATGCGGTCCCAAAGCAGCACACAGTTCCTTTTTCAGAAATCCCACCTTGGCTAAGGTGAGATAAAGATACTCATGTTATCTGTTCACTCTGAGTATAGAAATACATGGCATGCTAAGTTCAAAGTCAGAGTACAATTTTGCCAGAAAACACTAAGGAAGGATTAGTGATGAAGGTTTTGTTTGTGAAAGCATTTATGAAATGAAATCAAATTGTTCCACTTGGCATTTGTAGAGTACAAAGGAAAATGCATTCGATTTTATAGAGATGGGGTCAGACTTTTGAATATAGACATCTAAAGTGCACATTGCACTCCAGAAAACCCATTAATTTCTACAATCTGAATAAATGAATGCATATGTATTGCTTAAAATCTTATTTAGATATAGACAGGGATTTTTAGGACTGTACATGTTACTGGCTTGGAAGGTATCTGAGGACATCCTGTGCCTAAGTGCTGTACTGCCATTATCCTCTGCTGCACGTTGAAGGATATCCCCATGGCTGCTCTTTCTTCTGCTGGAACCTCTCTGACAACAACTTATGAAGCCAGTGATCCACTTAAATGGGAACCCTAATGATCAGATGTACCTATGAAATTAAGGAAGAATACCTCTCCTAGCTCATATGGCACATTTCAAACAACATGAGCTTTTTCTCTTCCAAATTTCCAAACAAATGTTCTGTCTCAAGGAGCTGGATGTTCCCCTTCATCTTACTGTCCTGGCACACCATGAGTAGGCTAGCACTGAGTACCAGGAGATAAACCAGACTTCCAGCAGGTCCAGTCAGGTTGAAGAAGGTGTGAAAAGAAACGGGAACTGCAAATCTACTATCTAGCCAAATTAAGACACTAATATAACAGCTAGACTCCCAGTATACCCTTGGCTTATACAATGTGAAAATCATATCACCAAAATTGTGGGAAAGGACATCAAGAGTCTGATGCAATTTAAAATAGTAAGAGGGCCTCGATGCATAAGAATGTAGAAAATCTTGATGCTTTAACTCACAAATTATGCTTACTTAGTAGGGTTGTAAATTAAGAATTCACTTTAGACAGAATGAAACTAGAAGAACTATCTAGTGAGAGTTAACAAAATATTCTAGAACATTCAGGTTGAAATACCCCATAAGACAATTCATAAAATTGGTGGTCAAATCTTTAATTTAATTTTCCAGTTGAAAAAAGCATGTTAGTACAAAAATAGAGTCCTAGAAGTTATTAATAAAAAAACTGGAGTAAATAGCAAATCAGATATATTTCTTATGATCAAAGCCTTCCAGAAAGAAAAAAGAATGATTTATCAGCACTTTCTAAGAAGATAATAACAATACATTCAATGCAACTACAACTTTAGGGGCCAATAGTTTAACATCCTTAGGGTTGCTTTGCACTAATATTTTAAAATCCAGTTTGTTTCACCTCTTGTTTGCCTTTTAAACTGAGATATGATAGTGTCACATTTCAGGCAATAACCCAATCATTAGCACGTCACACATAGGAATCTATTTGTTAAGCTACATTAACTCTTTAAAAATTTAACCACAATAGCAGCAAGCCTTGTAAATAAGTTGCTTGTCTGTGACTAAGGAGAACTGGAGGATTCAAACAATGACTTCTTAGCATTATTTTGAACTTTCTTACTGTTTTCTGATATTTAAAATATCTCAGGATTGTGGGTTCTGGGATATTTAACATTTTTAAGTCCAGTAAATATACCCTGAAAGCAACTGCTAGCACAAAATTAATATAAACATTTATTTTCTGTGCATTGGACTCATAGAGGGGCTAACCTCAATTAAAAGTGTAAACTTCTAAAAGAATGTTGGAGGAGACATCAGGCAGCCAAATCCCTAACTATGAATGATGGTTATGGAATATGGAGCCACTGTATTTCAAATTATTCTTCATGTCTATAACTCAAAAAAAAGGTGTACAAGAACACACTATTCAGCAACTTCCTACTGTTCCCAATCATATACATTTAATGATATGTGTTAAATTAAGGGACTTCTTCTGGCATGAAATGTAAAATCTGCCAACCCACCAAAAATCCTCTTGGTTTGTTAGCAGGAGCGATACCAGGAGGAAACAAAAATTTTTAAAATTTTCTCTAATTCATTAAATTTACATTATTTAATTCCTATGTCAGGATACTAATTAGACTTAATTACCCTGAGCAGCCTCACCCAGGACCTTCGCCTACACTCTCTGGACAGTGTCCCTGGTCTCTTTCTGAGTTATGCCATGGGTATGCCTGTCTTCAGCCCTGTTCTGGCTGGATCTTGGACCTGTATTTTAGATAGCCTATCTCCAGTCATGTTTTTGGTCCCATCTCCTGCCAGTCCTGACAATTTCCTAGAAAGACCCTGGACATAGATATGACCATATGTACATATATATGTCAGAGAATCATATGTCATTAATATGTAAAATATATGTATAAACCCAGGTCTGAGTGTATCTATCTGTCACTTCCCTCCCTAAGTTTAATGAGTGGCATAAAAGTAGGAAAAGAAAAATGGGAAAAAAAAAGAAAATTAGAATAAATGTCTAAAATTAATTTGTTTTGTTGATACGGTTTTATGCAAGTTACACTGAAACCCCATAATTCTCCTTTCCTAACATTTTTATAGCTTCTCACATGGCAAGGGACATGGCTTACTCTGTGCTAATTATATTCCATCCATTCCAAAGATTTTTACAGTCCTCCAAGACCTCTGCATTTCCTATGGAAGGAGTAAACTTTCCTGTGTACGGATCAGGGAATGGGCACAAGGAATAATTTCCTTAATAGGAGAAAAAAAAAATCATGTGAAGGCTTCTTTTTTAAAAAAACTCCTAATGTTTTTAAATCCCTAAGAGCCATATATCTTCCCTCTCCCTGCTTTGCTTGAGCCAAGGGTCTGTTGAGCCTGACAAACCATAAAAAATTACTAAGTCAAAATTCTTTCCTTCCTAATTTCTTGTCCAAATCCAGATCCTCGCATTCCCATCCAAGTTTCCAGTTTTACTTGTACATCTCACTACACTGACTGCCTTGTAGGAGGACATGAAATGCAAGAGTAGTGTGTTTTTTTATGTGCCTCATCTGGGAGTGCTGTGTGACAAGTCCACTGAGGAAGTCTAGTTTGTGTGTCAAGTCATAAAGCAAAACGTGCTGGGTTTACTGTATCTTCCTCCTCATTCTTGTTGACCACCTCCTAATCTTACACTGTGTTAATTATAATTTTTGAATTAGTTATTTTTTGAATAGCTTGAATTCCATGTAAATTCCCTGCAAAGCTATTCATGTGTGTCAGTGAGCTATGGCCTGAGGCTTTTTCTCAGACTCTCAAGGCTTTGGATAAAGGGTGAATGCAGCATTCATTTAAATCAGTGTATTGATTAAAAAAGGTTGTTGAGTTATTTTTAACTTCATTTGTTTGCCTGCCACTGAAGAGTTCCAGTGGCCATTCTGTAGCTGCAAGGTGCTTTGGTTTTTAAAAGCAGTGGTTGTGTTGGTTTGCCAGGCCAGTACTTCTCATAATCGTAGAAGAGTTGAAGCAGTTATATATGATTCATAATTGGGATATTTAGGCACATCTCTATACAATTTCTTTTAGAACTAGGTGTTGAATAGATATATTTGCCTTTTTTTAATAAAATGTTGTAGTTCTACAAATACATATACACGTACAGATCAGTCTTTTCACAGGAGAAAAGCACACAGCATCTTCATTAAAAAAAAAAAAGAAAAGATAATGTTATATAAGTTATCTTTCCTTTCTAATACATTTCATGTAATCATAGAACAGTTTGAATTGGAAGGAACTTCAAATACTTTCTAGTTTCAACCCCCTGACCTGGGAAGAGATACTTTCCACTAGACGAGATTGCTGAAAACCCCATCAAACCTGAATGAACATGTGCAGGGATGGGGCATTCACTGCTTCCCTGGGCAACCTTGTCACCCTCACAGCATTTTATCTAAACATCCACAGTGTTAGGAAATGTCCACAAGGCTTTCTGACTCCTGAGGGAAACACAAGATGATTTAATAAGTTTAAATTCATCCTTCCTTCATACATTCAGAAGGACAAAGTAAAAGATAACACCTCATTTTAAAGCTTATTTTTTCTGCTTTTCAACTATCTGCAATTTTGGGGTGGTTTTTTTGGTCAGTTGGGGTTTTTGATTTTGTTTGGGTTTTTTGGTGTGGGGTTTTTTTTTTTCTTTTAATCCATGCATATAATTAAAGGGATAAAAAAAGCTTTCTGCATGGTTTTCTGTTTTTCTTTCCTCTTCATTAATTCATCTTAACTTCAGGGGCTATCAAAGACTTGGTAAAACTCAGGTGTAGTAAAAGACCTCTGGAAAGTTCTCATGTTTCCTAATAAAACTCTATAAATGTTTTCTTGGGTACCTGTTTCTTGCAATGACTCCGTTTATTCTTTTTACCAGCAGAGATACACATTATCAATTAATATCCTGTTTGCCCTTTGGTCAAGTCAGACAACAGGCTAGGATAAATTAATTCCTTAAACTGTATGTTAGGAAAATTTCAAGTATAATTTATGATACTCCAACCCATTCCATCCCCCTGTCCTCTTCTTTTCCTTTCCATCTACACAGCACTTCTCAAAGCAAACAAATTGGAGAAATCTTTTTTCTCAGGCACTCATGATATCTCAAAGGTTCAGCTGGGCTGGAAACTACAATCGGCATTTGGCTTTCATGAACCCCTAGAGAGCCCTTTCTCTTACACATTAAATGCACAACAAACAGGACAATCTCTGGTCTTAGAGTAGTCTTTGTGGAGGTGAAAAGTCTATTGTAATGGTGTCAGAAACCCAGCATGTGTACTCTCCCTAGACGTGCAATTTGAATTCTCTGTTGGTAAAAATCAGCATTGTTTTTTCTGACTTCAGTGGAGCTATTCCTGATGACAGCTGTTGAGCTGTTGGCCAGTAGTTTCCAAGTGCTTGATTTTATGGTAATTTCTGAATCAGAGAGGTATGTGGATAGTCCCAGACCGCAGAGCTTTCCCTTTAATTTCAGTAGATCTTGTAGTAAATTTAAAGAGGGTTTGTGAAAAGACAAAAATCAGTATTGGATGTAGCTATCCTGCAGATTTACATAGGAACACAATGTAGTTATCTCCCTAGGTAGTCATTTGATAGAGTTATGAAGCAATATACCCTAGAAATATCTTTTCCTGTCATATTTATAGCAATTATGTCAAATAGTGAATTTAAATAATTTGAGCTGATTACTGCAGGTTTGTAAAAACACACAGTTTGACGTATTCACAAGTTTCAATTACTGTATGTGGAATGTAATTATGTGGAGTACAAAGCTCCAGGGGAAGCTGTGTTTTCTAAATACACTTTGTCTGTAATGCAATGATCTTTACTCTTTTTTTTCCTCCCAAATTTGAAAATATCATAAATTTTGTCAATAGCTGATCATTTGTCAGATTCCACTTTTAAAATCTGCATAGACATAAGTACAAAGAGAAAAAAATCATCACAGTTTCAGCAACCCATGTACTTTGTGATCAAATAAATGGAATAACTCTTCAATTTTTTTATATTTTTGGCCATTGTTCAAGATCCCCTAAATACTGTTTTTATTGAGAGAAAGCTTAGAGTATGATGTAATTTGTTTCAAAACAAGCCTTTGTAAGAAGAAACTTGATAATGATTAATCAGCTGATTTGTTTTGGAAATTGGTGGAGTCATACTCTTAAAGTTATCATACCACTTTTAATGGCCAACTGCTCCTTAGGACAAAAGAGACAAATGATCATCTGGTCATCAAGCCCTGCCCCCCTGTGATTGTAGGAAGCACACAGTATGTCTTACACATACATCCTCCCAAATCCCACACAGCTCAGACCTTCCTAAAGGATCCTGGTGCAAATGTGCTCCAGGAAAGGAGCAGGAGGGCTGAGGGCTGTGGAAGGTGCCAGTGGCTGGAAGTCAGCATTTTGCCGTGGTGCTGATCCCAGTGTTTATAACAGCTTTCTCTTTTGTCCTTTGCAAGGCATTTCGTGCTAGCCCCAGTGCCACAAACACTGGCATCAGTGGTTGTATTTCTGTGAGCTCTGCAGTTTTATCCACAGAACTTCCCATATGGAAATGCCGATTAAAATTTATATTATGCTTTTAAATACACAAAGTTTCAGAGCTGTTAAATTTGATCATCTCTAAAGCATCTGTGTATTTCAGTTGCATCTCACAAAACCAGATTGACATTAAAATCAATTTTATTTGGGTTGCTGTGATAACCCCAAATAACCCTAAATTCCTTCTGTTCATATTTACTCACATTCATGGCTTTGGAAACTCCTTATCCTTTTGATGTCATTATTTTCACTGCTAGGGAAGCTGTTTTCATATCTAGCATGGGATGCAGATCTGTTTATTTTATTTTTGACAAATTGTGAACCAGACATGAAGGAAGACATTTGTGATTATTCTTTCTCCTTAAACAACTGCATGTCCTCTCCATTGTGTCATTTATGAAAACAATTCTAATAATTATCGTTCAAATTTCAAATTTCCTTCTTCCTAAAGAGCTGAAAAATATGCTCTTGACAGGTTTGACAGTGGTTTGACGTGAGCTTCTGTTTTAAAGCACCAGTAAAAGCCTTTTTTACTATCTGGGTAAATATGACTTTCAATCCCAAAATAGCACATTTTTTTTCCAATTAACTGGAGTCATGCAGGATAAGAAGTGAGGAAAAGCTTTCTTTTTGAAATAAATTATATAACCCCAAGGTGTACTCAATTACAATGTTACTTTGACACAAGACAGAACCTTCCTGTTGACCTTGATGACTAAACATTTTATTGCTATACCCTTAGCTGATAAACATTCCTAAAAAGCAATCAGGGTGACATGTCATTTCCTAATGTGACCACAGTGCCTCAGCATAATTCTGGAAGAACGCTGATCTCATTTTCTGCTCACATTGGTGTAATGTTTTGAAAAAGATCATCAGAATAGAAAATCAAAAATGAAAAAGTGAAACCTACTGTAATACCATTTAGCTTGCAGAGCCTTTGAATGCAAAGAAAAATATAACTAGAAATAATGTATTCCCTATTGACCATTTTCTACATAATGACTTACACTACTGCCATTTCCTTTTACCTATTTGTATGGATTTCTAGAAAGGAGTATTCTATATAAATGAGAATATATTTCTTTTCCTGAAGATGTAAGCAAGTTTTAAATAAAAGTATAAGTGTATTTACTTGTTCAGAAATCTAGAATTATCTTTATGAACAGATGAGGAATCAGTGCCACTTTCATTTATACAGAGTATTAGTCCAAATAATGCAATTAATGCAAATAATGACTCATCTACATGATCTTCAAATTCATCCTCTCATGATAATTTTTTACCACTGATTTAAATTTCTGATCAATTAGTTAAAAGCTCAGCAATGAATATAAAAGATAGGTGTTTCTCAGCTTCTAAAAAATCAAATAAACCTAAACTAATTTATGAGACTTAACAGTAAAGAAATTAATTGTGATTGACATACTGGCCATGAATGCATGTAGGGACCAAACACAGTACGTGTTGTTGATACTGGTTTTAGCCAAAGAGTAATTATCAAAAATAAACATGTATATACAAAGAAATAAGTGACACAGGAAAAACAAATCAGGTTCTCTGCCTTGGGGGCTTTTATAAGACTGGAATAGTTCTGGACAAGAGCAAAACAGAATGTCTGCAAATCAGGGAATGTTAGGGCATCATTTCCTGGGAAGAGATGAGAGGTGTCAGTAATTTCCTGCATTTATTGGATCCTTCTTGAAGTCTGCTGGACCAAAAACTACATCCTGACTTATTTTTTCTCCAAATATTGTTGGATCTGTATTGCAGAAGTGGTTTTTATCATATTCTCCAAAGCAGCACAAATACCAATTGTGTTCAAAAAACCCCAAAAATTCTTTGCCTTAAAAAAATCTCAGATTCCTGACTGAGTGGAGAGTGACTGCAGATCACTTCACTGTCAATCACTGCCAATAATTCCAGCAGAAAGGCTCTTCAGACAGTGAGGTGTAGAACACAAGAAGAATTTTCAACACCGGACCTCCAGGACAAATTACTTCATCAAACCACAATAGTTATGGACCTATACACTGTACATTTCTAAATGAAAAACAACCCAGAGCAGACTAATTCAGGCTCTCTGTTATTCTTCACTCTAGTGTTATAAAAGAAGCAGGGATTTTTTCAGGGCTGTGGTTCTGACTACCCTGAAACACTGATACATCTGCCTGTGTGGTTAAATAAAAATTTCTTACGTATTCAGTCTGTGTACATTAGGAATCTCCTTTTCCTTTTATACAAGATCCTTCTCTCTATGAGTGTGAACACAGATCTTAATTCTAATATTGCCCTCCCATCTTGAGATCTTTACTAGCAGCTAGATAGCCTGAATCCTCTAATTACTACTAGAATTTGTGGTAACTGGTGTGGAACAACAGCATCAGGAGTAACACTAGAGGAAGGTCATATCTTGGCTTTTAGTAAAAGATCTAATGAATTAATTTAGCAACAATATCAAGTACTAAGCCAACTGCATCTTTTAATTAACAACAAATGTGTGTTATAATTAATAAATTACCTTAGAGGCAAAAATCATTTAATGACTTAGGTTAGAGATCAGTATACACAAAAAGAGATGTTGGCATGGAAAATATATGAAAGGCTTAATAGGAGGTAAAATTTTTTCACATACATGGAATAAATTAATATTTAACCCCTATGAGAGATAAAAGAAATTCTACCACAGGATAACTGAACTTTCTATGTATAATGAATTGATAAACCCTGTCTGCCTCATTGAGTCCTTGAGTTAGACTTGGCTTTCAAGAGACTTCTGTTCACCAAAGGAAAGGTCTGATGGAACTGGATATCTTTAATGAGCACAGCTCTTATAAAAATTTCTATTGAAAAATTAAAATTAAACTTAGGTATTGCACCAGTGAATAGCTGTCCACTGCATTTCAAGAATTATGTTTGCTTCATTTTAGAGTCCTGCTCTGCTTGAATTCAACCCAAAATCTACTGAAGCCTCTAGTTTTGAATTTGCACCATGAAGTTTATAGTGTGCCCATGAATCATCCTCTTAGGTCTAAAATAATTTAATCTAATTTAAGGCAGCTGAGATATCCATACTTGGAGCCAAGTTACAAACTACTACAGAGAATGATTTCTTTAAATTATTTTTTGTGGTAGAGACATGACATTTCTAAATAATCCTAAAACCAGATGTGAATCCCCCACATATATATTGTGATATCTGTGATATACTAAAATACCTAGATGTTTTCACTGCTTCTACAAGGCGGCTCAAAGGGAGACATTATTCAATTAATAAAGAATAATACAGTGTAATCACAGGCTATCAAAGAAAGAAGGAAGTTAAACACTTGAAAGAAAAAAGGGATAATTTTCAGTTATTTACTCAAAGTAGTAGTACTTAACATGATACAATGCCAACTATCAACAAAACATGAGAGCATTTCAAGTGAAGAATTGATGAGGGGGCTACTTTTCTTTTTCAGTTCTTCAGTTCAAAGGCCAAATTTCTCTGCTGAGTCTAGCGTAGAAAAGAGGTTTTATTTTTATAAAGTAACACCTTTGAATTTTAAAGTTTTTTGTTTGTCATCAAAATGTGATTGCATTTGGTAATCAAAGTCCAAATCCAGTTCTGAAATTAATGAACAGGGAGAAAAACAGGTTTGAAGCCTTTCCATTACCTGTTTGATAATTTCAATATATTATTACTAGGGCTAGGTTTAGAGAGCTGCTTCTGTTAGTTCTGATTCTGGATGCAAATGACATCTTCCTCTGTTTTTTGAGCTGAATGTGAACATGGGCAGCGTCACAAGTCAGCACTAGACCAGAGGCCTTTCCTCTTGTCCAATGGTTAATCTTCCACTTAGTCCCAGATCCCAAAAAGGGATCTGATTTAATCTGTATGAAAGCACCCACTGCTAAGAGGCAGTTAACAATAATTCCTGTTATGTTACCTCAAAGCTGCAGGCCATCCTCTTTGAGAACAAGAAGAAATGGTCTAAAGTTGTACCAGGGGAAGTTTAGATTATGTATTGGGAAATATTTCTTTATAGAAAGAGTGGTCCACCCCTGTAAGAGACTGCCCAGGGTGGTAGAATCACTGTCCCTGGAAATCTTAAAAAACCATGTAGATATGGCACCTAAGGACGTGGCTTAGTGGCACTGATATATTAACAGTTACACTTGATGATCTTAAAGGGTTTTGCAACCTTAAGGACTGAAGGATTCTATCATCTCTTGTTCAAAGACTGTGCTAGTCAAGGATCAGCATGTCTCAACAGCCTCAGAGTAGAGAAAGCTGTCCTGATTTGGTCTGTTCTATGAGTAATGTTTCTTCAACAAGGCATGAGTTAAAACCTAAACCCTGAGTACAGGCAAGTTTGGCCCAACCATCCCTCTTGTATGAATTAGAACATCTTCCAAACTATGGTAATTTATACCAGCCATGAAATAGATTATCTGTCTGACGTAAGTTCAGTCTTTTGATGGGTAATAGTTTTTGATTTGAAATCTTTCATAAAAAAATCAGATCTCATACTCTGCTTTAAAATAAATAATTTCTAAAATTTTCAGCACAGAAATGAACATTCACACTTAGGCACTGGGATAGCAATCAAATATGTTTCAGTTTAGGATGATCTCTGGCCTGATATTTTTCACAAATTTTACATCTGGTTCCCAAATGAGCTCAGCTGATAATCAGTGACTTATGAGAAAGCATCAAGAAATATGTCTTTTCAATCTGCTTACAAGGTCAAAAAAATTCCAGCAGGATTTAATATACATACACAAGCTTGATGTTTTGGAGTGCTGCATTTTTTTACAATGCTAACAGTTTGATGAGAATATCAATTAAACATGACTCTATAGTTAAAATTTCCATCTCTAAATGCAGCTGCAGCAAGTAACAGGACTGCTAATCAAAGCAGTGTTATAATTTAGCAGTGATGAGCAAAGCAGTAGCCGTCAGAAGGGAATAACAGAAAGGAGGCAGCTGCTTTCATATCATTTTAGTGTCCATTTCTTTAATGAGCCTGAGGAGACAATTCCCTGCTGACTATTCATTAATTAATGGAATTTATGAGAGAAGAAGAGCTATCAGCATGCAAACAAGTGGAGAACAGGTGATGACGGTCTGTTTGCAGGGAATGAGCATATTGAGGGAAGGAAGCTTTTGAATAAAACAAATTATCTGAAAGAGATATTTAACAGAAAGCTAAGTTACAAATTCCTTATCTGGGCAGCAATGATGTGTGGCTTACAGATTAACAGGGATATATTATTAAACTCAAGTTATGAAAAATCCATGGTCAGATCTGAGAGAAAGAAGGAAGCAGCCCAGAGGACTTGGCTGCTGGGTCTTTCCTGTTCTGAGTGATTTCCACATTTTGCCATGACTTGATTGCATCAATAAACAGTTAGATATATTCCTCAAGGAAATTCTGTCTTCTTCCCTTTTGACCTTTCAGTGTCCTACTAATGTCTTGCCCTTTGGCTGGGAGCTCTGTCGTGCCTCTCAAGGCAAACCAGACTCTTTCCCAGCCATGAAGATCTCAGGGTGCAGATCAGATTGTGCCCAAATCAATCTGCAGAGATTAATAAAGAGAAGAGAATATCACAGTGCTGGGCATCTTTGCATATGTATGGCATCAAAGGGTAGCTTTAGCGATTGCAGATTTGGTTGTAGCCTCGTGGCATCAGTTCACAAAGGGATTCTTTAAGCCTTTTTGCACAACTTGAATTCTTGTGATATTAAACGCTCTCAAGCCTGGTTCCAATTAATTCTCTTTGATCAGGAAGTGTAAAGTGCTTGGATTTAGACATATGTGTACTAAAGAAAACTCCTAATAATGCAGTTTCTGTCCATTTTCTACCAGGGGGATTTTGTGTAGGATGTGTGAGGAACATAGTGGAGATCAGCTCTGCAAGTGCAAGCTCCTTAAAGATTTGATGCTCTCAACATATGTAAGAGCAGCCACAAGCCTGCTGTAAGCAGGACAGGCTGAGGCAGCAGACACTGGACATGTGGGATAGACTGTGACTGCAAAAGTTCCAAACAGTGTCCCACCGTGTTTTGGGGATTTACATTATAAAGGCCACAGTGACAATCACGCTCACACACTACAGCACTCTTAGAAGTCTGTTCCACACAAGCTTGAACCTTCTGCATATGCAGTAGCCAAAAGCAAGGATTTAATTTTTGACACTATACTCTACACACAAACTGTTCCACATATGTTCACTGAGTGGGTAGCTATAGCACATGCTTTTTCTACTAAGGTTTCTAAATGTCGGGGATGTTGCACATTTTTCTCAATGGCTCTTCTGTGGGGTGGATGACAGAGAAGTAAACAACCAACAGAAAGAGCTGAGCAGTTTTGTCCGAGGTCGTTAGTTCTGAATTAATGCAAAACATATCTGTAATGTATCATAAAAAAAAGCCAAAACAAAACAAAAAACCAAACCAAACCACAGCAGTTTATATGAGAAAATATGGAATACAGGAAGACCCCCTCCATTTATACAATATTGCTTTATCAAATTTGAAACATCTTAGGGCTGAGGGGAAGAAGAAGGATTCCATTAGCATCATGGAGACTTGGGTAAGTAGAGGCAAGGCTTAGATAATAAATAAGGTCCTTGATTCCGTAAGTATATTTAAACTCAGTTTTAAAAACTGTCCAATAAGTATTCTTAGTTTTATGTCATTACTCACATTGCTCTGCATTTTTTCTAAAACCTGTAGTTCCAGGAGTCCCATGAAAACCTAATTTTTTATCATTATATAGGTTAAAAAAGACAAAAATAAAACAAAAACCCTACAAAGAATCCACAAAAAATTTTACTACCAAACCAAATCAAATCAAACCAAATCAAAAAGATGACATTTCAAATGTGTATTTTAAAGAATTGCCTCAATTTTTAAACCAGTTTTGGGTTCCTGTTTGATTTATTTTGTATTTTAAGGGGATGCTCAACCTATCTTTGTGACTTCTTAGGGTCACTCCTTTCTGCAGGAACGGAGCATAGATACACATCATCTTTCTTCCTGTATGAAATTCATTCATTGGCTCTAATCTAGTTCAAGAGTTCAAAATAATTGCAGTAAAATACGAAATAACAAAAATTAATGTAAGTAATTAGCAAGTGAGGAAATGATAGTTGTCACTTTCTCAGTATATTCATGCATGATAAAGAGTGGAAGCCCATCATGTTTCACTGTGAAATATTTCCTTGACTTCAAATAAGTAGTATTCAGCTTTCTTGTCCCAGCTATTTCATTCACAGGAATGACCTGTAAAATCCCTTAAGGTTAAACCACATACTGCTAATTACAAACAGATTATTCAGATTTTAACTTGGACTTCTTGGACTTTGATGAGAAATGTTGAAAATGTTGACCATTTGTCTCCTTTCATGGCTGTAAATATGATTCTAATGTCATCTTTGATCCAGTCAGAATCTAGCTAGTGAAAATATCACATATGGGAATACATATCTATTTTAAGTTTGTTGATGTATTATAGAAATTATGTTTATCAGAAAAGACAGGCAGCATGGACCAGGTTGCCCAACCTCTACAAAGATTTCCCCATACCTGAGGTGGAAAAGCCAGCAGAAGTTTAAACTCATGATTTCCAAAAGAACCTGTGACAAATCTATATACAAGCCAAACAGATTCTGGCACTCAAATTATAACCTGAGTCATATCACATCTTATAGGTAAGAAGGGAGAGGTGTTATTTTTAAGGAGATAAAGAAAAAGAAATTAAATTATTGCTTTCCAATTCTTCATCTTTGTTTTTTGGCCTTTTTGGTGGCATTGAAGCAGCTCTTCCCACATACATGGCGTCATTGTGAGGAGTACCAACAAATTAACCCTGAGATTAGCTCTGTTGGTTAGAGCATGATACTCAAACCACCAAATTTGCAGGTTTGATTCCCAGAAAGGCCATTCACATTTGGCAATCCTTGTGGGTCCCTTCCAACNAGCATATGAAACTTGCCTATATATTGCATCAGAAATGATAGAGGAAATTAATAATGATTGAAATGCTTTCTGATCTTATCTTTTACGAGTAATAAAACAACTAATTTCAAAACAATAGCTGAACCTTCTCTCCAGATTGCTAGAGGACTTCTTTTAGTTCCACAGTTTTTTCGTCATTCCTGAAGGTTATCATTATTTGCTTTTCATATTTAACTGAGACCTGAGATTAATGAAACTAAAAATTACAGATTTTAATATAGGTTAAAAGGATTAAAAACATTATATCATCTTACTCTTCTTCATGCAATTTTAAGACAATCAGGAAAAAAACAAAGGCATATAATTCCAAGAGAGAGGAAAAGATTGAATTGTTGGTATTACTACTCAAGTTTTAGTTATGTTATAAGAGCAAGGGGAAATTTAATAAATTTGAAGGAAAAGAATGTAAAGCTTGTTAAGAAAAACTTATTTCTTCATAAGTTTCTTATTGAGCTTCTAAAACTCATTGCTACAAGGTACCTGTGAGATGGCCAAGAAAGCACATAGGAAAGAGGCCTCATGTCTGAATTTGCAGAAAAGTAAAATTTCGAGTGCTTTAGGCTCTGCACCCTGAAAAATTTATTTCAGTTCTAGTCAGAGAGCTTCTCACTCAAATACCTTGGCCTTTTTATTACTATGATGAAATGACCAAATGAAGCAGTATAAAGATAGGTTTGGACATTTGTTTTCAACAACGCAGGTCTGCATCACTAATTGTCTGGGAGAGATGGAAGAACCCAAAACAAGAAGCGGAATTATCACTGATTTACTTTCAGTGTCCTTAAAGACTGAGGGCATGAGTCTGTAAGTGCAACCTTTTTTTCAACACAACTATTCTTATCACCCCAGTTATTAGAGAATAAGCACCTAAGGTACAGCACCCATTTTAAGACCCTTTTAAAATATATTTTTTCCTAGCAACTAACAGCAAATACATTGGCCAGTCTTGACCTTCTCATCAAATTTGCTGCCCACAGAGAAAAAGCCCCTTAATTCAGATCCAAGTACCCACTTCACCTTTGTGCCTCATTTTGCTTTAATTTTATGGCATAATTCAGAAATACAGTACCAGCACCTTCCTGTGGAGTTGAAGATCCCAGTGAAAAGATCTCATACTCATAGAATCATAGAATGTGCTGAGTTGGAGGAGACCCATCAGGATTATCAAGTCCATCTCCTGGCCCTGCACAGCACCACCCCCTAGAGCCACACTGTGTGTCTGGGAGCCTGTACCAGTGACCAGCCATCCTCTGAGGGAAAAAACCTTTTCCTTATATCCAGCCTAAGCCTACCCTGGCTCAGTTTCATGCCATTCCCTCAAGCCCTGTCACTGGTCACAAGTGAAAAGATGGGTACCTGCCTGTCTGCTTCCACTTGTGAGGATGTTGAAGACCTCAGTGTGGTCTCCCTGAGTATTCTTTTCTCTCTGGGGACATCCTATACCTTCTACACAAGCCTGTAACTCCTGCTGCTCTCTTAAGGTTGTTTCCAAGTGTATTAAGGCATTGACATCTGCCAGCTGCACCCTGGAAAAACAGCACTTACAGGGAGCATGAGTAAACAGGACATTAGAACTACAACTGGAACCCATAAAATATCTTGAGGAAGGAAGTTGAGCTGAAAGTATAGATATTAGTTTTCTGAAAACTGCTAAGTGATGTGACATTCACCAGAAAAATTTTCTCCAGTATTACTAAATGCAGGAGGAGGCAAGAGAAGCATTGAGGTATTTGAAAAAAAAAGTGGATGGGAATGAGACTCTAAATTAATTTCACTAGGGAGAGAAGATGGGATTGATTATGTTTTCTCTATTTTATTTAAATTGGTAGTAAATTTGTTTTCAAGTTTCTGTAGGTTTTTTTTTTCCGTTTTCATATTCTAANCCCATACCTGAGGTGGAAAAGCCAGCAGAAGTTTAAACTCATGATTTCCAAAAGAACCTGTGACAAATCTATATACAAGCCAAACAGATTCTGGCACTCAAATTATAACCTGAGTCATATCACATCTTATAGGTAAGAAGGGAGAGGTGTTATTTTTAAGGAGATAAAGAAAAAGAAATTAAATTATTGCTTTCCAATTCTTCATCTTTGTTTTTTGGCCTTTTTGGTGGCATTGAAGCAGCTCTTCCCACATACATGGCGTCATTGTGAGGAGTACCAACAAATTAACCCTGAGATTAGCTCTGTTGGTTAGAGCATGATACTCAAACCACCAAATTTGCAGGTTTGATTCCCAGAAAGGCCATTCACATTTGGCAATCCTTGTGGGTCCCTTCCAACTCAGAATATTCTATGAGGAGAACCTGGTCATGGCAATAGAAACAGCACAGCTATGGAAATACAAGTGAGTGGTGGATATAGGAACTCTGTCCTTCCTTCGCTCATATTTGGTGGGTGCACAGAATACGAACATCCCAAAGCTGGTGCAGGTAATGGTGACATTAACCTCTAAAAGCAGCTCACCATAGTAAAGAATCAAATTAATAGCTTTATCCACTCTTTTCATTTGACGACATTTTTTCCTCTGACACAACATACCTTTCATGAATTCTTAGCTGATTTTATACTTATACTTAGCTGTGCATCAAAGTGGATGACAGGGATTTTTAAAATATACATAGCCCATATCTTGTACTCCTACCTTAATAAAGCCAGAAGGATGTCCAAAAAACTCCTCTGAAGATGCAGTCAACTTCCTAAGGGGAAAAAAATGTATATGTATATAAATATATAAATAAGCAGTGTGATCAAAACTGTGATTGTGGAATATATGAAGATAACCAGTCTTATGAGAACTTCATGTACCAGCAACAAATCAAGATAGCCATCCTTCTTCCCAGCATTTGGCTAACCCCAGCTGTTGATGAACATTNTTGAGCTTCTAAAACTCATTGCTACAAGGTACCTGTGAGATGGCCAAGAAAGCACATAGGAAAGAGGCCTCATGTCTGAATTTGCAGAAAAGTAAAATTTCGAGTGCTTTAGGCTCTGCACCCTGAAAAATTTATTTCAGTTCTAGTCAGAGAGCTTCTCACTCAAATACCTTGGCCTTTTTATTACTATGATGAAATGACCAAATGAAGCAGTATAAAGATAGGTTTGGACATTTGTTTTCAACAACGCAGGTCTGCATCACTAATTGTCTGGGAGAGATGGAAGAACCCAAAACAAGAAGCGGAATTATCACTGATTTACTTTCAGTGTCCTTAAAGACTGAGGGCATGAGTCTGTAAGTGCAACCTTTTTTTCAACACAACTATTCTTATCACCCCAGTTATTAGAGAATAAGCACCTAAGGTACAGCACCCATTTTAAGACCCTTTTAAAATATATTTTTTCCTAGCAACTAACAGCAAATACATTGGCCAGTCTTGACCTTCTCATCAAATTTGCTGCCCACAGAGAAAAAGCCCCTTAATTCAGATCCAAGTACCCACTTCACCTTTGTGCCTCATTTTGCTTTAATTTTATGGCATAATTCAGAAATACAGTACCAGCACCTTCCTGTGGAGTTGAAGATCCCAGTGAAAAGATCTCATACTCATAGAATCATAGAATGTGCTGAGTTGGAGGAGACCCATCAGGATTATCAAGTCCATCTCCTGGCCCTGCACAGCACCACCCCCTAGAGCCACACTGTGTGTCTGGGAGCCTGTACCAGTGACCAGCCATCCTCTGAGGGAAAAAACCTTTTCCTTATATCCAGCCTAAGCCTACCCTGGCTCAGTTTCATGCCATTCCCTCAAGCCCTGTCACTGGTCACAAGTGAAAAGATGGGTACCTGCCTGTCTGCTTCCACTTGTGAGGATGTTGAAGACCTCAGTGTGGTCTCCCTGAGTATTCTTTTCTCTCTGGGGACATCCTATACCTTCTACACAAGCCTGTAACTCCTGCTGCTCTCTTAAGGTTGTTTCCAAGTGTATTAAGGCATTGACATCTGCCAGCTGCACCCTGGAAAAACAGCACTTACAGGGAGCATGAGTAAACAGGACATTAGAACTACAACTGGAACCCATAAAATATCTTGAGGAAGGAAGTTGAGCTGAAAGTATAGATATTAGTTTTCTGAAAACTGCTAAGTGATGTGACATTCACCAGAAAAATTTTCTCCAGTATTACTAAATGCAGGAGGAGGCAAGAGAAGCATTGAGGTATTTGAAAAAAAAAGTGGATGGGAATGAGACTCTAAATTAATTTCACTAGGGAGAGAAGATGGGATTGATTATGTTTTCTCTATTTTATTTAAATTGGTAGTAAATTTGTTTTCAAGTTTCTGTAGGTTTTTTTTTTCCGTTTTCATATTCTAAAAAAAAAAGATAGGCTGTCAAACAAACAAGGGAAAAAAAAACACTTTTTCTATCATTCCTTTTTCAAATTCCTGTTATTAGAATTGTAAATCCTGGAGGTCTTTTCACTTAGAAGGAGGAACCAACAGGTGGTTTATGTATCAAAACTACAAAGCTTTTGTTTGATTTTCAACAGAAAAAAAAAAAGTAATTTTGTGTAGATCACAAAGTTAACCAGTAAGAGATGAAAAATAGCCCCATCAATCCCCCAACACTGCAATTCTGTATTCTGTGGCTGAATAATCAGATCCTTCAAACTCAACACTAGAATTTGCTCTGCAATTTACGCTAGACTGTAAACTCCAGGTCACTGTTTTCCCCAATTTCCTTTAGTTTATGTTAGTATGACTATAACATTATGACGATTTCAAAGTAACATCTTAAGGCATGAACCATATTTTTGGGAAAGCATGCTTAGCCTGGTCTTGTTCATTGTATGAAACAGGCCAGTCCCATCCAGAAAACCTGATATCTATAATTTCCAACTCCTCACACGTTATGCATGTCTCAATGTGTTTTAACGAATTTATATTCATAGCCAGTATTCTCAGTGTTCCTATTTATTGTAGCTTTAAATTCATGCACATTGATTGATTTCAGTTCTATTTACTCCCAGTTCACCTTGGTGTTACTGGGAAGACAGTCATTTACACAGTTCTTGTGATGATTTGGTGTCTTTTCAAATAGATGTGAAACTATACACTGCTGTGATCAATTTGACATAATTTTTGCCATGTATTATATTTTTTCTTTATTTTCCATCTATTGCAAATGTGCATGAGTTATTGGAGATGTTGGTTCTTGTGAAGAAAAAAACCCTCTCATAAATTCCACTGAGTAACAAACTATTTTAAATGGCTGTATATTTGAGTAGCTCATAAATATGCCAGGTTTCAGCCCTAGATTTGCTATTTTTTAAATTTTCCAACAGATTGGCCATAGTTTTAAGGCTTTCATCTGAAGTCTGGTCCATTTAAAGGGCACAATGTACTTAACTATTCAAAAAGACTCTTGATCCTATGAATGCACTTTGCTAGTAATGGGATAGTCATTTTCCAGGCCAGTAAAAAGCTATTACTCACTGGAACACAAACAGATTGTGAGAGGGAAAGCTCATGCTGATGGCTGGCAGCCTGACAAAGGGAAGTGGGAAATATGGCCCTCTCCTGAATTAAGTTGCATTGGCTCTATCTGTTCCAAACATTTGACTCCTTTCTTCTTGCGATACTTATGACAATAATAGGATAACAGATTTATGTCATGAAGGCACTGACCTTTGTCAGAAGGAACATTTTGACAGGAAAAGATGTAATATGCTGCTCTGCTCTATAATTTTGACAATGACTGACAGTATGGCCCTGTATCGACATGGCAAAGCTTATGCTTATGTTTTTACATTGTCATCCTTGGATTAACTCCTGGGTTTTTATCATCTTTGAACACATATAACTTTTCTAATGAAATGCCTAGATAGAGATAATTTACACTGCTGAGAAGCCTTGATTCACCTCATACCCATAAAAATGTCTTATGTTCTAAGTAGAGATGAATTTGGGGTGAAGGGACAGCTAAATCTAGCGAACACTGATGCTTCTGTTCCTTTACTCCATGGTAAGGATACTCTCACCTTAAGAAAATCTAGTTCATACTGCCTGTTTTGTTGAAAGTTTTTTGTTGATAATGAATTTTTGATTCTTCTAAACTTTTTGTGAAAGGCTTGGATTTGATAGAATGTGACGAAATTTTAACTTTGAGAAGAGAGGTGTTACTGCAGGGAATTTAAACATGTAGGACATGATCCATACATGGCTGAAATTATTTTTCTTTGTCTTCAGGATTGGTGGGCACAGACACTTCACCACCATAGCAGCAAAGAAAAAAGCCAGGTATTTAGAAAAGGCAGAATGGAAAGAGGCAGAGAAAAAGCCATTTGTCCAAAGAGAGGAGTTTTTTTATTTAAAAATGGCTTCCCATGTACACTTCAGTAGCCAAACTGAACCGTTCATACTGCCTGTTTTTCCTATGTGAGTACTGACCCTGTATTTGGTAGGGATTGCAGTAGAGCAGTGTTGTATGGCATGAGGCATTCAACACTTCCGTATTTTTTTAGTGTAGCATGAAGAATATCTTCCATACTCTGCAGTGCAAACAAAATTGACAGTCTCTGCCTTTGATGATCTTATCTTGTAAACTCTTACACATGAGCAATTTTTATTCACTCGCAGTTTATTTCTGTTCACAGTGAAATCACTGGTGAAATTCCCAACACCTCCAGCAGAGCAGGACCAAACCCAGGAATACTAACATTGACTTTTGTGGGAGCTCTCAGAGAACAAATCAAACTGGAAGACAATCAAAGCAACAAAAACTTGTTTTCTGTCTTTCACCTTCTAAGATTTGGGTATAAAATTGCCTAGATGTAGCATCACTTTTCATTCAACTCTTTGAGTGACATATAATAAGGTTTCATTGTTCATTATGACACTTTGACAAATGTTGTGTTACTATTGCTCCTAAGAGTGACTATACAAAACATCCCCCTCCAGAAGCACAGCTCAAGGTATAGTGAGAATCCAAATGAATTATGCATGAAACATGAGAAAGGAAGCAAATGTTAACTAATCTCAAAATGGGTCAAATTCATGACAATTTAGTAAGTGACAAATGAAGTAATTTTTCTACAATATTAACCGTGTCCCTTCTGATTTGTGTCCCTTCTGATCTGCAGAGCACAAGAGGTCATTTTCCAGGTAGATGGGGAATTTCCCTTGCAGAGGGGAATTCAGCTTCTACATGCCAGACATAATGAGAACCAATAAATTAGGCAAAACTGCTGTTTACCTAAGATGAAATATTGATGGCCAGACTCATGAGAATGCTAATGTCTACATTCATCATTTTTTTTTTAAGTCTTGAAATTTAGAGCACAACAACAGAAGTTGTGATAGATCTATATATCACAGATACAGTAACATTAGAAAGGGTACCAACTACAGAATGCAAATATAATGCAACCAAAAATTTCAGTTTCTTCCACATGAATTTTACCTTTTTCAGGTAAAACGAAATGGGATTTAAAACAATTCCAGGCACAATCTGTATAGCTTGAATTGATACAGATTAGAAGATCTTTTCACTTTAATGTTAACAGGGACTACAAGCTGATATGCAAGATATGTGACATGATCTTGTGGTCTTTATCCCATTTCCAGATTGTCATGCCATATGTCTCTTTCATATGGCAGTGTAATCTAGGCACAAGGAATGGAAGAAACCTTTCAAGACAGGAAGGTACCATATGACTGAAAAAAAAGCAAAATTAATAGCTTAAGTTAGGAGAACAAAAGTAATACATGTAACTAAATGCCTTTAACTCCAAATTTTGAAGACTGTATTATGAAGGAGAGTATATTTAAAGGCATGAAAGCAAACAGAAAATAAGTCAAAATACAGTACTCATTTAGCATCAGTACATTAAATGCCAATAATCTTGTAATTTAGACAACTGGAATGGCTTGTAAGAAACTATAAATCCAAACCCATCACATGTCAACCCACCCTGTCAACACATGTATGGAAATCACAGAAAAAGTTTTTCTAAAGGTTTGTGCACAACTGCAGAACTATGCAGTTACTGGCAGAACAGTTTACAAAAACAGAGTGCAGTAATGGAGGAATACGAGGCTGGATGCACAGGTAAGACAGGTATGGATGGATGTGCATGGATAATACATATGGAGCTCTGCAAAGGAGCAGGCCATAACGTTTGATGAGACCTTATGAGTATGGATCAGAGGTGAGATCAGTGATCAGTGACCAGTCAGGATCACAGGAGAAAGAGAAGTTCTGTCAAGCTTCTGCTGGTCAGTCTGATCAAAGGAGACAGTGATTGAAGCCTCCTTGAAATCTTCTGGTCACTAGTCCTGGTTCTCATGGAAGACCTTAGCTGTATTTGCTACAAGGGTCACACAACAATCCCAGAAATTTCCAGTTTCTTTTAATACAGCTGTTTGAATTAATTGAGAAGAGCCTTGTCAAGAAGGACTTGAGAATAATAGACAATAAAAACTTTCTTCAGGTGAGGAAATTGGTGATCTCCCCCAGCTCAGGTACTATAAGGATATATCCAGGGTACAATGTCTAATTTAGTGCCTCCTTGTATGAGAGTGACATACTGAGGGAAGTCCAGCAGGAGCCACCAAGAAGGTCCATGACTGGAGCACATGACCTACAAGGAGGGATTGAGAGAACTGAAAGTGTTCTGAGGGGTTAAAAGAAAAGCTGTCTTCAATGACAAAGGAAAATAATGATAGAGTGGCTAGACGAGCTCACCTGTGAGATCTGCAGTAAAAACACAAATGGCAAACAAGGAAATTCATTTTGCATATTAACACAATAGCTTTTGTGATGACAGTAATTTAGTGCTGGAGCAGACTGCTCAGAGAGGCTATAGAGTCTCCATCATTGTTGAGAGTCTCTGCATCCCTGAGAAAATTGCTCTGAATTTGAAGCTGCTCCTGCAGAAAGTTGGACTAGGTAATCTCAGAGAGTCTTTCCAACCTTAATAACTCCATAATTCTTTGACTTTAATTACATAGCAAAGAACAGAATAGTGGAGAGTGAGGCATAGCATCCTGGTAGTAGGACGCAGCAGTAAGCACAATTTTCTTAGAGGTTTACTATGGAAATTTTGGTAGAACAGTACCTGGAAGCTAAATACAGCAATTTAGTTTTTTCCAACATGTAAAAAAGGATGTTTTAAGTAGAACCTCATTCTGAAACAACATTCTGAAACCTTTGTCCACTATTAAAATGGAAAAAATAATAATAATGTTTATGCAATTAAAAAGAAAAAAGCGGAAAAAAAATATGCAAGTGAGAGTGCAAGTAGTATGGTGGGATACAAACTGTATTGATCTAAATCTTTGACTCCTGATATAGCTCCTTTGCACTGATCTATTATCTTAATGCTGAGCCAGTAAAACTCCTGGGAATTCTCCTTGTGTAAGGAAAATCCTAGCTGGCAGAGAAAGCAAGCAAGGCTGGCTTGGCTCCAGGGTACTGAAGAGAAGATCATTTCCAGGGCAGGGGTGGGAAGCTAAAACAGCTCATTATAATGGATATTCATTCTTACAGTAATGAAGAAGACTATCTCCTCTCCATATAAGTACCTAAATATGTTGAGCAATGAGACTATTGTAAACAGATGTGCATTTCATAGGGTTTTGATGGAAAAGTTTCACTTTTCAAAGAAACCCTGTAACAACAAACAAAGTTCATACTAAAGACTGAGTTTTGAGTTCATACTAAAGACTGAGTTTTGGATTTGCATTTAAAATTTATCAAAATCAATTAATACTATAAAATAATGCTAGAGAAAAACATTTCTATATTACTGATAGGAATTCTTTCTTCTGTGAGATTTACATTGTTTTCCACTGCAGTAATTGAAATGCGATGCTGAATTCTGATTTTTCTTATAACTATATAAATCCAAAGAGGCATAATTATTTGAGTATTTCTTTTGAGCATTTACATGGTTTTCTGAGAGCGGAATTTTGTTCATACATTTCCAGCCTTCAACCATTTTTTGAAGGTCAAGGGATAACTGACTATAGTACAGAAAATAATAATATAATCAACACTTTAAAGCACTTTTCTTTTGAAACTAAAGCCTTCTAACTGCTTAGAATCATATTTCATAAAACACACAAAAGAACTTATTTACTGAGACTAATGAGAAAAACATTAAAAATCTATTAGCCATATATTTGTATTTTCTTAGGGTAAACTGCTGAATTCTAGGTAAACATGTCCTGCTTATAAATTTTATTTATGAATAATGTCAAGGCATAATTTTCAGTACAGCCCAGAGACTGAAAAGTCTTCCTCTGCCATTGATATTTGGTCTAGTTCTGGATTCCATATGAAATTTCAGACAGGTTGATTTATGTAATATGCACAGAGTGCATTAATCCACTGCATGACAAAGTCCATTAATTTTGTATACTGCTATCAATTGAGCTACATGGCATGGTGATAACTACAATATTACCTTTATAAAAATGCCTTTACTGATATTGAGGGCCTCATTTTTACCCTCTGTATACTTTATGGAGTTTTGTACATGCACATGAATAGGCAAAAATATCAAAACTTATGCATATATGTTAAATATTGGCATTTATATTTAATGTATTTTTAGTATCATAATATCAGGATGCTTACTTAATTAAATTAGAGATTTAAAAGGATCAGAGATCTAAGTGGAAATTTGGGGTTGGGTAAGACATTCAATTTTATAGAATCAAGGTTATCTTTTCTGTTTTAGAAGAGAGACACATTTTCTAGGTCCAGATAACATTTACCTTCAATGAGGAGGGAAGAACTATATGCTTCTTAATAAAGTTGAGGCATGTTGGCATGCAAATCCATCGACTGAACACTCTCAGACAGAACTCAACAGGTTGATGAGGTGGACTGGCAGAAACCCCATGAAATTCAACAGCAGAAAATACAGTTACAATAAATGTAAGGATTTTTTTTTTATTAGACCTTCTTTAAGCAGGTGGTTACACTAGAGAGCTTCTTGAAGTCCCTTTCAAACTAAATTATTCTCTGAATTTAAAAAGAGAGTTTATTGCTGTATTCAGCTAGCAAATGGATGTGTATAGGATAAGACACAAACTGGACCACAGGAAATTCCAGATAAATATACAGAAAAACCTCTTCATCATGACAGCAGGGAAGCACCTGGAAAGAGGGACAAGAAAATTATGAAATTTCTGGACTCAGAGATATTCAGAACTTGGCTGAAAAAGATCTAAGCAGTCTCATATAATTTTGAAGTTAGCCTTGCTGTTTGTGAGCTTCACCAACTATAAGTTCATTTGCCACTGAAATAATTATATTATTCTGAACCTATAAAATTACCACAAATTTTCTTTCCATTAAAGTCTTACATGAAAA
Organism: Notiomystis cincta; assembly: GCA_013398075.1. NCBI lineage: Eukaryota > Metazoa > Chordata > Aves > Passeriformes > Notiomystidae > Notiomystis > Notiomystis cincta. Next base: position 111,787 of record VZRX01014468.1, read on the forward strand.
ACCCCTTCCAGGAATTCTGCAAATTTTTTTAATATAAATACCAACATCTGGTTGCAAAAACACTCCAGAGCAACATTTCTCTTTTCCACATGTATTCTCACACTTGTTCAGTGCATTATTTTATAGCAATTTCTGGCTCAAGTTTGCATCTGCAAAGCTATAAGCCCTTCTGGAAGTACAGTTAAATATGTATGTGATCAAACCCACACAATGCATAGGCAGTAATTTAGCATAGATTTCTGCTGCACTTGCAAATGATGCAGAAGTGGTAGAGCTGGAAATAATCAATGATCATATGACCTAATCTAATTCTTGTTTTGGATTGTCTCCAAGAGATGCTTGTGACATGTTAACTGAAAAAAAATCCCTCACACTCCTTTTTCCCCAGACAGAGCTTCATTCCTCGTTTTATTTGCCTTCTCCCAACACCAGCTGCAGAGTGGGAAGGGGAATGAGGGCTGTGGTCAGTTCATCACGTTGCCTCTGCCACTTCCTCCTCCTCAGGGGGAGGATTCTTCACGCTGTTTCCCTGCTCCAGTGTGGGGTCCTGCCCACGCGAGACAATCCTCCATGGGCTTCTCCAACGGGAGTCCTCCCCAGAGACTGCACTTCACACAGGGCTCCAGCATGAGTACCCTCCATGGGGGTGCAGTATTTCAGGTGGACCCATCTTGGAGCTGGCTGGCAATGATTCTCTTGGATATGGGGGAAGCTTCTAGCAGAAGCCATCTCTTCACTCCCCCCACTGCTGAAACCTCGGCACACAAACCCAATACATGTGGAGTGACATCGTTGATCAGGCTTACAATTTATGCTGCTGGAAATGGTGAATTCTGCCAGAGATACATTTTTGCCTTGTCATAATAAAGGTTCCGTCTTTCATTACAAGCCTCAAAATTGTTCCTCAAGAAAGGAAATACTGGCAGTGATAATTTAAAGGACATTATTAAAGAAACAAGGTAGAAGAACTCTGTTCGGTTTGGTTTTCATCAACCAGTGTTTGCTGTGTTATCAAATTGACACAAATTCCACTGAAAGGATTCATTATAAAGTGTGCACATTACAATTCACATTATTCTCCTCAAAGAATATTACTTTTATATCACTCTCAGGCTTCAGCTTTTCTTCTCAGTACACTCCATAACATCACGAATGCTTTTATTCCAAGAAAAATTTAAACAGGGGAACACATTCTTTTTTGTAGTAGCTTCAAGTTAATTGTATAAAATAGTAACCGAAACATCGGAAAAGCTAAAGATAGAATAAAGAGGATATTTTTCATCACTATGAGACATTTCCCAGTTAGATTTCTTCCTTTTGTTTTTTTTTTTTAAATTTCTTGAGACCTACTGTATTTTAAATAGCATTCAATTGAAACTGCATTGCACAATTCATTGTATTCATTCAGTTTTCCACCACAAATACTAGAATATAGTGGAAGGAAATGTGTGACCCTTACCACCAACAGTCATTTCAGTTCCTGTTCTTCTTTTATCAGCCCTGATGTTCTAGCTTCAGTATCCTTCTCACATTTCCTTTTAGATATTTTCATTCTTTGAGTAAAAATGAAATCTGCAGGGTTTTTTCCCTCCCTTCTGTACTTAAACAGTACCATAGCTTTGCTTTGACAGCTTTGGCATATTTAAAGTGAATGAAGTAGTGAAAAAAAGTCTATACATTTGGATTATAAGGATCATGGCTGAAGGGAATTCTTTCATATTATTTCTACTAACAATGTAAATTTTAATATCAAGTTTACTTTAATTTATAGCAGTAAGAATTCAAAACAATGCCAATGACTTCAGTGAGTTTACTCTGAATTTTTACTGAATAGAGTCTTCGTGCTTGGAGATCATTGAGGTTGCTCCAGATTTACCTCAGTAATGTATTAGACAATGAATCTGAGATTTGTTTACAGGAGTATGAAAGGGGAAGTTTTCAGAGGACATTGCAAGGCCCTGTTTAATCACCATCAACAGCATCCCTGAGAAACCAATGGCTTAGCTTTTATTTGCTGAGAACATTATCTGTACAAGCTGGATGGATCACTGGAGGAGACAAGAAAGGGCAAAATCCTATTTACAAGCACTAGTAGTACATAGCTGTATTTCTGATTTATTTCTATTAAAGTATTAAATACAGCTCAGCCCTTAATGACTCTTTCAACCAAGAGCTGCCAGTTCAAATAGCCACCTTTAGGGTCTTGTGTTTGCTATTTTTTTCCCCTGAGCTATCTTCAGTGGCATAAAATATTACTTATCATTTAACAACCTGAACAGCCATTAAAACACCATCTGAAACAAAGCATATGCACCTGTTTATTAAGTCCATTTGTGTTTAGCATTGGCTTCTAAAACCAACCAGTCTTGTTAATTTAATGATTAGACAATAAAAAAATATGTCTTGCTCATATGTATTAGTGTAACATTTAATAAAACAACCTACAAGCCAGAACTTGGAGAAGAAATTTATTTTCATATTGTTCACAGCGATTTGCTCTTGATATTAATTACACAAGAGCAATGTTATTGAATCCAATACTCTTTAGAGCCTACTGTACCCTGTAGTCTGACTGATCTTCATTTTCTTTTCACAACATATCAGGGAATATATGATATCTCTAATACAGAACTGGACATGTACAGGCTGAAGTGACCCAAAGTAGCTGCAAGAAACATCTACTGAGTCACAGCTAACAATGCTGTGGTCAAGGCTAGGAGACTGACAATACATGAAAAAAGTCACTACCTAATAGAAATAAATTTTAATGTTGATGAGGCCAGGGAAATCAAGGAAGAGATACAGAAAAGCCAGAAAAATACAGAAACTGCATTCTGCATTACTCAACTTGCTGTTTAATTTTTCTAGCTATGGTCATTTATGATTTCTTTAAAACCAGGGAGACAGTTCCATTGTGCTGCTGGGATCAATGTTATTTTCTATCAGTTTAGGTTTGGTATTGTCCTAGGTGCTGTAGTGTAAACCAAACTTGGTTAAAAATCAAACAAAAACAACGATGCAAAAAAATGTTTTCTTTGCTCAGTCAAGTAGCTGTGGTTTTGACAGCTCTTATACATTAAAAAACTGAGAGAGAGAGAACGAGACACTTAAAATTAATTGGGAAGACAGAGAATTTAAAGAGTTTTTTAACCAAGTTGAGAAAAAATTTGAAGGTGGAAATAAAGACGTAAGGGATAAAAAATTTCAAAAAACTTAGAAGATATTAAAGAAGCAATTTGCCTACTTATATAGAGATTTTTCTAAAACAGATGAGAAAGGCAGCTTCTATTATTTTGTTTTAACTTTGTCAAAAAAGTTCTACTCCTGTGAGGAATCTTTTCAAAGATACATGAAATCTGAGTAAAACTGATGAAACAGCACCACCTAGAAAGAGCTACTTCAAATTTTACATACTGATGATCAATTCACACATGTAATCAAGACATAGGAGTTTTCAGGGAAAACTTCCTTATATTGCGAAATTGAAACTGTTGAGGTTAGCTTACATCTGAGAAATAGAACCCCTAACTTCTGTTATTTTCCTTTAAAAAAGTCAAAAGATAATATAATATCTATAGAAAACTAGCCATGGATGCCAAATTCTAAAACTTGCTTTGTTGAAAGTCTTAGAGGTACTTCTGGTGAGTTAATTGCTCCTTTTTGTAGAATGACCCTGTAAAATGCTGTAAAATAAAGATAACTGAAACCTTCCCCTGTGGAGTTCAATACGAGAAGCCAAAGAGACAAGGACTGTGCAAAGACCATGATCTTTTCCTGTTTCCATGGTGATACAGTTCTGGAAAAGATACACCCATTTAAACTGGTGGATCCTACTAAAATATATTATTAAGCAGATGTAACTGTGCTGGTTAAGCATTGGAATGAAGTTCCTGAGGCCTCTTCAAACTCTTTCCATCCCTCCCCATTTAGAGAGCATGAGCTGAGAGAAATCACGATGTAGAAAGGCCACAGAGAGCATGAAGACTCATGAAGCCTCACATTCTGAAAAAGATAGGTTTCAGATGTATGATCTCCAAAAATGGCCTGTATTCCTTACATATTTATTGGAATATAGGGGTTTTGGATAAAAAATCTCAGAGACGTGTCTACCTCTTGATTACACATCTTCATAATCTACTTATGTTGCTATATGCTGGAACATAAAAGTCACAATTTACTGAAGACATGAATTTTAATGATTCTGATTGAGCTTTCTTTCCTACGTATGCACTTACAATAGTAAGGAAGATGATCCTCTTGAACAGAGATAGAAGCTGTCACCATATTAATCATACCTATAAAAAAATTGGACAAACTACTGCACGTCCATTTCCCTCCTCCAAAGATCAAGCCTCAAATCTAAGGTTAAGAAAGAAATGCTAAATGTACTTATGTTAGGCCATCCTTGAAATCAGCACAGATACGAGACTGTGTTAGCAGGGACATAGGGCAATTATCTCTCATGAGAAACAGAAAGACAGGTAGTCATTGTTGTTACTGCAGGGGAAGTAGAATATAATACCTGAAAAGATCAACTTCTGTTTAGCTCACGGTTTCTGGTCCTGAACAGAAATATAAATATTCCAGACTCTTAATTTCAGAGTGATTTTTAATTCTTCACTGAGAAGCAGGAGAGAGGGAATTACTGTTCTGTAAGAAATGTTCTTTGAATTTCGCTGGGATGTTTCCACTCTTGATTGATTACACAAGTTTGTCCTGCTGTGTAGTTGTTGCTTGGCTTATCCTGTGTTGATACCATGAGGACACTGATATCCAGAGTGAAATGTGTTACATCCTGCAATGTGCAGATGAGAGATCCATAAATGCTGACATTTCTGTTGTGGGGTTATCTACTGTGTCAGTGGTGGGGATCTGTTGGTATTAAGCTCTATGTTACACAAGTATAAACAACTTGTCTCCTCATTCCACCTACAAAATAATTTGTTTATCATCTTTCCCTGCTCAAATCCAAACTCCACTGAACTATTTTTTCCTTCAAGGTAGACCAACTGGCACATTTGTTCCTATCTTGAATCTAAGTTTGGAGTTTCTTGTTTCTATTTCAAATGCAAAGAAATGTTCATGTGCCTGACAACTGAGTTAATGTTTCACTTCTAGCAACTGTCTAGTAAAACATAAGACCTCTATTTGCTCTACTTATTAGCCTCTATCACAAAAAAACCTGAATTTGCATCCAGAAGAAGGCAATAAATGTGATGAAAGGGCTGGAAGGAATCTCCTGGGAGGACTAGTTGAGGTTTTGTCCAATTTGGAGAAAAGACAAGTGAAGGGTGACCTCGTGGCTCCTTAGAGCCCCCCAAGGAGGGCGAGGGAAGAGGGAGATGTTGATTTCCCTGGCATCCAGTAATAGGACACGGGAAAAATTCAAAGCCATAGCAAGGGAGGTTAAGTATGGACATTAGGAAGCATCTCTTTACTGAAAAGGTGCTCAAGCATTGGAACAAGCTTTCCAGAGAAGTGGTGAATGTCTCAGTCCTGTTTAAGAGGCACTTGGACAATGCCCTTACTAATAAGCTTGTACTTGGTTAGCCCTGATGTGGTCAAGCAGCTAGAATGGACTGTTGTAGCTCACTTCAAAATGATTAATCATGTTCCTTCTATTCCATTCTATTCTATTCTATTCTATTCTATTCTATTCTATTCTATTCTATTCTATTCTATTCTATTCTATTCTATTCTATTCTGTAATTATCAGGGTTATTACTAAATGTGTTCAGACAGCATTCTGCCAATTTCCAACATCTTATTCCTTATGCCTTTTAGAGAAGTCCATATTTCTGTTTGCCCACACCCTTTTCATCTACTCTCCCCAAGAGACACCCAAAAGTTCGTATACATCCACCAATTTCCAGACATGTCCCAGTGTTAATGAAACAAATTTCAGCAACCTGGTTGTTTCCTGTAAACTAAATGTGCTTCACTAAGTAGAGAAAATCCTTTGCTTCTTTTTGTCTCTATGATCTTTTCTGCCTCCTCATTCAAAAACCCTACAGCACATTCCAAATTGTTATTCTTAAAAAAGATCCTATGTCAATGTGCTTAAATCCTGCTTTTCCTGTGAAATCCATATAATACAACAGCAGACCCAGCTTCTCATCTATGCTTAAAAAATCAGCTTCTTGTAAAAATACAGTTTAAATTATTTTGAATTTTTAAAAATATTAGAGATTTCAGTTTGCTTTTTTCTCCTGGCTGTCAGAAGTGCTTTTGGAACAACTATTGTAAATAAAATTTGATTTTATATAACTATCTCCTAATATCATTTCACTTGGTAATATATTTTTTTGGGTAGCTGGATTAAGACACTTGCAGTTTCTACTCCCAGGCTGATATCAACTGAGTAATCTTCCACAGATTTCAGGGCTCAAAGATAATATAAAATCTTTAAAGACATGCTTTTATATAGTATTTAATTAATTGGACTTTTTAATTGTAGACTGAAATAGCAAGTAAGCAGAAAGGCAGTCCTAGTTTACAGGTATCAAATTATGGCATTAAGAAACACAGAGAAATGAGTCACTGATGTAAGTATTATTAAATTTACTCTATTATGTATTAACTATTTAAAGCATAAGTTTTTATGATCTTTATTAAGACAGACATTTTAAACTTTGACATTAAAGATCTACCATAAAATTTCAAAAAAATAGAAAGACATTGAGAAATGCTACATCACTACAGAATCTGAAGCAAAAATTTTTTAAAAATTAGAGATTTTTACTAACCTATCTTGTTTTTCTTAGCCAGCTGAGTCCAAAGTAATATTTTAAAATTCCCCAATCACAGGAAGAAGTGTGTTATTTTGCTATTTTGATCTCACGAGTTCAAATGGCAGTTCCAGAATGAGCATGCCTTTCCTGTAAATCCAGTGTGACTTCTGCAAAATTAGAGTTGGGACAATGTCTCCTTTCCAGGGATCTCCATTTGACACATAAAATAGGTCAGGTGAATTTTATACTGACTGCACTGCTTTCCTGTCAGAAAACCCACAGGAGCCCAGACTGACCATTCGGGTTAGGACGCGCAGGACACTTGAAATATAGGAAAGTGAATTGGAGGAGATTAATTTGCTAAGCACAAGTTAGGAGTGTTTGTCTCCTTTTAGAAGAGACACTTCATTATGGATCCCCTGATTCTTGGTGCTTAATCCCAAATATCAACGATTCCACTCTCTGAGGTAATCATTCTACTCACTAAGTCTATTGGGTGCCTACAGACTTGTCTCCTGAAACTGCTGTTATTTTGAGCAATGCTTTAAAGAGACAAGGTGTCACATGCTGGTGACACTTTCTTCATGCAGAAGGAAAGAGAATTTCTTAAGGATCTTTAATATTTGGAAAGTGCAAACATCTAAGGAAAAAAGTATATTTGTCAGAGTGAGGAAATTCATTCATGGAGAATGAGCAGAGAGTCAGGGTTGATTCTTTCTCCAGTATGTTACATATATTTTTCAGCTTTCAGTTTATTATGCCCAAGAATATCTTAAAATGTGAAATTTTAACAAGAAAAAAGTTTTATTTTATAAAACCTGTTAATGTTTAGAAAGCATTTTTGTTTGCAGTCAACAATTATATCAATTTTAACGCTGCAACCCTTGTAATAGACCTGTATTGCTTTAGAAAATAGAGGGACAGGTTTAATCATGTTAATGACTGACTTTGAACCCATCAAAAAGGCTTTAAAATGACATTACTTCACTGCAATGTCATTAGAAATTTGCAAGGAAGGAAACTGGTTTATGGTGATATTGTTGTTTGTATTCACTGTAAAAGACACTAGCAGAACCGACAGTGATACTTTCATTTTGACAGGTCTCTTTCTTAGGCTGGTTTTGAAAACCCTACAAATATTTAAATCCAAGTAAGTGACACATTTTAGTACCTGAATAGTAAAATCAAAGACTGTCTGATAGAGCCATTTTATCTGAGTGCGACCTGCTTATATGTGAAACAAGACATTGGAATTCAGTGTTCTAACTTCGTTAAGCAAGGTACAAGTAACTCACTCCCTCCCTCTGGAATGGGTGGATCACCCATTGAAACCATAATCCTGAAAGCAACAAGGAGTTTCTGAAGTAAAATCCCTGTCTCCCTATCTCTATATTTAATTTTTGATCATAAACAAAGTTGCATTCCTCAGGGAGAGATAGTGTTGTGTCATTTCTATATCCAACTCCAAATCTTGGAGCACAGCTGCTTTCAGTAGTACATTGAAGATGTGAATAGTACAGCCAGAGGTCCTTATGTGAAAACAACTAAATCTTCTAAAACTAAAGATGCCAGAAATATTTCGTTCTGTTCTTTTGAACTGGTTTAATTAGTTAGATAATTATGCTTTAGTTTTATGGTTAACCGATATGTCAGAGCTTTTGTTACCAGTTATAAAGTCATGCTATTCTTGACACTCATAGTAAGTCTGACTGTTTCAAATCTGAATATGTAGGATCATGAAAATTATTACTTAGATATGCTAATTATTAATCAAAAATTCTTGAAATGCAATAAATCTCTTGAGATCATCTAGTCCAACATCACGTCTCAGGAACATTCAGATAGAAGAGATTGCCTAAAAATCAATATGATCCTTAAAGTCTCTTCCAACCCAAACCTAAGATTCTATGATAGAGCAGGTTGCCTGGGACTGTGTCCAGCTTGACTTTTGGATATGTTTAGAGATGGAGATCCCTGAAATCTGTGAAGGTCTGACATTGGTAATGAATTGGATGTGTTTGGTGGGCCATAGGCCTCTCCTTATCCCTGCTTCTGTCTAGTTTTTGGGTTTATCTCTATGCTTTGCAGATGGGAAGGAGAAGGAAGGTTCATGGTAGCTATCACTGGACAAGGACTGAAGAACTGATGAAAACTAGTTAGTAGAGTAAGGTGCTTTTAACCCTACCTAGTCTGTAGTACTGCAGCATACATGGTGTGATTGGGAATGATCCAGTTAGAAATATGTGAGACAAAAAACCCAAAACAAAACACAAAACCAAATCAAACTGAACCAACTGAACAAAACAAATCCAACCCAACCCAACCCAACAAACCAATCAAAAAACAACAAAAAAACCCCAAACCCCAAATAAACAACCCCCCAAAACAAACAAAAAAAAAAACCCAACCAACCAAAAAAAAACCCCCCAAACCAAAAAAAAAAAAAAAAAAGCAAAACCAAAACAAAAAACTGAGATGACTCTTGAGGGCCAAAGAAAAGTAGATGAAAGACAGAGAGTGGTCAAGGAGACCTGAATACCTGTCCATTCCAAAGGACTATAGGTTCTAAAAGTATGGATACATTTGTCCACTCTTTTGAAATATGTTTCTCTTCTTTTGATACTGTGATTTAATTCCTGAATACAAAAAAAAAAAGGGGCAGTTGACCACTATACAGCATTCATCTTTCCTGAAAGGACTGCAAATACCTAGATTGCCTCAGGCACAGGAACGTTGCTAATACAGAGGGCAGTACAGCTTCAATGACACAAAGCAGAGAGAGTTCTGACCTAGAAAAGCACTTAAGCATGCAAACTACTGAAAATCCATTAAAATCAGTGGGATTCATAAATGTTCCTGATTTTTGGTGTGCTTAAATACATACTATGCACTGAGGTAATGCTCCCAGGCAGTGAACTCTGAAACATATGAGGGGTCCTACAAAATGCAGAGGTAGACTCACTGGGGATTTATCTCTCTGTACTAAATCAGTGTCTTTTGTAAACTGGGGATTACAGTATTTCCCTCTTTCTATCCTTTGTCTGAAATCAAGGTTTCTCAAGACATCAGTACTCCTCAAGCACTTAATCCTTGCATAACAACAAATAGAATGGGAGTTGTTTCTGTGTGGGGATTCTCAGTGCTTAAATGAAATATAACTCCAAGCAGACACTAACCAAAAAAACTCCCTTTAGCTCTAACACACCAACATTTTATTCTCTTACTGAACTTTTATCCTTTTTAAGTTATTGAGCTGTTTGATTTTTAGTGCATGGAAAATTTAGAACATAAAAGTGATCTTCACCTTTGTTTTCACATAGCTTTAATAATAAGCACTAAACTGCAGATCTGGTGTGTATGGGAATCAATTCTTATATCTTCACAGTAGTGACTATAAAATATGGAATATAAAGTCACATATATAGATACTTAGTAATTACAAATAATTCATCTTCATCTCCAGCCTTCACAACAAAAGTAGTTGTTTAGGATTAAGGAGCTGAGGAAGAGCAGTAGCTGAGACATATTTGAACCCTTTCTGTCTTTGGAGGTCATGTTTCCATCAGTGTAAACTAGTGAGCCATTTCTGATGGCATAAATACAACACACTTCCATTGTTAATAGTCCAAGTTTATTTCCAACAAATAAAATACAGAGACATTTTAAGTTATTTACCAATAGCTGGTTGAATTTAGCAGCTTTCTCTATTTTTTTTTGAGTACTACCCAGCAAGCATAAATGCAAAGGCACATCCTCAAGCAAAAACTAAGGATAGACTGAAATATCATACTAATCTACCTCAGGCAAAAGCCTGTCTGGACAGTTTTGTTGGTTTGGGTTTTGTTTTGTTTTGTTTTGTTTTGTTTTGTTTTGTTTTTTCTCTATGCCTTCAGGTTTTGCTGTATTACTGGTGGAAATTAGTTCCAGAGGGGAGGGGATGCTCTTGACAATTTGTCATCATCTGGCCCCTCAGTAGCACAGAAGGAAAGAAGCATTTCCCTAGAAAACTGGGACCTAAAGCATCTTAGAGAGTAGCATGAGTTTATTGGCTTGTAGTTTGCAGGCAACGTCCTTGAGCTGTAATAACAGCTTATACTGTCCATAGCTAATTCCTTCTTTGTAAGAATTGTGGGAGAAGCTGTCCCAAGCAATGTGTTCCAAATTGTTCTTTATTCCCAAAATCTTACTCCAGGTACCAGAATTAGCAAAACAAACTGCTAGGAAACTTACAACACTTCAACAGCTGAGAAATTTGAATTTGAAGATTAGAAATTAGGTTCAGACAAGCTGCATACTGCAACAAAGCAAGAAAGTAACTAATTTCTGTAAAACAAAAATATTTTTAGTGTTCCAATTGTGCATAAGTTTTAATAATTGATGTTTTAAATAGCACTCCTTTGACATAGTCCTTGATCAAATGAAGATTCATGAGGTTGGGTTATTATCTCAAAGACAAATATAGGTGGAAGTTGTCATCTTTTATGTGCATCTGCCTCACACATATAAGTTTAAGCAGAATACCCTACTTCTTCCTTCTATTTTTTAATCAAAAGTCTCATTATAAGAACACAGTCCTACTGTTCATTTTATTTACAAGTTATTCTGAGTGTGATGTCATTTTAATTAATGGTTTTCACAGAAGAGAAGACCATAATCAATTAGGGCTATATAAAAAAGCATTTTAAAGCAGAGGCAATCAAGAAAACTTTTGAGAAAATCAACTCCTTTTCAGTGAATAGTGTATTGATTTTACAGCTTCACATGCATATTGTGTCACTTAGAGAAAATGTCTCTTCCAAATGCCTGCCTACTCTTTGTGAACATGCATCTGAAAACCTAAATAGTTTGCCAAGGTCTAGTCTAATTTATTTACATTACAGATTGTCAACAGCAGTAAGTTGCAATCACCATGGGACCAAAAAAAGGCACCTTGAGAACAAATATAAAATAAAGAGTGAAGATGATGTTTGCGTACAAAATGGGTTGCGAGTAAACTGGACAGAAACCCCAAACTTGGGATTTATTTCAACTTTTACTAGGTAATTATGAGGGTGAAACAGTATTTTCAGACATAATAGATTTCACTAACTAACCTGTTTAAGAAGGCTATGGAATTTTAGGAGAAAATAGTGCTTTTTTAAGACAGTGTGAACTCTGCGCTCTGTTTGCCTAGGCAATGAATGATTTGTATTCTAAGTGAAGGGCACAGAAAGTTCTACCTTGGCAAAATGTAGCATGAAGCTGTGAAGGTGCAGGAGCAATCCTGCTGTGGCATCAAGGGCTGTCTGGATGATGTTCTTTGTCATACAGTTTAGTTTTACGTAGCCCTTTGAGGAGAAGGGAGTTGGACTTGATGAACACTTCCAATCCTTCCTGGAGTCCCTTCCTACATGACTGGGGCAAGTGAGAACGACTGATGATGGGGATGACAGGGCATGACCAGTGGAACTGTTGGTCTTGGCTGAGAATGAGGTTCCACAGCAGCAGAAATTACTGAGACCAGGAATTTCTCCATGCTGCATGTTGTCAAACCCAGGAGTTTTGAAAATTCTTATACATATAGAAAAAACACAGACCCCATGTGATGGAGATAAGCACTCAAAATGGAAGAAGAAATTATACAAAATGTCTACTGTACCTAAAGGAAGCTTCCAGTACATAGAAGGGGCTTCCAAGAAGGCTGGAGTGGGACTTTTCACAAGGGCATGTAGTGATAGCACAATGGGGAATGGCCTTAAACTGAAGGAGAGTATATTTAGATTAGTTTTCAGGAAGAAATTATTTTCTGTAAGGATGGTTATGCCACATCCTTAGCAATGTTCTAGGCCAGGCTGGATGAGGCTCTAAATAACCTAGTGAAGATATCTCTGCCCATGGCATGGAGTGGGAACTACATCAGCTTTAAGGTCCCTTCCAACTCAAATCATTCTATGATACTGTGATAACTGGGATCAGATATACGAAAGTGGGGCACAACCCATGTACCAGGCATCTAAGATATCAGCTATGCCCAAATGGGGTATTTTTCTCCTATTCAGACTCATAAATTAATTTCTGGATATATGGAGTTACTCTAACCTTTCAGTGCTGGTAGATATTTCTCTGAGGATCTTTTAAGTCAGTTAAAGTTGGGGTGTGGAGTGAGGTAGACGAGGTGCTCCAAAGAAAAACTCCTCAGTATCACAGCTAGTGCATAAAAGAAAAATTAGCATAATTGTCTCTTTGTTTTGCACACCAAATTAGCACTATATTGTGAAGATAAGTGTCTGTCCTATTTTGTGGGTTAAAAAGTCAAAAAAACTCATGTGAGCTCTTCTAGTTCTCACTATAAGGGACAAGCTGCAGGCTTAAAGCAAGGGTTAGCCAAGAACCATGTTAAAGAATTAACTCGTTGGGAAATAGAGGGTTGGGATTTTCTGCAGAACATGCAGTTTTGAAACCACACCACTCAAGTTCCATGGTCCATTTTTTCTCTCTCTTAGCCTCAAAATATAGGCTTTATACTCACTTTTTTATCTGCTTTAAAGAAAAATGTAACTGCAGTCTTTGGGGGACTCATTCCTGAGTTATATTTGGAGTTATGAAGTGAATGACAACCCAATTTGAAACATATGATTGTGCAGTGAATTCCATATTGGCCTGCACCCTGCATAATTGCCTTGGAGTCAATCTAAGGCATGTAAGCTACTGCAGAATTTTTTACATGGAAGAAAAAAAAAAAAAAAAGAAAATGAAAGAGCCCATGTCTAGTGTTGTGTTTTATCCCAAGCCAAATGCATAGACAGCTTGCATTTGCCAGCCTTCTCAGAAAGAGCCTAAAGGGACCTGTTTGCCAACATTTGATTCCCTGGCAGCAAGCTTTTTGTATTTCCATTAATTAGCCAGCTCAGGGTGTTTGCTGTTTCTCTGGAATACTCTAGCCAAGGGCAGACTCTATGGACAGACATCAGAAAAAAGCCACTGACTCTACAGAAATCCACTGAAGAATTCCATCTTCATTGCTTGGAGGATTGGAACAGATGCACTGAAGAGAGGAGTCCAGGAACACAGATTTTTATGTATGGTTTTATCAGAGCTTAACAATCCTATAGTGGCATTTGTTTGACTTGCCAAGCAGAAGGCAATGATTTCATCAGTATCAGGCACTCAGGCAGAGCAGATTGTTAGATACCATAAACAAATATGCTACAATGAAAGCACACTTTAATTTGTTAGAAGCAGGGCTGGGTTTGTGTCAGAAAAGTCTGAAATATCAGCTCTGGTTTAATGGAGCTCTAGATGCCTAAGCACACACATACAGGCATCTTCTTGCACACCACTAGAGCTGAACTGCTGAGCTAGCACCCAGCAATACTCTGCTGTTCGTGACATGGAAATTGAAATGCTCCGTCAAATAATCTTGAAGAACACAAGTCGTAGTAAAAACATGAATGCATTTAAGGAAAAAAAAATAGCAATTTTGATTTTTGTTTATCAGAAATTAATCTCTAGGAGACTAAATATAATCTCAGTACATTGAAACATAGAAAGTAATATATACCTAGAATAAAAATTGTCAGAAATTTTTTGCAAAACTACAAAAATGCCTGCGAAGCTTCAGACACTTAAAAATTGCCACATCAAGCAAGTCCATTAAATCCACTAATTTCTCCACAAATTAGGAAAGTTCATTGAATTGCAGGAAAATGGTAGGTTGCTTTCTATGTTGTGAAAGCACATCTGCTAATATTAATGATATGCCATTAATGATAAACCTATGCTATCAGGTTTTCAATGACTATTACCTGAACAGCCATGTCCCCTTCAGAGGAATAAATAGGAAAAGTTTATCTTGAAAGATTCAGAATCTCTTAGAAAAAGTTGGAGTGAAATGGCAGTTTCTAAAAGATGCATTTAAAACAATCATAAAGAGAGAAAATTTATTCTGATCCAGGTCTTCCCAATGGTCCTGTGAAAAAAGGGTGCACTTAGTATTCTGTATTTCTGGTTCCAAAGCCGAAAAGGTCCGTTTACTTTGTAACCAAATCTACTTTTCTCTGAATATGCACTTTTAAATACTTGCCATTCTTTTTCTAGTAATCAGATGTTCAATCAAAAGCTGCTTTTCAACACATTGAAAGATGAGCAGATCATGGCTTGGTGCAAATTGTTTTGATTTGATGCAAACATTGCATCAAATGTGTTGCAGTCTTGATGCCAATTGCTCCAGCAATTATCATATTCTGATTAATTTACTGCAGCCGGTGACTGGTTTATTGTAATATTTTTATTATTTTTTTTTCCTAAGAAATTTTTTCAGGCAAGAGTGAATTTCAAACCACAGCAAACAATCATACAACTTTGTGAGAACAGCAATTTTCTGAACAAAAAGGACCTTATTTTAAATAGAAGGAGTTAACATTATTTCACCTTATTGTGTACTTGTCTGATAGAGGTAGAAAGCAATATACAGAAGCACACACCATAACAGGTCAATGGACCAACTAGTATTTTGACTTTGACAGTGACCTGTAAAAGTGCTTCAAAAGGAAATCTAAGACCTTCATGACATGTTTAGTGAAATACCATGTGCACAAATGGAAACTTCCCTTATTTTCATCATATTGCTGATTGAAAAGTATGTTTTTGAGGTAAAACAGGTGCATGAAATCAATACAGAACAATTATCAAGCATCCAAGACCCATTCAAGATAAAGCACTAAAATTAATTGTCTTTGATTTAAAGGTAATTTGTATAAATTTAAAAAAAAATTGAAATGTAAAACTTTAATTCCTACAAAAACAGTGAATAAACCCCAAAATTTTATTAAACTCTGTAATGGTCACTTAACCCTAGGCATTCTTTGTTTTTTTACACCTAATTCTTCTTCCCTTTGAATATGCTATTTCAGCAACACTCTCCTCTGATGACTACCAAAGTCCAGTCCTTTGAGTCCAGCTGAAGTTGCATAAACCTTTATCAAGTTCAGGGACAATGGCCTGAGAGAAATCATCGAGCCTTTTGATCTTTTTAATTTTTCTTCTTTTTTATTAAGATTTAACTGAGCTTTGTTTCGGAGTAGTGGACTGTGAAACTAGGATAGGGAGATTAGAATTTGCTGGGAAAAATATATGTATGAAATATTACTATGACAAGGTTGTGTGGACAGTTTGTGATGTGTGAAATGAAATCCCTACTCAATGTGCCTAGGCAATGCAATTAGTGCTATCCTGGTCAGAGATTTCATGTCAGAAATGAAAAGATTTGTCCTGAAAAGAAAGTAGCACCCTAAAAAAATAGAAAATAAAAAAAATCCTTAAGAGATCCACTCTGATTTATCATTTTTATGCATCTATACAGAGTTAAAGTGAAGATTAATTTCAATAAACTTTTGTGGCTAAGTTCTGAATACCTAGTAAATTCCTGATCAGAATAGGAAATGCAGAAAATAATGAACTTGGTCAGGGATTCAGTCACTTTGCAGAGATGGGAAAACTCAAGGTGACTAGGAGGTTCCTATTCAACTCTTCTAGTAGAACATACCATCTTAAAAGAGAAAAAAAAATAAACCACAATAGATGAATTTTAAATTCAAAACCCCCAAACAAACAAACAAACAACAAAAAGCAGCAAAAATACACACCACACCAAACAAAGCAAAAACACAACCTTGATATTTCTTGCAGACAAAGAGAAGCACAGAGTACTAGGCTGAAATTACTTTATCCCGGAGAGAGAAACAAAACTGACAATATGTTTTCCCTGCTGAAAATATGGATTTTGTTTCTTCCCTTCCAAAGATGAAATGCAATCTTGTTTTCCTGTTTTATTCCAATTTATAACAAAGGAAAATTCTTTCAAAAATGGCACTGATGGAAAACAAATTTGTATCTTTCAGCCAAACACTGCCTTCAGAAACTATACAAACAGCTCACTGAGACTGTAGTGGACAGGTTGATTTAGCAGTTAGTCTTTCTCATAACCTTAATATTATTTAGGATAGAGCTACATTTTCCTGACTTCAGGGTTTCAGTGGTTCATAAAGTTTTGTTCTGACCCTGTGCACAGACACAAACCCTATATTTACAATATTATGTCCTTGTTGTAAATACAGTTTAAAATGAGATAAAAAAATATTAAAAGCTTCTAATAATTTATGCCTGTGTCAGAAATGTGCCTGAATCAATTTTCAGATGAAAACAGCACAAAGACTGCACATTGGAGAAAAACCCATGGAGGGGGTGTGGCACTGGAGTGTGTTGCTGGATCATTAAGCTGTCAATATGTTCTTTGGCATGGATTTTGCCAGCCTTTCTGTACAGTTCCCCAACAGAGTTTGGCTGTCAAAATATTCTGAAGGTGGTTCTCAACAGTCAGTTTCTACACAGCCTCCTTGTATCTACAGACAAGTCATGGTACTTAGCCTCAGTGTCAGGAAAAATTTCCGGGCATGTTCAGTTTCCTAGAAGCCAAAATATGCTGACTTTTGGCTGTCCAGATATGTGTGTGTCCTGCTTGTGTTCATGAGGGTAGGCAGAAAACACAAGGTTACTAAGATTATTTCTGACTGAAAACATAAACAGGTTAGAATGTATGATAAAAATAAAATTAAAAATTCTTTAAACACTGAAAGTGTGATTGAAATCAGGGTTTCCAAAAGCTGAATCTCTAGTCATAACAAGCTAATTGCTTGACTTAGTCCTCATGGCAGTCTGGAGGGATGCAGTCAGAGAAATATCCATAATAAAAGAAGTAAATCAGAAATATAGGTTGGAAATGGTCTGGAGAGGAACTATTTATCCCATGTTCACAAGAACATCTTGAAATAAGAGCTAGAATGAATAATTTCATTTAGAGGGTTAAGGTTAGATGGAGAGAACACATACTTCAGTCAGAATAAAGGGTAATTTTTTGTACTGTGTAAGTGTTGCATTTCTGTGCCTACAGGTTTGTACTATTGTCAGCGACATAAAATGAAAAAATTTAAAAAAAACCCACAAGAAACCATAATACAGATTCTTAGAAAGATAAATTAAATTCTCTTTACTTTAAAACTTTTAAATGAAACATCATCCTACCTATTTTTTTCTTTTGCAGGGTCTTCTCAGACACAAAAAATATAAATTATAAATTATCTAACAAAAAACATGTTTGCTTCACTGTATATTGCTTAGCTCAGGAGGTCTCTGATTCTGATTAAAATATGGAAGTGCATTATTACTGAAATTAATTCCAACTCATCACAAGTTTAAAAGAGCAGTGTCATCCTTGTCTCTTTGGAGTCTTTCAGTCTGTAGCTAGATCTCAGGGATGGTGTTGAACCTAAAACAAACCTTTCTCCATCTTGATTGGATCTTTCAGATGCTATTGAAGTATCTATTATCAGAAAGTAAAAATTAGCAACATTTTCTAGATTTAATGAAGTTGAAAAGACACAATATGAGATAAAAAAGGTAAGGTCAGGTGTCTGGAAAAATTAATTGAATTATAAAATGGTTTAGGTAGGGTACTTTCAAAGATCATCTCATTCTTAACCCCCCTGCCATGGGCAGGGACACCTCCCACTAGACCACATTGCTCCAAGCCCCATCCAGCCTGGCCTGGAACACTTACAGGAATGGGTCATTGTGGCAGGACTGTCCTCCCCCTCTCTGCCACAGGCGGTTGGTGTAGATGCGGACGAGATAACCCAGGGGCTGATCGGACCAGCAAGGGGTCATCTCTGGCACCAAAAGGGCTCAAGCCCCAGCTAAGAATCAACATCTTCATCTGGAGAGCAGATGTGGGAAGAGAGGAAAGAAATACTCTTGACTGAGAGACACGGTTATACAAACTCTAAAAGACACACCAGTTATCACAGAGGCAGAAGCCCTCTACACACGCACCCCCTGGAAGAGTGGGGGACTTCTCCCCGGAGCTGGGACGCAGATTCCGCAGTTACTTTCCTGGGAATTGAGGGAAAGGGTCTCGATGTGTGCCCCATCAACAATTGGATGGCAAGATACATTGAATCCTAAGTTCTATTATTTCTTTCCTAGCTGTAAAATTATGGTACCTTTAACCCCGCGCTGTAAATACCTACGAGTAGTTTCTTTTGACCCTTATTCCTGTGTAGCACATAGTTTGTTTTAAGTCTTACCTCTGTTAGTATTACGTCTATTAAATAAATAATTCCTTCTATAATAGACCCAATCAGCCATTATTAAAGAACTTGAGAACAAAAGTGGGCTTTGGGGTGCTGGCCACCTCAATAAAGCTCCTGCGTGCTGCCCGAGGCCTGGGCAAAAGGCAGGAACTTATCTAAAGCCCCACATCCATTCATAACAGTCATCCAAAACTTCCCTGGGCAACCTGTACCAGCATAGCACCACCCTCACAGTAAAATTTACAATGAGGAATAGATGCTTGACAAGAGATTACAAACCTTAATCTAATACAGGTTCCTGCTGTGGCATATTTACCGGGTACCTAAACAGATCTTTTCCAAATAATGATTTGCAGCCTTGTGACATTTTCCTTCTTTCCATTCCCATTCCCCTTAAATCATCTCTCTAAATTTTCACTCTGGATTTATCTCAGTGTCTCTCAGAAATCTGATAGGTTATAGCTACACACTGAATAGAGGAAGCATTGATTTGAAAGGAAAAGTAATTTCTTAGAACTTGTACTCTGTAAGAATTTTGTTTCTGACAAGAGTTTAAAAATTGATACGTACTCAATGGAAATTGCTGTTACGAAAAGAATGAAAGATTCTAGCAATAGTTTGTTGTTGGTATCTTAATTATGTTTTTTGTATTTTGAAAACAAAGATTTTGAACACATAAACTAGAGCTAGCTGAAATGCTTTTTGATTCAAACCCTATTCAACAGAATTGAGCACTAAATATAAACTCATTTGCTCTTTTATTTTTTTTTTTAAATTATATATCTTTCTTTAAAAAAAATTAAAAATCACTCCAAAAGGCTAACAGGTGAAAAATGTTGATTTCTCAAGACCTGAAATAGTTTTGATTTTCCCTACTATATCTCAGGGAAATCACCATTCAAGCCATCAGTCTAATAGGATTATTGCCTGCAAAGTGTCTACCAGTCCCATACCTAGCAAGAAATGTAATTCATCTTCTGACTGCCTCTTGATCTTTTCCATACCATTCCTGCAGCCTCTGTTGGAGGCTTTCACCTCATTGAGTCCCATGGGAATTTATTTATTTATTTAATTTATTCTATTATTCTGTCAGAGCTACCATAATACTGTACTGTAAATGCTCACTTATTATAAACCCCACTGAATTAACATTATTTGCCAAATTGATGTACTTTCAGTTTGTCCTGTGTGTTCACTATAATGGTTTGAGTGTGGAAATAAGATTTGTTGGGATCTTTTTTCATGACCCTCAGTCCTGAATTTGTAGTCAAATGTTTCACTCTGAAACTCTGTTTCACAGCTACTTTAGCGAATACTGAGTATTAACAAAATTTGTAGATGACTCCTGTAATTTTCATCCCTTTCGTTTTAAGTGAAGCTATCCTCACCATGTAAGTTGGATAAAAGATTATTTGGGTTTTTTTCAGGTAAATAGTCTGAATTTCCTGAAATAGGTGTCAGAAGACAGATGAAAACTATACAAAACTTTTTGTGTGAAACAAACAAAAACCCCAAAACCAACCAAAAAACCCCCAAACACCCAACCAAACAACAAAAAACCCCAACCAACAAAGCAACGACAACAACTAAAAAGAAACAAACAAAAACCAATAACATAAAAGAAACCAACAAAAAAACCCAAACAAACCATCTGTTAACACAAGATTTACAAGTGAACCACGCATGGAAAAACATGGCTTGCTTGTAACTTGTGAATTGCATGTTTGCAAATAAAGCATTTGAAGGCATCAAGTCCATGACAAAATTGACAATGTGCCCTTGTTAATGTTCATGGTCCTAAAGGTAAACTCAGTCTAGGAAAATAAGCCTGTGGACAGGCTCACAATAAGGGAGAGTGGAGAGCTGGGCAGACAGATTTTATTTTCTTTTTTTTTATAGGTCAGATTATAATATTGGCCTTTATATTAGAAATTCCTGAGGTCATTGACAATCTGGGGCAGATTTTAACTCATGCTGAAAGGTTTAACATCTCAGAGCCACTTCCCTGGGCCTCACTACTTTTAGCTTTTTAGCATTCAGACTTTGGTTTCTACCTAGTTACCTCATGTTTTCATCTTTGTTTATTAGCATTGCAAATGTGTTCATAGTACAAAGCTCACTATTCCTTAGACTGTGTTTCATGATTGTCTCTAAGGTATCTATAATTATGTGAAAACAAACTTCTTCTAACAATTCTTGTTTCCAGAACATACAACATTTTTTGAAACAGAAGGTTCCAAAGGGACTAATGTTTTTTTGAATGATTTTTGCATTACACATTTTACAACATACCTTGTTTTGTGTTGCCGAAAGATAGGATTGTCTTCTCATTTAAAACATATATTTTTAAGACGTATGAATACATAAGGGAAAATCATAGTTTCTGCATAATTATCTGCTGTTTTAAGTTGTGTACAGGTCTAAGTTTTAAATACTATTGAAAGATTGTTTTCTATGGCATGTTGCCTGAAGTACATTTTATTTTGAATGCAGATTTAAATAAACATCTTGTTTTTTCCCCTGTAGTCTTTTAAGAAGCTGCCAGAGTTCCTAAAACAACAAAACAACAACTCTTCACCTCTCTCTAAGACTGTGAATATCTATGGAGCAGCCTGCAGTAAACATAAGCTGAAGCATTGGTATTATAAATGGAAAATTATTTGTTAAAAGGTCTGACTGAAATAAAGGTTCCTGACGTAAATGCTTTTTCTTATCTAAAAGTAAAAAAAAAACCAAAAAACCAACAAAATAAACCCCCTAAATGTCATTATGGATCCTATAAACAAAGAAAATATAACTGTAAGAAAAAAAATTACACATTGCATCTTCAAAAGAAAAATAACAGTATAAAAAAATCAGGTAGATGATTCTGACATACCCACTGTTGTTGTTACATTACCAGCCTACTTAGAAAAATATTGAAATATATAAAATATATATGGGAATTTGGTTTGGTAGATGATGCTTGCCTGCCTAGTCAGGGTCTGTTTAAAGGTATCTTGAAACCAGAATGTTGGGTCATTTTCTAAGAAACTAGATTAGAAATAGCAGCACCATCTCTGTCCCACTCATGTATCCTGCTCTTATCAGCAAAGCCTTGATTAAATAGTTTTTGGGTTTTTTTAAACTAGTCAGGAAAATGAAGCAACTTATATTTTTGAGAGCTGATCCAAAATCCAGTGAAGCCTCTAAAAAGAATTAAGTGATCTTTGGTTGAGGCAATAGATGTTAGTATGGCTGGTTCACTGACTCATCCAGTCTATCTAATGCTCCAGACTAATCTTACTTGGCTTACTGTCTGTTTTGCTTCCTAATGGTTGGACTTTGCATAATTACAGCTGAAGGTAATCATAATGACAAATCATGACATTACTCGAAAGTCTTGAACTGAGCTTTGTAATTTAGTAAAAATAAAGAAGAAACATAAGATTCAGTTCATATACTCTATGGTTTCCAGAGGGGCAACCGGGAGGAACAGAATAAGATTATTTTCATAATTCCATTGCTTATGTGCTCACACTAACCAGGCCTTACAGTAGTGGCCACTGCAATCAGACTGAGGATTTTTATTTGTTTTGGTTTTTTTTTTTTCAATAATTTGGTGATAAGCTGTCCATAGAATAACAGAATGAATGTGAGAGAAAGGCATCTCTGCAAACGTAGCAAGATCAGCCAGGTTGCTCAGGGCAAATACAGTGATGGAGATTCCACATTGTCTCTGAGCAACCTGTACCAGTGCTGAAAATTTTCACCAAGGTAAAAAAAATAATAAAGAGAACTTTTAATCATAATTAACTGGTATTTTTGGTATTACAAATTGTACCCTTTCTCTCTTGTCCACTATCATGGCACTACTGAGAAGGTTGTGGCTTCAACTTCTTTATTGCTTCCCATCAGTATCTCTTCACATGTTTACATTCCTTCTGAGCCTTCTT
Organism: Notiomystis cincta; assembly: GCA_013398075.1. NCBI lineage: Eukaryota > Metazoa > Chordata > Aves > Passeriformes > Notiomystidae > Notiomystis > Notiomystis cincta. The sequence goes on from VZRX01014468.1 coordinate 134,578, forward strand.
TTCCTCAGGTTTAACAACCCTAGTTCTCTCAGTCTCTTAACATACAAGAAAAGCTTCCATCTCTAAATCATCTTTGTTCCTCCCTGCTGTACTTCATCCCATATATCTGCATCTGTCTTGCACAGGGGAGCTCAGAAAGGGACACAGAACTCCAGGTGTGTCTTACCAGGACCTCTAGCATGGGGGAAGAAATGTCTCACTCAACGTGCTGTCACTTTTCTGCCTCATACACTCCAGGAAGCTGATGTCATTGCCACAAATGGACACTGACAGCTCAAGGTCAAGTTCTTGTTCACCAGGACACTCAGGTCCATCTCTGACAAGCTGCTTTAGAGCTGGTTGGTTCTCATCTTGTGCCAGTTCTGGAGGATCATCATCCTTGTGGCCAGGATTTAACATTTTCCCTTCAGTGAACCTGAGGTTTGTGTCAGGCTATTTCTCTAACTGCCAGGTCCTTGTGACTGACAGTGCAACCATCTAGTTCATCAACCACTTCTCCCAACTTTTTGCCAAGTAATTGTGCTCTTATCAACACAACTGTTTAAGAAGATTCAAGTATTTTTGTGTTGTAGGGCATAGAAGTGCTCAGAAAAACATTTTGCATGTTATCTGGATTGCACGAATCATAAATTTTCAAGATCTATCCGCCAGGTTTAAGAAGCAAGACTCATGACACTTTTTCAATGCATACACTGCTCTGATCACAATTCATACTGGTTTGAGGGAATATATATCACTTCAATGAGTTGACAGATTTCTTAATATGTACTTCTTAGGAACAAAAAATTCTGTAAGATAAATATCTCTATAAACCTACCATTATGAATGTGCACTAACGTATACAGCAGGATGAATACATTAACAAAAATCTGTCACTTGTATCCCTCTATCTCTTTTTTCACTTTGCTTTTTAGCATGGCAAGGCAACCAGATTGAATAACCCTGTAACTCTGTTCCCTTCTGTGATCTTTACTCTGTGTCTTTTATTTTCACATGTAGTCTACTTGAAAATACTCATAATTATAGTGTTACAAGAATATGTCTTCTTTTGAAAATGTGTTGTATTATGAAAAAGCTTGGTAATGTATAACAAGAAAGGTTGAGTGTTGTGGTAAGTAAAAAACTCTTGTCAATATTGATGACATTAGCCGCAGCCCTTTTTCTCTGAACATTTTTGATTATGCTTATTTGAAGAGCAGTCAAGATACAGAATATCGAAACTTGGTCTTAGCTCCACTGATTTAAATGCAGAGTAACTGTACCGTGTTTAAGTGCTCTTAATGAAATAGCTGAATTTTAATATGGTTTCCAAGTACAAAAAATGTGTTTCACTGGCAACCTGTAAGGGTCTTTTTCCTTCATGCTCTTTTGATTCATTTCTTCAAAGTATGCTTATTTATGCATTCTTTTATAAATGGAATCACAGCTCATTTTGTATTTCTCACTGGGATATTATTTAAGCATAAGTCAAGCTCCGCCATGTGCAGTCAGATGGTTTAATAGAAAAGATTACTTAAATACCAAAAGAACTGATTGAAACAAAGCCCTGGTGAATTCTTCAGTAAATATTTTTACAATATTAAACATACCTTATAATGCTTTGTTAATAACTGTAGACATTGATGGACTCTGGGACAGATTAGGTTCAGCAATGCAGGCTGAAAACTGTGGACAAAATAAATTCCTGAGCCCTGATGTCTGTTTACATACACAAGAGCTTTTATTCTCTTGTTCATTCATTGTCAGGATCTGGAATATCGTGTCATTTTTTTATTCCTTCCTGAACATGGGAATGTCTCCTTTTCCAGGGGATGAACCTAATTCCAAGCTCACTTGCTAGCACATTCAGAGAATTGCAAAGTTGCCCTACCAGTTTGGACTTTAGGGAAGAGCAGAAGTCATACTGTGGCATGTGACACAAGATGACTGGTAAGAACACAGCTACAGAGCAAGCTGGTACAGGATGTGCAAGTACTTCACTTGGTTTCCAAAGTACTCTCATCTGGTAACAAAATATGCTGCCAGCTCAGAAGGAAATCCTTGGGCAGGGATATCCATGCTGATTTTGGTGCTGATGAATGCAGTTTTCAGAACACATGATCTGTTGAGCCTTTTGCTGGAAAATTTCTCCAAAAATACCCTTAACTCTTTATGTTTCGAGATTTCTTTTCAAATCTTCTATTATCTTTTATGTACAGAAATTACTATGGGCAACCTAGAAAAGAAAATTACTGTTTTAACCAAGAAGAAAACACGTACACACTGGGGACGTTGGCTGAAGTACAGCTGATTATTGCTAAAGAGTTTGGATGAAATCTCATGAAAATGTTGTGTTCCAAAAAATTATAGGAGGAGAAAAAAATTATTTTCTTTCTAATGATATTTTTCTGATGGTTATTTTTATGATGATACAAACTTATAGCTCACGCAGTCCCCTACCTTCTGTACAAATAGAACTTTAACTTAGCTTAGGAAAAGCTGGGTCTATAAAATCTGCTTGGCATGAATGAGAAAACTATGAATGTATACTTGTATACATATTATAATACTATCTGCAAGGACTACCTCAATGTTTTTGAACAAGTTAATAGAGGGGTAAAACTTTAATGCTTTAAGTGAGAAAATTTGGATTTCTTATTTTTATTAGTACTGTAATATAAGAGATTGTCATGCTAATAGAACAACATTACTGCAATAATTAGAACTGATATAAACTTAATAAATATGAATAATTTGAAAAAAATAAAATTCTGTTCTCTTAGGTATTAGCCACATTTAGTTGCAAAATTTTGGAAAAGGAAGGAATGTGTACAGACAACAGATGGAAATAAATAAATAAATAAATAAATAAGATTTTTTGATGTTTCCCTCAAGACTAAATTTAATAAATCAGATTGTAAATACAAATGTAGTTAGCAGAGTTATAGTGATTTGTTTTCCTATTTTTCCCTATTTTATGTCTTTATTGGATGCATCAGTTTTGATTTGATACAAAAGTACTTATAGATTGCTTACTGAAGTCACCCTTCGACTTCCTCTAATAACTCCCATGTACATAACTGGTTAGATACTAATTTTGCTAAGTATAAGTGCTTAATTGGCTTTATCTAATCTGGGTGTAATCAGACACTCAACAGAGCAGAGGATTATTTTAACCAAAAGATCTCCTAAAGAAGAGATTGTCTCTGCTTCAGCAGCAGTCTCATTAGGGTTGCCCTGGGAAAATTTCTTAGTGTGGAAATGGACTAGTTAGGCTAGAAAACCAAAGAAAACATCTTTTAAAAGCTTTCTTAAGAGAAAATTACTGTCCCTGAGCTGAAAACTGCAGTCACAGCCAAATAAACAGTTACAGAAGTCGCAGTCCCACTTCCTTCGTTTAACTTGTTGTTTAGTGGCTTGACTCAGGATAAACCTTATTTTCTCTCGTATACACTTCTGTAGAAAAATTTCCTCATTCTGGTAGAACCTTTTCCCATATTACTTGCAATGGTGGGGTTCTTTTAGGTTTTAACTTCTTAACACCTATGCTGTAAAATGAAAACTGCCAGATAGAGTGATATAGAGCTGTCTACTGACAGTACCAGGGACTGCACAATGTCAGTTTATGCAGGTCAGGGAACAAAGCTATTTCAGACATGTTAAACTGTTACAACTGTCTTCACACTGTCCTCTTTTAATGCAAGAATCATCTTCATTGCATGTAGAATTGAAAAAAAAAAGAGATGGAAAGGCAATGGACTGAAAAATCATACTACTTTTGTTAAACGGAAACCCATTGAACATAACACACCAGGAACACAAAAATGGGCAAAAAGCAGTTCGGGAGCAATGCATATTTCTTGTTTTGTGAGAAAAAGAAGAAAATTTGGATTTGACAATACAATTCCAGGTTCAGTTGTGAACCTCCCAAAGCCTTCAGCTCTGATAATCAACTCAATGCTTCTCTAGTTCTCCAACATGTAAGACTAGGACTTCTGAACGCAAAACTACAGCCCTGATGATGCTTGAAAAGGATAACTGGATCTACTTTATTCCCTATCTCAGAAGAATGCTGTGCTAGTATTGCCCATTTACCCTGAGTATCCACCTCCTTGACTTAAGAGAAGAGGGAATGAAATTTCAAAATCGCGAAATACTTTTTTCTACCATTCACAGGCTGGTTCAGTTTGTTAAGCTCTGAATACTGAAAAATGAACACACCCCCTAGATGAGTCCCTGGAATATTAAATGTATAAAAATAAATAGAACTACTTATTTGTTTAAAAGCTGTTTATCTCATACAATCATGCAGAGCTCCAAGAAACTAGGAGAATGGTGTGAGAGAAGGGAGGAATGTCCCATCAAAACAAGAGCAGAAATTTGTATATTTGTGAGTTCTGTTTTACTGTCTGGAATGGTAAGTCACTGCAAAAGAGTCTAAGAATAAGACATATATATGATGATGTTTTCACAGTATATTTCCCTAGTGATTTGAAATAACCTACAACTTGCAGAGTTTTTGAGCTAGCGCCATCTTTTGTTTGTTAGATGTGGAGTGATTAATTTTCTTGTGAATTTAATTGCTTTTTCAACTTTTTTTCAACACTAAGTACTGACAGAGGTTTCTACAGTACTGAGTTGCACAGCTATACTCTAGATTTTGTAATGGTGTATCTGTTTTTCTTTAACTTGGCTACTGAGTAAAATCACCTAGATTTAGTTACTTTACACCCACATTTATCGATTCATTATGATGTCATGATACTCTATCATGCATATACTCCATGGGATCATCCAATCTGGAGGACTATGGTCAGTTTAGTCTATTTTGACTATTCACTGTTTACAAATGAAAGCTATTTCATACTTGGGATTGACTCAATCCCCTTTAGCTTTATCAGAATTTACAAGGAGACATGAAGCATCTGCAATATCTGCGGCACAAATGAGTTCAGTAAGGCACAAGCAACCAGGGAATTTTATTGTAATAGAAAACAGAAGTTTCAGACACTGGCAGATGCATAAATATAGATAATAATGTATAAAAATACACAAAACTATACAAGACATAAAAGTTGTGCAAGCAGATTAAATAGACTTCAAAATGCATCATGTAGCTCCTATGTTTTCTAATTCCAGCTAGACCTTCTCATCTGCTCTGCACTGCAAATAGCTTACTCTTTTCCTTTGCACTTTCTTAAAACAGTTTATATGGGCTAGAACAGTTTATATGGGTTAGAACACCTTAGCTTGAAAACCAAATAATTTCTCTGTGATTATTCTTATTCAAATAAGGTAGAATTGAAGTCAATTTTTTTTTTTAAATTTCATTACCAATTTTAACTCTTAGAGGAAAATCTTGACTTTAACTCATTATTCATCTTGCAGGTTTATGGAATGAAATTCAAGAGGAACAGAAATATGTGTACTGCTTTGAATCTATTGCAAAATAATGTATTTTGCCTTTTTCTGTACTGCTCCCAACCAGAACATTGAGACATGGACACTCAATTTTGAGCCATGTGGTGAGGCACTTTATGAGATACTTGGGCTGTCTTGAAGCTCACTGTGAGAATTTACCACAGCTGATGCAGTCATATGAAATGTGCCATCTGTTTGAACTCAGAATGAACTCAGAACTCTTTACTAGATCTTTCACCCTTTGGGTGAAATCAGAGACATAAAACTTCAAAAGGACTTATAAATCATAACAGATTTAAATAAGACAGGAGGATTTTTAAACATGATTATCATGACAGGATTTAAGGACACATTTACAGCCTAAACCAGATATATCTCAAGAGCTAAATAAGATGAGGTAGCTGAAATCTTTCTATTTGGGATTTTTAACTTGATTTGTAGATCTCTCATTGAATTTGTCTGCCTTTGAGAAAGCAAAGAAATGACAGATGAGTCTGTGGATTTTTAAATGCTCTTTGGAATGAGTCAAATGTTTTAGAAATTATATAAACTAAATGTGATCTTTAAAATAAAAGTCTGTAAAATAAAACAGTCCTGCAGATTTTATTCTGAAGATTTATAAATCATATCTGAAGAAATTTTTACGAAAAGCATTCTCTGAAAATGCTTAATGTGTAAATGTTCCTATGTTTAAAACTATCTGCCTTGTTTCTACAACCATCTCTTAGTTTGAGACAAAAATAAGCCCTCTAAAAGATGATGCATTTCTAAAACATGTATGTATTCACTTCTGGTACAGCCCAAACTGTGAATGCCTGCTTCACTATAAGTGAAATTATGCATTAGGACACTAATTTCACTTAAAAATAATGTAATAATTGAAATGTTAGTATAGAGAGACGAAATAATCTCTGTCTGCTTCTGAAAACACTTCATGCTGCCATTGCTATGTGTGCTTGTAGACCTTGCACACAACACATGAATGATTCTGTGATTCTAAGGCTCAGCAGAGCTATGATGAAATGGGTGGCCCAAGGAGAGTTTATGTCACCATGCATTAATTCTATTTAATCTGGTGTGGCACTCTGGTCAAATGACTTTCTTGGTATCCCTGTTTTTCTTCTCATTTTTTATTTCTTTCATTGATTTGAAGAAAAAGTCTCTCATTTCTTAGGGCAGAGACTGTCTTTCATGCACATCTTGTCAGGACAGAGACGTTCACACTCAAACCAAGAATCAACAGTAGTATTAAACATTTTGCCTTCTACTGAACTATGAAATGGGTCATAATCTTTGGCTGAGGAATTATCCTGCTACAGATAAACTCACTTTCTGCAACAGCAGATAATTCTTATCTTGAAAAAGTTGTGATGTCAGCCAATATTATCTTTATCACACTTCAAAAATAGGAGATAGCAGAAAGAAAGTAATTTTAAAAACAAATAAACAACTTCAAAAGCATAACAACAGCTTGAAAGAGTAATTGTGGGGCTCTACAGTCAATATTGCTTCTGTGTATCTCAGCTGGTTGATTAACTGGCTAGAGTACTTTTAGCTACTTCTGACATTTTATATTTACAAATATTTTTCTTTCCTGGTGTATTTGGCATTTCTTCATTTGTGTTTCAAATATTTTTTTCTTACTGAGATACTAATTTAGCAAAATAATTAATTCTAGACAAAGAATTAAGCAGAATATTAACTTTTAGCTTTGTTAATAAGGAAAAAAAATGCTTCTGTGAAGCTGTTTGGAAGAAGAACTGAGTGGGAAATAGTTTCAAACAATGATCCCTAACTGTAGCGAGTTAGTCTGGGCTTGGAGTAAAACCCAAACCTTTCAGGGCTGGCAGCAGATATACAGAAATAATCTTGAAACCAGTGGTGTGGACTCCCATGTTGGAGGTATCAGATATGCATTCAAATCCTTGCTTAAAAGAAAAGGAAGAAAAGGAAAAAAGAAAAAGAATAAAAAAGAAAAAAAATTGGTTTCAATTGACTTTCATTACAAGCAGAATTTTAGACTTTTTATAAAGCCTAAACTAATATGACTTAGGAAAATCATAATAAAATTAGTACTTACTCCCAGGCAAGTATTCTATTTCATATTTAATTAGCATAAAACAACATTGCCCATCAACAGAAACCCAAATATTAACCTCTTTATCTATATTTGGATTGAGACAGGTAGAGTGGATGAATTCATGTCTAAAGAACTGGTCCTTAAAATGCACCAGGACACACAGAAATCCCAGCCAAGCAGTGCTTGGAGAAAGAGCATCCTCCAAGTGCAAGTAGATGATCATTGCCTGTGCATTTTATTGGCAGATATTTTGTGATTGCTTCTTGCTCAGCTTTTCCCAAATTTCTGATTTGTAAACCATTTCACAGTCAATATCTCACCCAAAAAATATACAAAAAGAAAAAATTTTAGTAGATAAGTCATGTTTACTATAAAGAGCAACAATGACACAATCCGTGAAAAAATTCCAAGTGGTTGACTTCTTTACGTGAGGAAATTATATGCACAAAACTCCACAATAAAGTAGACAAAAGAATGTCATGGTCAATCTACAATGATTGTAGCAGCCAGTGGCCATTGAGAGATAATTTTCTACAAAATTGTTTTCTGATCTCTTAGTCCTAATCCTCAAAGGAGAATGAGAAATAACTCAAAAAGAGCAACTTGAGACCAAATAATCATAACTTTGATACTAAACATAATGAAATGAATAATTATGTTTGTAGATGCATCACGTATTACAACTTTGCCATATTCCTCCCTGCTAGGTATTGTCTTTTACAGAAATACTAATTTCCCTTTTTGTTAAAGCAGGGTCTGTGTCATGGAGATGATTGTTTCAAGCTGTAGAATAAAGCATTTGCAGAACACCGTCACACTGAAAGTGTGATTGTCGTGTTAGGGGTTGAAATTTTGGAGGCTATGGTAATCAAAGAAAATGAAAAGGTGTGTAGGAGTCTAGATATATTTTGAAAGCTAATATGGAAACGTCAAAGAGTTTGAGGTTGGGTTTCTTTTGTGTTTTGGGCTTTTTTTAATGGCCTGTGACAAGTAACATTAGCTTAATCCGGTGACATGGGAAGTGGGTACAGTTCAGTGGCAATATCCACAGAGAAAGAAGAAATGTCTCTTGGTGACTGATGTTCTGCACTGGCTTGTGAAGCACAGCTGGTGTGTTTAGCACTTTGGTTTGCTGGCTTGAAGAGTCGTGACTGTCCTAATGCCCCAGGTTTGTCTGCTGCAGAGCTGAGCCCTTTAGAGATTCCCATTGCAGGCACACACAATACAGCAGAGCAATGAGCTGTGAGGTCCATTTTTCTAATGGAGCAAGTGGTCCTGCAGTGGGGACTGTCCAGTGGCTGGCACCAAACTACACTTCCAAATGTAGATGTAGTTGAGTGTGAATCTTAGTGATAACAGCTTGCTGAAATCCAACTTGTGGACTTCTGTTTCATATATTTAATCTCCTCCTTTCAAATAACGTCAAAGTGCAGCAAAGTGAATTCAATAAAAAAATATTTAATTTTTGCAAAGTCTGGTGGCCCTGCTCTTTCATTACAGGCAGTATGAAGTGTAATAAAATAATTAGAAAAATCTGTCAGGTGTTTCAGAAATGTTTTGTACAATTTTTGCTAAGGTCTGATTTGGAAAACTACATTAAAAAATGTTAGTAAATAGTAACGAAATGCTAAATACACATGGTGTATTGAAATCTCTTTTATTTTTAAATTTCCAAATTGCTTTCTAACTACTGTAAGTTTTCAAAAATACTGGCAACTCATCTTACAGAAAATGTAAACACCCAACTACTTCTCACAGGTTACTGTGTAGACCTTCAGATAGTATCTCCAGACCAACCCATTGAATCAGTCTTCCTTACACTTCTGTAGAATAAAATAAAACTCTCTTCTTCCTTTTACAGAATGGAAAAGAAAGAAGCTGGAGCTATTTGTCTAAAAGCACACATCTTTTGCCAATGAGGAAATGTTTAATATGGAAGGAAAGCTTTTTTTCTCTGACAGGGCAGCAGACACCTTAAATTAAATAAAGAAACTAAAAAAGAATGCATGTGGATATCAGAGAGAAAATGAAACAAGAAAAATATGCAACCTTTAAATAAAAATATTTAAGAATAGGAAATACCATTAAATAAGAAAAGTACCCTTGAGCTTGTCATCAGGGCTACACCTCAGACATGCAAAGAGAAGTGAATAACTATAGAACTGTGATAAATTATGACAGCTGCAAACTCTGTCTTGGTTTCTTTTTTCAGCATAAGAAGTCTTTGTTACAACTGAATGCATTAGAACCCAAATGAACTTGTATGAATTGGCATGACCTTACTGGTGTCAAAGCATGATGTTACTGGCATCAAACAAAATTCAAGGGCAAGTACAATCTACTCAGTAAATTATGTGATTATCTGTTCCACCTAGCATTACTGCTAAATGGTTAGATGAGCAGTAAATTGAAAGGTAGTCTTTCTCATAATCTTGAAAGTACAAAATATCTTGCTGGTGATTGTTAATCAACAAATTAGGTAATTCTCAATCAGATATAAACCCATGACATTGCAGCCTCATATCACAGTCTTCTGCTTTAAAAACACTTTTAAAAGCATTGTGGGAATCAGCATTATTCTGAATTTCTGTTATTAATTTCAGTCAGACTCAAAATAACTCATATGAAGAGCTATATGGCAGAACCTCTTTTAGTCCACCACAGGAAGAAGAATCACATTGGTTAACAAAAAGGAAAGTAACAAAAGATATCTCTAAATTGTGACCCCATACACTACCAGTAAAGTTCTTAAACACAAAAGATTAAAAAAAATCAGTTTAATATCTCCAATAGTTATTTTTCACTGTAGAACAAGTTTTTTTCTCTCTTAATCCATCATAATAATTATTATCATTATCCATGTACATTATGAGAAGCACCCTGCTGATCAACATAAGTTCCATCTCTATTATTTTCAGTGTAGAGAAGTAGCAAAACAAGGATGTTTTTCTTCTCAGAGAGCTCATAATATGAGTGACAGAAACTAAATCTATACCAATAAATTTAAAAGAATCAAGAAATATTCCCAGGCATTGGATTTCAGTTGTTTATGCTGTGAAATTGTCAGAATGGTTTTAAACATGTTTCTGGACAGGTCCAGGCAGCACTCTTCGAAATGAACCTGGAGCATGTATCAGGAGGTAGTATGAACCAGAGGCAATTCCCAGTCTCCATTTTGGATTCTGACACCCTTCACAAATCATTAACACAACATTCACCACGCCGAGGAACTATGCACAATCCAGCCTCTGCTCCCCTCCCAAGACCTGCAGAGTCAGATGGGCCAAAAACGCCTCATTGAAGTCTCTACCATTCAGTGACCTACACGCATCCAAGAGAACATTTTCACTTTTTGCAGTTGAAATCTAGGGCAATAAAGTATCATTTTTTTCTATTGTTCCAAATGATTAACTTTCAGATTGATATCAAAATTCTCAGTTTGTCCACGAAGTAGAAAATTCTCGTTGTTACCACATCCTTTCCTCTTCACATGGGCACAACAGGAACAAGGCTTCATGGGCTCTACCAAAGTCATGTTTTGCAGGGGCCTAACAGTGCAGGAGAGCCAGGCATCCACAGGCATCCTCCAGGGTGCTGTATTCAGGTCTCTGGAGTTCACAATTAGAAGGACATTCATCTAGTATTTTCCATTCTTAAGATCCACTGTTTTACTTAGATTGCTGTTTTACCTAGACAATTGCACTTCTCCCCATTCCTCTGATCAAGCTCATTTTCCAGCTTAGAAGTCTAATTTTCAAAGATATTTCTGTACTGGCAGTGCACTAGTGTAATTAAACATGAGTATTTCTGCAACGTTATGATCCATTTCCTTGTGAATTGTCCTGTAAAACTCGCTAGGCTCCTTCATGCTCTAAAACTGAAGAAACTTTAAAAGTATTTTTTGTGAACAAGGAGAAAGAGGAGAAACCTTGTAGCCTGTATCTAAATATAGCTCAAAATACTTGATGGGGAAGAAGGTTAAAAAATTTGTTACACTTGCTATGTTTTTAGTGGTTTTTTTTTGTTTTCTCACTCCACTTAGTATGGCATGCTCTCTTTGGGATTCCCTGCTTTACAGAGCAAGCTTCTTCCTTTCTATTTGATCACTCAAGCCAGTGACGGTTTTAACACTTAAAAAGTGAGTAATCTCCATAGATGAGATATAGACAAAAGGACACATCCTGAAGTTGCTAACCTAAAATCCAATTGCATGATTAATATAAAATAATGCATATTCCTTAGCATTAGAGACACAAGAAGGGATTTAACTTTTTAAACTGTAATGAGATGAAATTTCATTCTCATCTGCCATTTCCTAGTTATAACAGTTAATAGAGGGAAAACCAATTTAATTAAATTTCAAGAAAGGCTAATCCAATAATGTTGTGAAGTGGATTTACCTTGACTCCCTGTCAGAAATCTGCTCCCAGACTGTCCCTCTGAAATAAATCTGATGTTAACTTTTCTACAAATTCTCTTACTGGATTCATGCAGGATTCAGACTGGACGGTCTGATTCATCAATTATTGTAGAGAAGCATCTGTGACTTTAGAAGGACATGTGGCTATGAAGACTCTTTTGCTGACAAGGAATGACCCTTGCAAAGGCGCAAAAGTGGCTTAAGTGGCACACTATTTCCAGCCCTGAAAATTACAGTGACTCTGTGACCTTTACAGGCACTGAACTTGTATGTCTAGGCAGACCTATGCAAGTCTCTATATGGTCCTTTTGTTCTCAGAATTGAGTTGCATCACTCTGTGATATCTGCAACATTTTACACAAATAGTTTTGGTGTGTCTGGAAAGAATTTCTCTACAGGTAAGACTTTCTATTTTCAGAACCTAAAGTCCACTTATATGGATCTGTTGGAGTGGGTCCAGAGGAGCCCATGGGGATGCTCAGAGTGCTGAAGAACCTCTGCCATGGAGACAGGTTGAGAGATTTGGAGGTGTTCAACCTGGAGACAAGAAAGCTGCAGCGGCATGTTAGAGGCCCTTCTAGTACCTAAGGGAGATCCAAGAATGCTGGAGAGGGACTTTGATCAAGGCATCGAGTGACTAGACAAGGGGAAATGGCTTCAAACAGAAAGAGAGTAGATTTTGGTTACATATTAGGAATAAATTTTTAACTTGAAGGTGGTGAGGCACTGGAACAGTTTATCCACAGGAGGTGTGGAGTCTCTGGAAGGTTTAAGGCCAGGCTGGAGCAACCTGGTCTAGTGGAAGGTGTCCTTGTCCATGGCATGAATTTGGAATGAGATAACCTTTAAGATCCCTTCCAATCCAAACCATTCTGTGATTGTATGATTCTGTATAGAATCAATATACAATAGTTTTCAAAATTCAGTCTTTGCAAACTCGACATGGAAATAACATAGCTGGTTCTTCTGGTATTAAAAAAAACATGTGCTCCTCCTCTGACCTACTGTGAATGCCACAATACCCAAATGAGAAGAAATAACTAGCAGGTAGTTTTGGAGGCATCTGTGTGAGGACAATGGTTTAACACTGGTTTTTAGTATTGGCTGGTATGTTAAACCATGAGGAGAATGAGAAAAAAAATTATATCGAATCACTGAAAATGTGTGAGTAGAGCAACAACAGTTCCCCACTGATAGGTTACAAAGACATAGGAGATGCTGATCTTACTAAAAAGACCTGCAAAAGAAAAGACAGAGAGGAGAAAGAGAGAGAGATAAAAGAGAGAGAAGTAAAATAAATTTGGAGAATGTACTGAGAACTTATCCCAGTTACCATGCTGCTCACAAAGAGAGAGATTTATCTGAAACTGCAAAAGAAACCTTGGAGGGAAGGAAACAGAATATGCTTGTTTGCCACGTACATTTTTAAAGGACATTATATATATATATATTTATTTTTTTTTAGAGAAACCTAAGGCAGAGATTCATATAAGATTAAGGTCTACAAATGGTGGCATATTATCTGAAGGCCTTCATTCACAGTAAATTAGAAAAATAATTTAGGGTTGTATTAGATCNACCATGAGGAGAATGAGAAAAAAAATTATATCGAATCACTGAAAATGTGTGAGTAGAGCAACAACAGTTCCCCACTGATAGGTTACAAAGACATAGGAGATGCTGATCTTACTAAAAAGACCTGCAAAAGAAAAGACAGAGAGGAGAAAGAGAGAGAGATAAAAGAGAGAGAAGTAAAATAAATTTGGAGAATGTACTGAGAACTTATCCCAGTTACCATGCTGCTCACAAAGAGAGAGATTTATCTGAAACTGCAAAAGAAACCTTGGAGGGAAGGAAACAGAATATGCTTGTTTGCCACGTACATTTTTAAAGGACATTATATATATATATATTTATTTTTTTTTAGAGAAACCTAAGGCAGAGATTCATATAAGATTAAGGTCTACAAATGGTGGCATATTATCTGAAGGCCTTCATTCACAGTAAATTAGAAAAATAATTTAGGGTTGTATTAGATCACCTGAAACAGCAACTATGAAAACATTTTCTAAGTTATATGGCATGGCTCATTTACATCCAGGAGTTCCATTTATGATACCAATATTCTGTAAATCTGAAGCACTTAGATTCTGGAAAAGAGACTTTAGAAAACAATAAAATAAAATAAAATANTAATATATAAAATATGAAAGACACTGTATATTCAGTCAACCTGAACTGCCAGGCTTAATGATCACAGTTCAAGGAAACAGGATGCAAAGAAGTGCATCAGGAAACTAAAGAAAACTGTTCCCAAAATGTTCCACAGGAAAATGGGCACAACCATGACTGGAGACAACTCAAGGTGCCAGTAGCTGGTGCACCCAAAGGAGTGTTGAACACCGCCTTGTGCGCAAAGTACTCCCTTAGAAGAATCCATCTTCAGCCTACAGGATCATAGGATGGTTTGGGTTGGAAGGGACTTTAAAGACCATCTCATTCCCATGCCCCTGCCATGGTAAAGGACACCTTCCACTACAGAAGGTTGCTCAGGGCTTGATCTGGCCTTGAGCACTTCCAGAGATCGCTTACTGAGCCTTTATTTTTTTTAAAAAATGAACCATGTATGAGTGGTATGTTCTCTCTTTTTGAATAAGAAGATGTAATATGATTTTTTTTATTCCTTCCTTTGTTGATTAGGTTGTAAGAAATATTTCTGTAGTGATTTTCAGATTATTCACAACTGCATAACAGATCTTCCAGATGCATAAAAGGATCTATTTGCAGCTTGAGATGTAAAAAGCAGATTCCAGGAAGAGCTGGTAAGATTCAAAATCTCTGTAACAGGAAATACGGGGAACATCAACACAGAGGTAAACTAACAGCATTTTTCTTTGCACTACTGAGCAGTACATAGAAATCTGTATGCATAGAAATTCCATATAGAAATATGTGTCCTGTAGAGTTCTGATTATAAACCCCTCTGAAATGTTTAAAAGTCACAGTGTTTCGATACATTATCTTTCACATTTTGTGAATAAGCTCCTTTGCACAAAGTACTTTTCCAAAGGGAAAAAAAAAAAGTCAGGATAGACGATAGGAGGACACAGGGATTTTTCTCTAAATCACTTATCTTTGGCTTCTATTAAAAAGAGATGCTAAATTTCATATGACCATGTAATGTCTTCTGCTGAATAACAGACTTTTTTCGACCTGGAGACTTTAATGATGAGTTTAAGGATTTGTTTCATTGAAACAAAGCACCTTGTTTCCCTGAAACCTTTTCTTGAACTGACATCCCCTTATTCAATAATGCTTTTATAGATTCATGGCAATAAATATTTTTATCCTGTGTGGACAACCCTGAAAATCATCGAGTTTTAGAGTAATATAGATTAATGCTTTATATTGACTTTTATTTGTGCATTCAAAACATATACTGTAAAGTTGTTGTTATCTATTTACTGAATTTATCTTTCATTGTACTGAAATGCTTTTTAGCTCATGTATACTGATGCTTGTACATTCTAAAAGATGATGGCAACCATAAGGTTGAAATACTGAAGACCATCAAAAAGCCAAATGTGAAATACTCATTTCTTCAAGCACTTAGAGCATACCAAACAAGCAAGAGAAAAGAAACCAGATGCATCTCTATGAATGAGACTTAAAACAGTACCAAAGCTTACAAACACAAGAAAATTTGGGTGCTGAAGGCAGATAAATTGTTTTTTAACTGAAACTATGTGTTTCAATGGAACAGATTGATTAGTAGAAAGCAGGATGATGTTTTAGCAATTTTTTTTAAGGCACATATCAGTTTTCAGAAAAGGTCCTTTAAGAAACAGGAAAATGATCTTACAAATCATAAAAACATTTCAGCATTACTGTAGATGAATGTTTTAATCATGTGCTTTTTGATGCCCTTTTTGGTATGTCATTTAAGTGCCTTCCTTTTGGTTTACCATTTAACTGTCTTGCTTTGTGTTTCCAAGAAGATTCCTTATGTTGAACATCAACAAGATAATGACATACCTGGACTTGTTTACTACACGTGGGACAGATATCACAAGAATTGTCATGAATGTCTCAGGGCTCCAAACTCACCTATGAGAGCAAGTTTGTGATAATCATTTTCCTAGGGTAAATATTTTTATCAGTCCTGAGATGAGCTATTAAACAATATTACACCTGAACTACCTCAGTCTGCTCAGTTCTGCTCTGCAGGCAAAAAATTGTTTGCAAAGAGATTGTTATAGACCTTTGGGTTTCTGAGTACACACAATAAGGGATGTCCGAATAGATGTTCTTGCTATTGAAACATCAGCCTCCCACAACACCTGTGCAGAAAGGATGGAGCTCTCGGGGCTATCTCATACATTTGAAAACCTAAACCTATGGCAACTCACAGTACCACACCAAATCCCAGTTACTTTTAACAAATGCAAGCAACATAGTCCACATGAAAATTTTTGAGTCAAGTGCCCCATGACTGGAGTTTATTTATTATCACTCTGAAAGTCTTCTAGAAGATCCTGCACTACTACAAATACTTTCAGGCTGAGACTGGTGTTGCTAAGTTGGAAAAAAATAGAAAATATGAGTATTATCACAGGCCACTAGTTAAGCACATTCTTGGCTGCTAGGTAATTCTAAAGTTTCTGGCAAACTAACTGCCATCTTATTTTAGTCTGTCCATTCTTTACCTTATTTCAGAAGATAGTTACATAAACTCCTGATGTTCAGGACATCCTTTTATGAACGTGAAGAATAGTCCTACATGCTCCATAGTCCTACAATTTCAATGATCAATAACTATTTGCAAAAGTATCTGGAATACTTTGACTAACCCTGAACACAGCTAAATGTGGGAGGATGTCAGTGTTATCAGTAACCATATCTTAAAAACACTTTTGTCCAGAGAAATTTTTTTCCAAACATGAGATAAGAAACTCTAGTAATTTTTCAGGTAAATAAGGACTTCTGAGGTTTCATTGCTGGTGTTTGTGTTTTGTTGGGAAAATGCTCTTAACTGAAACACCTTGACTGTTTCTCAATTAGCTTGTAAAGATTTCTGTGGTAGAGCATTCATTTACTGTTTTCTGTAAGCACCTTTCACAAAGAGAAATGCTGTCAAGAAACCCACTAGTGATGAAAATAATAAACCACAGCCAGATATAAGAATTACATCCATAAAACTGGTCATGACCTCATTACCAACTATATGACAGGAGCTGGAAAGTTGCTGTCAGCTCAGAAAATCACCAGCTTGTCGAGTAAAGCCAGTGTTGATTTCACCAGAGAAAAAGAAAGCCTTAACTCTGCAAAATCCTTGAAACACAGAGAAGAACTTATGCTGTAGAGTGAGTTTCTAATTCTTGGGATGTTCATTCTGACAGAACATAAGATGTGATTCTTTGAATGTTATGTGTCTGATTCCAAGATGTCAGATGTCAAAACTTATTTTCCATGGAGCCTTGGCTTGAAATCCTCTCTCTCCAAGTGACAAAGTTTTCACACATTTATTTCACAGTAGCCTGAAGAAATACTGATTTGTGGCAGCAGAGCTTTAGTTTCATGAGGAAGCCAGGTAATTGTTTTAAACAGAAATATTTTTCCCCCACTGAAAATATTTCAGGTTTGAAAATTTGCTTTCTACACAATGGTTGGTTCTATAAAAACTCCAGGAAAATGGAAGTTTTTTGTCCTTTAAAAGAGCAGGAAGATATTCGACCAGATGATTCTTTTTTAGTTCAGCTTTTTGTGATGTTTATGGTAAGCAATGGCAAGTATAAATAGAGAAAATATGACAAAGTTAATTTGTGTTTGAATGCTAAACTTAGACAGATTTTGTAGAAATAATAACATAATAACCTACAGGTGAGTAAAATATGAGTCCATCCCTACCAAATATAAGTCACAAATAACAAAGGAAAAGAGATCCTGCTTTCTGTCAGGACTTTAAATGAATACATGACAAAAAGCAGAGATACCATAGCATGAGTGTTGTCTTTTCAAGTCCTGCAATTCTGTTCTTAATCAGGTTATGAAAAAATGCAGGTTTAGTTTCTGCTCCTGGTTCAACGAATGTCCATGTAGAGGACTTCCAAGAGAACCACAAGCATAAGTAAAATAAAATCCTAGAGATCTGTCCTCTTGGTGGTGGAATCTGACTGATAAATCCCTTGAACCACAAGCATTTATTTATTTTAAATAGAACTGACACCATCAGGCATCTGTGAGCAATCCAACTATGTCTAACTCCTCTGACCTTTTCTCACAGTACCAACTGCCTTGGCAACTCTAGTCAAACCTCTGCAGACCCTTTACTCAGCTCCTGCACATGCTCTAAATCAATCAAATGCTGTAAGGGCAGTGCCAGCCTGTTTATTTCTTTCTCTGATGCTCTAGCTGCTTCTTTGGGTGCTTCATCCATCATTAACTCACATATTGCAGAGGAGATTGGGCAGCTCTGAAGGTTATTAATGAGCTACTGAACTTTTTAGGTCAGACAGTATGACAGATTTTCAGAACAGATTAGGGATTTTGGCAGTTCAGCTACAGATAACGAAAAAACCTTTACAGATCACATATATTCTATATACTTTGCACTGTACAATCCTCCCAGGGTTCCTAAAGTAGGTGAGGCAAGGCTGGCAGAAAGGAGTTAGAATAACTAATAAATTTGGGAATAAGACATGGGTCTTAAGAACTAGGTCTTCAGGGGCATGTTTCCACTAGTCATTTCATAAAACACAAATGATTGTTGTTTATACTTTCTTATAATCTCTTTTCATACAGACTTGTCCAGCATAATGCATGGTTAGATTACATACTCTGAGAGATATAATTATGAAACAGAAACAATAAGGGTTTTGGGGACACAGCACTGTACCTGCTGCTAAGAAGAAAATGAACTCTAACCCAGCTGAAACCAATATTGGTCATATATATAAACTAGATGTCATTTATTGGTGATAATTTTGTGCCCCAAGTATGGTTGCAGATTTAAAGAGGAGCTTCTCATTCATTTGCCCCCACAAATATAACTCTTTCATGGGTGCAACAGTGGACTTGAACAACATGCTTGTAGATCAGAGGTGGAGTGCACTGCTGGGGAAAATGAGAAAAGCTGAATTAAGCTCATTTGTAAAAAAATATTTGTTTGAAAAAAATGTCTAGCTATAAGTAAATATTTTTGTTAAAAGCTGTGGATAACTCTTTTTACTGGATATTATTTATTTTTATATTTAATTTTGAAAAATACTCAACAGTAAAGTGTTTGAGAAACATGACAGAAATTCAGCTTATATTTAATGGATGAGTGAGTGCACATCCACACACATGAAAGTCATTATATAAAATGTGTGTGTGTAAATCTGCATTCTCATACACATAAGTAAGCATACATGTCCTATATGATTCTTTATCTGCGTGCTTATGTGTGTGTTAGTAATGGTGAAAATATTCTTCTGGCATACATGTTTATCTGGATGAGAATTACACAAATTTACCCATGACCTGGTGTATGCGGAGGTGACAACTCAAACGTTTCCACTTCATTGAGGCAGATCAAGACGTGTTCGGATTTACACATTTTCCCTTTTTTTCTCTCTTCATTTGACTGCTACACAAATATTGAAGAACTTTGGATAGGATAACAAGGAACACATGTGCGTGGAGGAAAATATTATATAATCTAGATTAAAAAAGTTATGTAATTAGGTGGTTTTGTGTGGAGATTTAGATGACAGTAAAGACTGGAATAATGAATCCTTTCTCGACACATGTATAAATAGAGAACAAAGAAAACCAGACATATAGACATTCCAAGGCTTCTCCAGCAGTGAGGAAATTTTTTCCAGAACAGGACGTTTTCCACTTCCCCTGCCCTGTTCCCACCCATCATGTGGTTTATAATTTCTAAAAAACCCCAACTGTTCAGTTTCAATACAGTAAACTTTCTCTACTCTAATTAACGCCATTATTCAAAGCCTGAACAGTGTAAGAAACTATTAATTATATAATGGTGCCTCTCTGGTGTCATCACCATGGTATCTCAGTCCAACAAACATTAATGAATCATAGAATAGAGTGGTTTGGATTGGAAGGGAGCTTAAAGATGGTCTAGTACCACCCCCCTCATCCATCTTCCTAATGTCCTTACAAGATAGAAACTGTACAGAAGAAAGAAAAAAAGGAAGTAAATAAACCTCTTCATTTTTATTTCAAATCCTTTGAAAAGGTTTTTACTAATTTAAAAGATATAAATTACAAACATCTACCCATTTCCTAAAAAGCAATGACACATGGCCATTAAACATTCACTGAAGGCCTTTGATTTATTCATCCACGTTCATCCTTTAAAATACAAAGGCATTTTTATGGTTTCTCCTGGTTCAGGAAGTTTTAAAGTGACGAGTCAAGGTGACCCAGAAAACCACTATGTCACTATTACCAAAGCTGGCTTAACAGATCCCTTAAAAGAAGGAATATGGAGCAGTTTTGAGGAGATGGTGCATGAAATCATAAGTGAAGCATTACTTCCGATAATGGTACTGACCTTTTGTAAGTGCTGTGATAAAAATGAGCAGGATCTGGAACATGTCTATGAGAATCACAAGTCACCTTGAGAATGCCTCTTCTAGATGTCCGTTATCTATGTTCTAATTTATGTCCCCATACAGCACAAGTTGCCCTCCAAAAAGGATACAGAAAAGAGTACAAGTGTGGAAATGGGCTGATTTAGCATTATGACTATGCAATCTCTCTGTGAACAATTCCTTGGGATCCCCTAAGGATGTTTATCTTGCTGTGTCTTTTCCTGCTTTGAGAAAAAGTGCTGAAAATATTTGCTTGAATGGTACATAGAACATAAAAGCCCAGAAATGCAGACTGTGGTCAGGCATATAGTTCTGAACCTGTGATATCGTGCTTCTCTTTTTGTTTTTTTAATGAAAAAATGAGAGGTTTAATATGGGATTTTTAAATTTTTGTTTTGCTTTGTTCTGCTGGGGATTGGTTCCTTTTTTCCCTCCCCCATAAACATATCTTACTCCTTACACCTTCCTTACAAAACTGGAGAAATCTTTCCTTGAGCATTTCCTAGGCTTTTAAGATCAAGAGCACAGAAAGAGCAAAGAGACAAAGCCAATTTTGCGGTTGTACACGTTGCACTCTTTATATAACCTCATTCTTGCTACAAAAGGACTGTTGAATTTTTCTTTTTAGCATTGATACTATAAAATGTTTTTTCAATGGTTTAATGCAGCAGGCATTATAAGTTACTTCAAGCAGAATTTCTTCTACATCCTATTCAATCAACACCATCGTTATTTTTTCTCAAAATCTACTGTACTTTACTGAAATGAAGCTTTTCTTAGAATGGAAATGGAAATTTCTTAGAAACTGTAGATGTCTAAAGGTAATCCTTTCTTCTCCCTCAGAGAAGAGTGTGCCTGAGTCAGACATCCACTCTCTCTATAATAGCTAAAATATATACAATTAGAGCAGAAACCACAAGTCAATATTCTCTCTTCCTCTCATCTGTAGCCTCTTGATCGTGGTAGGGGTGTGGAGGTTTTCTCTGCGTTGGGCACTGTACAGAACACATACAACAGAAAAATACCTGCCGTAAAATACCTGAAAGAATTGTTGCTTCCTTCCAAGATAAAAGTTACTTTTTTCAATATCAATTCTGTGCAAGGGGTTTTGAAACCTTATTCTGGATATACTGTGTGAGAATGACATGGACTGTTGGAGAGGTGCCTTTTCATCCTAATGTATAAGGTCCTATGAAATGCTTTAAAAGAGAGTTAATTTCGGACTTAATGAATATTTTGTCTGATGAACAAATAATTTTTGTTATTCACTGAATGGTCTAAAGTTGTTGTGTCAAGAGGGTTCCTGACGTGCAAACCATTCAGAGCAGGTGTGGTTAGTAGGCATGCTCGTGATTATTTACTGAATTTGAGCTAGGAAAGGGAAAGAATAAATCAAACTGAATTAAAAAAATTAATCAAATGCATGAAATGTGCTTGCTAAACTAATTGATAGATTTATTTTTTCTTTATTCGTTTTCAAGGGAAAGATCCTGAAAGTACTCATTAAATAGTTGAGAAGTATTTATATTTAGAAATATAAATACAAACCGACAGCATCTCTTTAAAGGAAACTGCTTTGGAATATGAGGTTTTATGCCAGAATGTAAATTTTGCTCTGTTCTTTAAAGTTCAATGTCAGATTTTGCCTGCATGAGCTTTTAATTCATATAGATCTAATTCCCTTTCTGAGCTCTGTGAGTTAACTTTTTTATTTGCGCTTGAGACTGGGCTATAGATTTCATTAACGAGGCCTGAGAACTTCTGTTATTCTTGAAAGGAAAATATTGGAATGAGCTTGGACATCAGAATATGACATATAGCTGCTGTGTGCAAAATCTTTGCTGCATTTTTATCTTTGAAATGATTCTCTTCTTGCTCTCAAGGAGCTACAAATTCATGGGCTGACAGGCTAATATCAGCCTTGATAGCCTTCATTCTGCCACACTTTCTTGGACAGGGTACTAAATGCGAGCGTACAAGATACTGTAATTGACATTCTGATCAATAAAGGTCTGCTTGGCAAACTTTCAAACGACATTGAAGTGGGTTCCCAGGAGCTATTTAAATATCAGCGCAAGGGTACAGCACATGATTGCCTTCAGCCGCTCTGCTGCGCAACACGTCAGTGTGGGTACAGCAGGTCATTAACACTCAAACATTTGTGTCTTCTACCTCTTAAATCAATAGTGGGTTTCTGGCTAGAGAAAATGGATCACACACATTCTTTCACCAAAATAATATGCAGAGATATATTAGGATAATGAAATGGGATTTATTTTTCATTAAGCATTGTATTACGACAGGTAAACTATAGAGAAAAATTATTAAAAGAAGGAAGTATTCTATCTGAAGAGATAATATTTTCTACCTTGATGTCCTGGTTTTGGCTGGGATAGAGTTAAATTTCTTCTTGGATGATAATGCTGTGGACTTTGAGTTTAGTATGAGAATAATGTTGGTAACTCATTGATATTTCAGTTGTTGATGGGTAGTGCTTACTCTAAGTCAAGGACTTTTTCATGTCCCATGCTCTGCCAGTGAGCAGGTGAACAAGAAATCAGGAAGGAACATGGGACAATGGCTGACCCAAATTGGCTAAAGGGATATTCCATACCATACAATGTCATGCCC